>CM062297.1:558367533-558876656 GCA_031216915.1 Pictodentalium vernedei
CAATATTTTGGTAGATTTGAGGCACAACATGAGTGCGTATTTTTGGGGCCCGTAGATCAGCATCTTGTTTATACTGTACCGTAATGTTTCATGAGGTGATTTTTTTTGTCTTCCAAAATCAGCTCAACATACATTTAATAGCATGTAAAGCACTGGTGTATAAAAATGATCTCAGGTGTCAAGGTACACTTGGCGAGAGTGGGGATGGGGCAACTACCCCTTGAAAAGTTTGCATGCTTTTCATGATGCATCAGTGAGGGTCTTGTATATGAAAATGGAGAATAAAGTAACTACCTTTGGTTGTCTCCTCGTACTAATCACAATTGAGACGTCCATGACAATGCCTATGGAGGGACGTAGGTTTCGGCCGGGGCACAGATTCAGGAGACACTCTTTGAGTTTAGCCTGAACACGTGGCGTGGATCTATTTCTCCCAGTAATGACCATGCCCGGTTCTCGACCAGCCCCAGGAAGGACCTAACTTGTTACTTCGGGGGGGGGGGGGGGGGGGGGGGGCTCACATTGCGGATCCTCTCAACCTTGCCTTCACCAATCTTGTAATTGAGAAACGTGATGGTCCTAAGCCCTCTCTGACATGTTGGGAGTTTCACTGTGACCTCCGTCTTCTCGAGTCCCTTAAACAGCACCCTAAGATCTGCCATATACTCTATACTCTGCCGTATACTCTGTCCATGTCTTTGTTTTAGAGATGATGTCGTCCACAAAGTTGGCCAAGTTCGAAGTTGGTCAACAGCTTCCGTATCATCCTATTAAAAGTGGCATCAGTGTTTACCATCCCAAAAGGGAGCTTATAGAACTGGTAACAGCCGTCCAGAGTCGTAAATGCAGTCATGTGTCCATCTTCTGATATGACTGAGGCCTGTCAGTAGCCCTTGCTCAATTCAACCTTACTGAAATACTTGGCCTGCCAGTAGGTCGTTCATGTTTCCCATGAGTTCATTTTCAAACTTTGCTATGTCGTCGAGTCGTCTAAAGTCAATACAAAATCATAAACAATTGTCCTTCTTAATTAAAACAAGGGGAATTGGAATGTTCGATGACTCCCACCTCCAACATTTTCTCCACCTCCTCCCTCATTTTGGTCGGTGGGCAATAAGACGGATACCTTCTGACCTTCCTCAAACTTTCTCTGCTTCGTTCTGCGGTCACAATGGTTTTTACGTAGACTCTCACGTGCCAGTGGAATCTTTCTGTCAGCTTGTTTCGGAGGCCCAACACATTTTGGTATGCATAACGTACTGGAGTTGTATCCTCCTCTGTCCAAAGGTCATTGAGTACTTGCAATGTGCCTCTCACTGTTCGGTTGTAAAGTAGCTCGAATGGAGAGAACCATGTGCTCGCCTGGGGAATTCCCTCGCATCAAATAGAACTCTGGTAGATACCGATTCCTTGGGCCTCTCCTGACACATTTTTAAGCACCGCCTTTAGACTCTCATTGATCCTGTCGCACAGCCCATTGCTTTTGGGGTTGTAGGGGATGGTGAATAGTTGTTTAACCACAACCAAACGGCACACCTCTTCCAACATCCCAGAGGTGAATTGGGACCTCTGATCTGTCAGAGTTTCCTTTGGGAAACCCAACCTGCTGAACATCTCGAGCAAGACTTCAGTCACGCACTCCATCTAAATTTGGGAAGAGCGATTGCTTCGGGGTACCTTGTGGTATAATCCGCAGCTGTCAGAATATACCTATTTCCCATTTACTTTTCCACCACGTGTCTAAATCGGACCGACTAAGTTCACCCTTACCCTGCCAAACGGTTCGTTCATTAGAGGCATTTCCCCTAACGGAACCCCGAGGAGGTTACCTTTGGGCGCAGTCTTCTAGCATACGTTGCAAGACTGACAGCATTTTGCGACGTCCCCTATAATGTCAATCCAATGGATAATGGATGTGATGCGGTCGACTAGCGTCCTCGACCCCAGGTGCCCTCCCACTAGCGATTCATGCTCTAGGGTCATCACCTGCTTCGGATACTTCTCCGGAGCCATTTTTTCACCTCACTGTTCGACCTACCCTCCTGTTCTTCATACACCGGATATAGAACCTTACCCCTTGTAGCTATTGGCTCACTACTTTCGCCAACTCCCAAACCTTCACAAAAGTGGAGTCCTTCTTTTGTGCATACATATACGGTCTTCCACGTGGACGTCTTCAGTTGTCTCCCCAGATAGCTTTCCCCTCGCAGCTTGTGAGTACCGCAGAAGCCTCCTCAGGTGAGTCATAGATGGGTGCCTCTATACACATGGCCTCCACTTCACCAATGATGAATGGGCTGTCCACCCCCACCCTCGCAAGGGGGAACCTCCTCGCCATTCCATCTATGAGTACACACATGTGATCGTGTCCAATCAGTTGTTCGTCACAGACGAGTGCCCGCTTGACAGCCACGCTACTGCACCCCGTGTCTCACAACCCACGGACTGCCCCCAACCCATAAAACCCAGACATACTGGCATCTCTCCCTTTTCCTGATCGGATGGGTATTCCTCCCCTTCCACCCTAAGATGTCCAACGTCTATACACCGCCGCAGTGGGTTCTCTTCGGGCCCAATTTTTTGGCACAGTGCGGCCGTTCATCTCTTCCCAGTGGACTGATTGGCATTTGTCCAGTTTTTCGGGGATGGGTCTCTCCTCACCATAGCCTTCTGCCAACAGTTCCCGGTCCAGGTGCCCCTTCTTGTCACAAATGTAGCAAGTTAACGCCTTGAATCGCGACCCGGTGGGCCACAGGCCGAATCTGTGTTGGGCTCTTGCAGGTGCCTTTGCAACCACGTTACACCCACGCCTGCCCTGCCAACCTTGTGTCAGACTTTCCCCATTAGCCTCGAAATACTCCAAATACTCACAAATTGCTCCCTGATAAGTAGGTCCTTCGAGGAGGGAAATGACTCTTCATTTCCCAAGAGTTTGAAGCAACTGTCGAAATGACACAACCTAGTACACACTTACACACTCCCCAGCCTCACACTTTCTGAATTTCATCCTGACCCCCTCCTCGGTGAGCTGGTACCTATCCAGGCGTCATCGAGCCAACCCCGAGTCGAAGCAAACCTTTCGAACCTCTGTAAGCAAGTGTCAATGTCGTCAGTCTGTTCATGGAACTCGTGTAACTGGGGATAAGGTGCCTTCACGTTTCCCCCAGGATTTTCTCCACCCAGTCTACCATTAGCTTCAGTTAACCGTGCCCATGCCCTCAAAATTTCCATTTCCCTCTCGTGTTGCCTTCCAACTTCCTCGACAGCCTTCTCAGCTTCCTTACGTGCCATTTCAGCTTCATCAAGCGCCTTTTCGGACCTTTTGCGCCCAACCTGAATATCCTTCTCTCGCTGTGCAGCTCTTACTTCTGCATCTCTCAACGCCATTTCACGCTCTAACGCAGCTTCTCTTTCAGCTCTTTCTCGCTCTAACGAAGCTTCTCCTTCAGCTCTATCAAACTCTTTCTCGCGTTCGGCCAGACTCCTCGCGATCCAACGTAACCCAACACTCTAACATGCTTTTGCTCTTCTTTCACAATTTTTATTTTTTGTAATTCAAACCTGCAAAGCACAATAGCTCGCCCATACTAATTAGCTTTTCCAAGCTTGGGGTATCCATTTCTCACTGAAAATTTCACACAAAAATATTTTTGACTTAAAGGGTTAATTATTCCCTTACCTACAATGCATCCTATTCTTCTGCTGAATTTCCACCACTGTTATGTTCGATTTCGACGATCGAATTGAAGAGCTAATTTAACCAAATATTACCCACTAAACCACTTTTTAAAACTACAAAAAAAGTATTGAGGCAACCTGTATGAATATGAAAACCGAAATGTAGTAAAATTAACATTGAGTGATCCTGTTGATTTCAAACTTTTTAATTTTTACCTGATTCGGGAACCGGGCGTGATTGTTGCCAAGCGACATTGATTAACGTCGTGTATTCGGCCATGACTCAAGGAGTGTCACCTGAATCGGTGCTTGAACGTATCTCTCATCGATTCGAACCCGCCTGCTTCGTTTTTGTTGGGGTGTTTCTTATCCTAAAGAGGTCAGTGACTTTTCACCAAAAAGCACAATTAACAGGGCTTCACTGAAAATAACAATTTTAATACATTTAAAAAAATATAGTAACTTGTGACTTAATTACATCGAATCCAATGAATGGAACACAAAATGTAATCACACCCCACCCACACAGGTTTTGAGTCACTTTGCGGGCCCGTGTTCTCTGTTTTCGTTGGTTGATTCTTCCTTGTCACTGGTGTTTGATCTTCTCGGCTCAATGTTGTGTCTCTGGACTCAGATCGCTTTTTTACAAACATGTAACAGAATGTCGCACGAACATGTAACGGAATGTCGCAGAGTCCATGTAACGGAATGTAGCAAGGCCACTAAAGCAGTGTCACTTTACTGGACGCCTTTACTCTAACAGCTGCTACTTCGAGGGTTAGCTGTTTCACTCAAGCTACCTAAGTCTAATGTTTATACATGCAAAGCCCACTCTGTACACGTGTGGCTTGCATTCTACATGAATGCCAATATTCGTGAGCTCCCGGAGCTTGTACTATCTATTTAGATCCTCCTCTCTTAGATGGCCACCGACTTGGCCCGCGACTGTTCCTACTCTAAATATGAGCTCTGTGACCCCCCCCCCCTCCCCCTACATTATAACGAGCCTATAATTTCGCAACGATGCGGCATCTCCTCTAACCTATAGCATGGGCATATGCAGCGCTTTGTCTACGGCCCACAGTCTTGCATGCCCTGAGACTAGAATGAACTTTTTTAGAAAACACCCGATGCATATACGATTGCTAGGGCACTTCCCAGAGCTACGTAGCTAGGTTTTCAATTGGAGGTGGGAGGGTGGGGGGGGGGGAGGCGGTGTAGATCTATGAAAAATCCAACTAGGAGTGGATGATTAAAGGGGTCCCCCTCACCCCATCCCATCTCACCCACCACATTTTTCAAAAGGCTGACTCCGAATGACTGTACCGAGAGATTTTAGGGCATTCTGAGAACATTTCCAAGAATTTTAAATGGCTTCAGTTAAATATCTATGCACATAATTTGAGGTTTTAAGACAGCACAAAATGTCATCTTCTTGTGGTACGGTAGTCTGTAAGTAGGCCCTATTTGGCTCCATTAGGCATTGTGTCAATTACATGAATGTGCATGTATGGAGAATGCTGAAAAAATCAGTATTCAACCAATAATTTATTAATTAATCATATCAAATATGAGTAATGAATTAGCTAAGTAACTCAGCCTTTTTGTCACAATATGTGTGAGATAATAATTGAATAATATCAAATACAAATCAAAATTTTCAGTCTGGCTATATTCGTCTTTCATTAGAATACAGAGACATAGAAAACTCAACTTTGGTTGTAACTTAAAAAATTTCAGGATACGGCCTCACAGGTGGAGGGATGAGGCACTTTTTGGGTCCTAAAATAAACTGTAGTCTGTAAGTGCATTGCAGGTAGGTCCCATACTGTGCCCTGTATACTGGCTTCATTAATCAACTGCACTGCTTATGACTATTGAGCGTACCAAATTAACCAATTTGTTTGCATTTCTGCAGTTTCTGTTATAATTTAAGAAACGGTTTGCTAAATGCTTGTTACAACATAAAAGTTTAAGGTTAGACATAGAAGGGAACAAAACACGCAACATGACCACCGTTGGTGAATTAACTTTAGAACCGCTGAGTAGTCGGAAAGTCTTGCGTTGTTGGATCAGAATCTGTGGAAGCTGCGGGTGGGAATTTTCATGGAAATGTAATACCACATTCGGAAAAAACCTCCGTCCCTACAATGCTTCGAATTTCCAACTGTTGGAATTTTTACCTGAAAAATTTCCAACTATCTGAATATTTGGACAAATATTGGGGGTGGGAGTAGACGACCCCCTCCTTCTCCCAAAAAGAGTCAATTAGCTCGATGTTCCTAAAATGAACAGTAGGGGTATTGGTAACCATAGTTGTGTTGTGCGGGCACCCCTAATATGAACACTTCTGGGGCCACAAAGCCCACAAAAATGGTACCGAAATGTTTTTGCTATATGGGCTATTATAATTTTTTCTGGATATTTTTTAGAGAAAGGGGCAATCTCCTCGCTATTCTCAAATTCCATAGATGTGCCTTTGGAAACATGGTGGTGCTCTGCAGGGCCCCAAAATATGCACCCCTTTTGTGCCATTAGGAACCAAAAAGGGGTTCAGACATTTTTGGATTTACAATCTTTTATGGGTTTGATTAAAATCTTGTTTGTGAAAGAGTGAGTTAGCCCGGCATTTCCGAACTAAACAGTAGGTGTTTTGCTAACGACAGTGGTTCTGTGCGGACACTCCACCCTCCCCCCCACCCACCCCCAATTTTGCACCCTTCCGGGTCCACAAAGCACCCCCAAAAAGGAAGGGAAATGTTTTTATTAGTTCTTCTGGTTGTTCGTTGGCGAAAGGTGCAATCTACTTGGTATTCTCCAGATTCAAAGAAGGTGCCTGTGAAGCATAGTGGTTCCCAGCGGGCCCCCAAAATATGCACCACTTTTGTTCCATAAGGCTCCCAAAAAGAGTTCTGTGGTTTTATGCTTTATAGACTAATATCACTGTGTGTGAAATCTTGTTAATGAAAGGGTCAATTCACTCGGTAATCCAGAAATAAACAGTAGGTGTCTTGCTAACCACAGTGGTTCTGTGCGGGCTCCCCAAATTTTGTACCCTTCTGGGCCCACAAAGCGACCCAAAAAAGGAAGGGAAATGTTTTTGTTATGTGGGCTGTTATCAGTTTTTCACGCTGTTCGTTAGCGAATAGGGCAATTTGCTTGGTATTCTCCAAATTTACAGAAGCTGCCTTGAGAAGCATAGTGGTGCTCTGCGGGGCCCCCAAAATATGCACCACTTTTGTTCCATAAGGCTCCCAAAAAGGGTTCTGTAGAATTATGGTTTATAGTCTGTTATCGGTTTGTGTAAAATCTTGTTAATGAAAGGGCCAATTAGCTCGGTATTTTAGAAATAAACAGTAGCTGTCTTGCTGACCAAAGTGATTCTCTGTGGGCCCCCCAAATTTTGCACCCTTCTGAGTCCACAAAGCCACCCCAAAAAGGAAGGAACATGTTTTTGTTATATGGGCTATTATCAATTCTTCTCGCTGTTCGGTCGCGAATGCGACAATCTGCTTGGTGTTCTCCAAATTTATAGAAGATGCCTTGGGAAGCATAGTGGTGCTATGCGGGCCGCCCAAAATATGCACCACTTTTGTTCCATAAGGCTACCAAAAAGGGTTCTGTAGTTTTACGCTTTACAGTCTAGTATCGGTTTGTGTGAAATCTTGTTAAAGAAATGGTCAATTAGCTCGGCATTTCAGAAATGAACAGTAAGTGTCTTGCTGACCACAGTGGTTCTGTGCAGTTCCCCCAAATTTGGGCCCTTCTGGGTCCACAAAGCGAACCAAAAAAGGATGGAAAAGGTTTTTGTTATATCGGCTATTATCAATTTTTCTCGCTGTTCGTTCGCGAGTTGGGCAATCTGCTTGGTATTCTCCAAATTTATAGAAGATGCCATGGCAACCATAGTGGTGCTCTGCGGGTCCCCCAAAATATGCACCACTTTTGTTCCATAAGGCTCCCAAAAAGGGTTCTGTAGTTTTATGCTTTATAGTCTATTATTGGTTTGTGTGAAATCTTGTTAATGAAAGGGTCAGTTATCTCGGAATTGCAGAAATAAACAGTAGGTGTCTTTTTAACCACAGTGGTGCTGTGCGCCCCCCCCCCCCCCCCAAAAAAAAAATTTTACACACTTCCGGGCCCACAACGCGATCCAAAAATGAAGGAAAATGTTTTTGTTTTGTGGGCTTCTATCAGTTTTTATCGCTGTTCGTTAGCGGATGGGGCAATCTGCTTGGTATTCCCCAAATTTACAGAAAATGCCTTGGGAAGCATAGTGGTGCTCTTCGAGCCCCCCAAAATATGCACCACTTTTGTTCCATAAGGCTCCCAATAAGTGTTCTGTAGTTTTATACTTTATAGTGTATTATCGGTTTGTGTCGAATCTTGTTAACGAAAGGGTCAATTAGTTAGGTATTCCAGATATAAACAGTAGGTGTCTTGCTACCACAGTGGTTCTGTGCAGGCCCCCCCCCCCCCCCAAATTTTGCACCCTTCCGGGTCCACAAAGCGACCCAAGAAAGGATCGGAAAAGTTTTTGTTATATGGCCTATTATCAATTTTTCTCGCTGTTCCTTTGCAAATGGGGCAATCTGCTTGGTTTTCTCCAAATCTATAGATGATTCCTTGGCAAGTATAGTGGTGCTATGCGGCCCCCAAGATATGCACCGCTTTTGTTCCATAAAGCTCCGAAAAAGGGTTTTGTATTTTTATGCTCTATAGTCTATTATCGGTTTGTGTGAAATCTTGTTAATGAAAGGGTCAATTAGCTCGGTATTCCGGAAATAAACAGTAGGTGTCTTGCTAACCATAGTGGTTCTGTGCGGGCCCCCCAAATTTTGGGCCCTTCTGGGCCCAAAAAGCGACCCAAAAAAGGAAGGGAAATGTTTTTGTTATGTGGGCTTTTATCAGGTTTTCTCTCTTTTCGTTGGCGAATGGGGCAATCTGCTTGGTATTCTCCAAATTTATAGAAGATGCCTTGGCAAGTATAGTGGTGGTCTGCGGCCCCCCCCCCCCCCCCAAAATATGCACCACTTTAGTTCCATAAGACTCCGAATCTTGTTAACGAAAGGGCCAATTAGCTCGGTATTCCAGAAATAAACAGTAGGTGTCTTGCTAATCACAATGGTTCTGTGCGGGCCCCCCAAATTTTGCGCCCTTCTGGGTCCATAAAGCGACCCAAAAAATGAAGGGAAGTGTTTTTGTTATATGAGCTAATATCAGTTTTTCTCGCTGTTCGTTAACGAATGGGGCAATCTGCTTGGTATTCTTCAAATTTACAGAAGATGCCTTGGGAAGCAGAGTGGTGCTCTGCGGGCCCCCCAATATATGCACCACTTTTGTTCCATAAGGCTCCCAAAAAGGGTTCTGTAGTTTTATGCTTTATAGTCTATTATCGGTTTGTGTGAAATCTTGTTAACAAAAGGGTCAATTAGCTCGGTATTCCAGAAATAAACAGTAGGTGTCTTGCTGACCACAGTGGTTCTCTGCGGGCCGCCCAAATTTTGCACCCTTCTGGGCTCACAAAGCGACCCCAAAAAGGAAGGGAAATGTTTTTGTTATGTGGGCTTTTATCAGTTTTTCTGGCTGATCGTTAGTGAATTGGGCAATCTGCTTGGTATTTTCCAAATTTACAGAAGGTGCCTTGAGAAGCATAGTGGTGCTCTGCGGGCCCTCCAAAATATGCACCACTTTTGTTACATAAGGCTCCCAAAATGGTTGTGTAGTTTTATGCTTTATAGTCTATTATCGGTTTGTGTGAAATCTTGTTAACGAAAGGGCCAATTAGCTCGGTATTCCTGAAATAAACAGTAGGTGTCTTGCTGATCACAGTGGCTCTGTGCAGGCCCCCCAAATTTTGCATCCTTCTGGGCACACAAAAGCGACACAAAAAAGGAAGGGAAATGTTTTTGTTATGTGGGCTTTTATCAGTTTTTCTCGCTGTTCGTTAGTGAATTAGGCAATCTGCTTGGTATTTTCCAAATTTACAGAAGGTGCCTTGGGAAGCATAGTGGTGCTCTGCGGGCTCTCCAAAATATGCACCACTTTTGTTCCATAAGGCTCCCAAAAAGGGTTCTGTAGTTTTATGCTTTATAGTCTATTATCGGTTTGTGTGAAATCTTGTTAACGAAAGGGCCAATTAGCTCGGTATTCCAGAAATAAACAGTAATTGTCCTGCTGACCACAGTGGTTCTGTGCGGGTCCCCCAAATTTTGCACCCTTCTGGGTCCACAAAGCAACCCAAAAAAGGATGAGAAATGTTTTTGTTATACGGCCTAATATGAATTGTTCTCGCTGTTCGTTCGTAAATGGGGCAATCTGCTTGGTATTCTCCAAATCTGTTGAAGATGCCTTGGCAAGTATAGTGGTGCTCTGCGAGCTCCCCAAAAGATGCACCACTTTTGTTCCATAAGGCTCCGAAAAAGTGTTTTGTAGTTTTATGCCCTATAGTCTATTATCGGTTTGTGTGAAATCTTGTTAATGAAAGGGTCAATTAACTCGGTATTCCAGAACTAAACAGTAGGTGTCTTGCTAACCACAGTGGTTCTGTGTGGGGCCCCCAAATTTTGCGCCCTTCTGGGTCCATAAAGCGACCCAAAAAATGAAGAGAAGTGTTTTTGTTATATGAGCTTATATTAGTTTTTCTCGCTGTTCGTTAGCGAATGGGGCAATCTGCTTGGTATTCTCCAAATTTACAGAAGATGCCTTTGGAAGCAGAGTGGTGCTCTGTGCCCCCCCCCCCCCCCCCATATATGCACCACTTTTGTTCCATAAGGCTCCCAAAAAGGGTTCTGTAGTTTTATGTTTTATAGTCTGTTTTCGATTTGTGTGAAATCTTGTTAACGAAAGGGACAATTAGGTTGGTATTCCAGAAATAAACAGTAGGTGTCTTGCTGACCGCAGTGGTTCTGTGCGGGCTCCCCAAATTTTGTACCCTTCTGGGGTCACAAAGCGACCCAAAATGGGAAGGGAAATGTTTTTCTTATGTGGCTTTTATCAGTTTTTATGGCTGTTCGTTAGCGAAAGGGGCAATCTGCTTGGTGTTCTCCAGATTTACAGAAGATGCATTGGGAACAATAGTGGTGCTCTGAGGGCCCCCAAAAATATGCGCCACTTTTGTTCCATGAGGCTCCCAAAAAGGATTCTGTAGTTTTATGCTTTATAGACTATTGTCGGTTTGTGTGAAATCATGTTAATGAAGGGGTCAATTGACTCGGTATTCCAGAAATAAACAGTAGGTGTCTTGCCAACCACAGTGGTTATGTGCGGGCCCCCCAAATTTCGCGCCCTTCTGGGTCCACAAAGCGACCCAAAAAAGGAAGGGAAGTGTTTTTGTTATATGAGCTAATATTAGTTTTTCTCGCTGTTCGTTAGCGAATGGGGTAATCTGCTTGGTATTCTCCAAATTTATTGAAGATGCCATGGCAAGCATAGTGGTGCTCTGCGGGCCTCCCAGAGTATGCACCACTTTTGTTCCATAAGGCTCCCAATGAGGGTTCTGTAGTTTTATGCTTTATAGTCTATTATCTATTTGTGTGAAATCTTGTTAATGAAAGGGTCAATTAGCTCGGTATTCCAGAACTAAACAGTAGGTGTCTTGCTAACCACAGTGGTTCTGTGCGGGCCCCCCAAATTTTGCGCCCTTCTGGGTCCATAAAGCGACCCAAAAAATGAAGAGAAGTGTTTTTGTTATATGGGCTTATATTAGTTTTTCTCGCTGTTCGTTAGCGAATGGGGCAATCTGCATGGTATTCTCCAAATTTACAGAAGATGCCTTTGGAAGCAGAGTGGTGCTCTGTGCCCCCGACCCCCCCCCCCCCCCCCACTCCCGCCCCCCATATATGCACCAGTTTTGTTCCATAAGGCTCCCAAAAAGGGTTCTGTAGTTTTATGCTTTATAGTCTATTTTCGACTTGTGAGAAATCTTGTTAACGAAAGGGCCAATTAGGTTGGTATTCCAGAAATAAACAGTAGGTGTCTTGCTGACCACAGTGGTTCTGTGCGGGCTCCCCAAATTTTGCACCCTTCTGGGGTCACAAAGCGACCCAAAATGGGAAGGGAAATGTTTTTCTTATGTGGCTTTTATCAGTTTTTATGGCTGTTCGTTAGCGAAAGGGGCAATCTGCTTTGTATTCTCCAGATTTACAGAAGATGCATTGGGAAGCATAGTGGTGCTCTGAGGGCCCCCAAAAATATGCACCACTTTTGTTCCATAAGGCTCCCAAAAAGGGTTCTGTAGTTTTATGCTTTATAGACTATTGTCGGTTTGTGTGAAATCATGTTAATGAAGGGGTCAATTAGCTCGGTATTCCAGAAATAAACAGTAGGTGTCTTGCCAACCACAGTGGTTCTGTGCGGGCCCCCCAAATTTCGCGCCCTTCTGGGTCCACAAAGCGACCCAAAAAAGGAAAGGAAGTGTTTTTGTTATATGAGCTAATATTAGTTTTTCTCGCTGTTCGTTAGCGAAAGGGGTAATCTGCTTGGTATTCTCCAAATTTATTGAAGATGCCATGGCAAGCATAGTGGTGCTCTGCGGGCCTCCCAAAGTATGCACCACCTTTGTTCCATAAGGCTCCCAATAAGGGTTCTGTCGTTTTATGCTTTATAGTCTATTATCTATTTGTGTGAAATCTTGTTAATGAAAGTGTCAATTAGCTCGGTATTCCAGAAATAAGCAGTAGGCATCTTGCTAACTACAGTGGTTCTGTGCGGGCCCCCGAAATTTTGAACCCTTCTGGGTCCACAAAGCAACCCAAAAAAGGAAGGGAATTTTCTTTGTTATATGGGCTATTATCAGTTTTTCTGATTAATTGTTAGCAAAGGTGGCAATCTGGTTGGTGTTCTGCAGATTTATAGATAGGTCCTTGGGAAGCATGTTGGTGCTTTGCGGGCCCCCCGATATATGTACCCATTTTGTGCCATAAAGCTCCCAAGAGGGATTTTGTGATTTTTGGATTGACAATCTATTATCGGTTTGTCTAAAATCTTGTTAGAGAAAGGGTCAATTGGCTCGATATTCCCTTCATAGGCAACAGGTGTCTTGCTAAGCACAGTGGTACTGTGCGGGCCCCCCAAATTGTGCGCCCTTCCGGGTTCACAGGGCATCCCAAAAGGAATGGAAATGGCTTTGTTACTTGGGCTATTATCAGTTTTTTTCGCTGTTCGTTAGCGAATGGGGCAATCTGCTTGGTATTCTCCAAATTTATAGATGGTGCCTTGGGAAACATAGTGGTGCTCTGCGGGCCCCTTAAAATATGCACCCCTTTTGTGCCATTTGGCTCCCAAAAAGGGTTATGTCATTTTTTTGCTTTGTGGTCTATTATCGGTTTGTGTGAAATCGTGTTAGAGAAAGGGTCGATTAGCTCGGTATTCCCGTAATGAACACTGTTTGGCTTACTAGCCAACAGTTATTAGACGAACCATACACATGGAGAATTTTCTTCACACAATATATACATTACAATGGATGGCATACCATCCAGCCCTCTCTACCTCCCTGGCAGGTGGTAATTGCGGACGGACATACAGACGGACAGAAGACGGAAGCAGGAGAACTCGCAGTTAATAGTTATATATATAGGGATTGGATAAACCGTGAGTAACCCGATGGCAGGGAGGGCAGGGAGGGCAGGCTGGCATGCCAGCCATTATAATATATATATCATTTTTTTCTTTTCTTTCTTTCCCGAATATAATTCACCTAATGACTATTGACTGCGAGTTCTCCTGCTTCCGTCTTCTGTCCGTCTGTATGTCCGTACACAATTACCACCTGTCAGGGAGGTAGAGAGGGCTGGATGGTATGCCATCCATTGTAATGTGTATATTGTGCGAAGAAAATTCTCCATGTGTATGGTTCATCTAATAACTGTTGGCTAGCAAGCCAAACACTGTTCATTACGGGAATACCGAGCTAACTGACCCTTTCCTTAACACGATTTCACACAAACCGATAATAGACCACAAAGCAAAAAAATGACATAACCCTTTTTGGGAGCCTAATGGCACAAAAGGGGTGCATATTTTGAGGGGCCCGCAGAGCACCAGTATGTTTCCCAAGGCACCATCTATAAATTTGGAGAATACCAAGCAGATTGCCCAATTCGCTAACGAACAGCGAAAAAACTGATAATAGCACAAGTAACAAAGCCATTTCCATTCCTTTTGGGATGCCCTGTGGACCCGGCAGGGCGTACAATTTGGGGGCCCACACAGTACCACTGTGCTTAGCAAGACACCTGTTGTCTATTGAGGGAATACCGAGCTAATTGACCCTTTCTCTAACAAGATTCTAGACAAACCGATAACAGATTGTCAATCAAAAAATCACAGAATCCCTCTTGGGAGCTTTATGGCACAAAATGGGTACATATTTCGGGGGGGCCGCAAAGCACCAACATGCTTCCCAAGGACCTATGTATAAATCTGGAGAACACCAAGCAGATTGCCCCCTTTGCTAACAATTAATCAGAAACACTGATAATAGCCCATATAACAAAAAAATTTCCGTTCCTTTTTTGGGTTGCTTTGTGGACCCAGAAGGGTTCAAAATTTCGGGGGCCCGCACAGAACCACTGTGATTAGCAAGATACCCACTGCTTATTTCTGGAACACCGAGCTAATTGACCCTTTCTCTAACAAGATTTCACACAAATAGATAATAGACTATAAAGCATAAAACTACAGAACCCTGTTTGGGAGCCTTATGGAACAAAAGTGGTGCATATTTTGGGGGGTCAGCAGAGCACCACTATACTTGCCAAGACATCTTCTATAGATTTGGAGAATACCAAGCAGAATGCCCCGTTCGCGAAAGAACAGCGAGAAAAATTGATAATAGCCCATATGAGAGAAACATTTGCTTTCCTTTTTTGGGTCGCTTTGGGGACCCAGAAGGGTGAAAAATTTGGGGGGCCCGCACAGAACCACTGTGGTCAGCAAGACACCTACTGTTTATGTCAGGAATACCGAGCGAATTGGCCCTTTCATTAACAAGATTTCAAACAAACCGATAATAGACTATGGGGCATAAAACTACAAAACCCTTTTTCGGAGCCTTATGGAACAAAAGTGGTGCATATATTGGGGGGGCCCGCAGAGCACCACTCTGCTTCCCAAGGAATCTTCTGTAAATTTGGAGAATACCAAGCAGTTTGCCCAATTCACTAACGAACAGCGAAAAAAACTGATAGAAGCCCACATAACAAAAACATTTCCTTCCTTTTTTGGGTCGCTTTGTGACCCCAGAAGGCTGCAAAATTCGAGGGGCCCGCACAGAACCACTGTGGTTAGCAAGACACCTACTGTTTATTTCTGGAATACCGAGCTAATTGGCCCTTTCATTAACAAGATTTCACAAAAACCGATAATAGACTATAAAGCATAAAACTACAAAACCCTTTTTCGGAGCCTTATGAAACAAAAGTGGTGCATATTTTAGGGGGCCCGCAGAGCACCACTATGCTTGCCAGGCATCTTCTATAAATTTGGAGAATACCAAGCAGATTGCCCCATTCTCGAAAGAACAGCTAGAAAAATTTATATTAGGCCATCTAACAAAAACATTTCCCATCCTTATTTGGGTCGCTTTGTGGACCCAGAAGGGTGCAAAATTTGGGGGGCCCGCACTGAACCACTGTGGTCAGCAAGACACCTACTGTTTATTTCTGGAATACCGAGTTCATTGACCCTTTCGTTAACAAGATTTCACACAAACCGATAATAGACTATGAAGCATAAAACTACAGAACCCTTTTTGGGAGCCTTATGGAACAAAAGTGGAGCATATATTGGGGGGCCCGCAGAGCACCACTCTGCTTCCCAAGGCATCTTCGGTAAATTTGGAGAATACCAAGCAGTTTGCCCAATTCACTAACGAACAGCGAGAAAAACTGATAAAAGCCCACATAACAAAAACATTTCCCTTCCTTTTTTGGGTCGCTTTGTGACCCCAGAAGGGTGCAAAATTTGGGGGCCCGCACAGAACCACTGTGGTTAGCAAGACACTTACTGCTTATTTCTGGAATACAGAGCTAATTGGCCCTTTCATTCAAAAGATTTCACACAAACCGATAATAGACTATAGAGCATAAAACTACAGAACCCTTTTTGGGAGCCTTAAGGAACAAAAGTGGTGCATATTTTGGGGGGCCCACACAGGACCACTATACTTGCCAAGACATCTTCTATAGATTTGGAGAATACCAAGCAGATTGCCCCATTCGCGAAGGAACAGCAAGAAAAATTGATAATAGCCCATATGAGAAAAACATTTCCCTTCCTTTTTTGGGTCGCTTTGGGGACCCAGAAGGGTGAACAATTTGGGGGGCCCGCACAGAACCACTGTGGTCAGCAAGACACCTACTGTTTATGCCTGGAATACCGAGCTAATTGGCCTTTTCGTTAACAAGATTTCACACAAACCGGTAACTGACTATAAAGCATAAAACTACAGAACCCTTTTTGGGAGCCTTATGGAACAAAAGTGGTGCATATATTGGGGGCCCCGCAGAGCACCACTCTGCCTCCCAAGGCATCTTCGGTAAATTTGGAGAATACCAAGCAGTTTGCCCAATTCACTAACGAACAGCGAGAAAAACTGATAAAAGCCCACATAACAAAAACATTTCCCTTCCTTTTTTGGGTCGCTTTCTGACCCCAGAAGGGTGAAAAATCTGGGGGGCCCGCACAGAACCCCTGTAGTTAGGAAGACACCTACTGTTTATTTCTGGAATACCGAGCTAATTGGCCCATTCATTAACAAGATTTCACAAAAACCAATAATAGACTATAAAGCATAAAACTACAGAACCCTTTTTGGGAGCCTTATTGAACAAAAGTGGTGCATATTTTTTTTGAGGGGGGGGGGGGAGTTACAGAGTACCACTATGCTTGCCAAGGCATCTTCTATAAATTTGGAGAATACCAAGCAGATTTCCTAATTCGCGAAAGAACAGCGAGAAAAATTTATATTAGGCCATCTAAAAAAAACATTTCCCATCCTTTTTGGGGTCGCTTAGTGGACCCAGAAGGGTGCAAAATTTGGAGGGCCCGCACTGAACCACTGTGGTCAGCAAGACACCTACTGTTTATTTCTGCAATACGGAGCTAATTGGACCTTTCATTAACAAGATTTCATACAAACCGATAATAGACTAAAAAGCATAAAACTACATATCCCTTTTTGGGAGCCTTATGGAACGAATGTGGTGCATATTTTGGGGGGCCCACAGAGCACCACTATGCTTGCCCAGGCATCTTCTATAAATCTGGGGAATACCAAGCAGATTGTCCCATTAGCGAAAGAACAGCGAGAAAAATTTATATTAGGCCATCTAACAAAAATATTTCCCATCCTTTTTTGGGTCGCTTTGTGGACCCAGAAGGGTGCAAAATATGGGAGTCCCGCATTGAACCACTGTGGTCAGCAAGACACCTACTGTTTATTTCTGGAATACCGAGCTAATTGGCCCTTTCGTTAACAAGACTTCACACAAACTGATAATAGACTATAAAGCATAAAACTACAGAACCCTTTTTGAGAGCCTTATGGAACAAAAGTGGTGCATATATTGGGGGGGGGGGGGGGGCGGCAGAGCACCACTCTGCTTCCCAAGGCATCGTCCGTAAATTTGGAGAATACCAAGCAGATTGCCCCATTCACTAACGAACAGCGAGAAAAACTGATAAAAGCCCACATAACAAAAACATTTCCCTTCCTTTTTTGGGTCGCTTTGTGACCCCAGAAGGGTGCAAAATTTGGGGGGCCCGCACAGAACCACTGTGGTTAGCAAGACACCTACTGTTTATTTCTGGAATGTCGAGCTAATTGGCCCTTTCATTAAAAAGATTTCACACAAACCGATAATTGACTATAGAGCATAAAACTACAAAACCCTTTTTGGGAGCCTTATGGAACAAAAGTGGTGCGTATTTTTGGGGGCCCATAGAGCACCACTCTGCTTCCCAAGGCATCTTCTGTAAATTTGGAGAATACCAAGCAGTTTGCCCAATTCACTAACGAACAGCAAGAAAAACTGATAAAAGCCCACATAACAAAAACATTTCCCTTCCTTTTTTGGGTCGATTTCAGACCCCAGAAGGGTGCAAAATTTGGGGGGGGGGGCTCACCACAGAACCACTGTCGTTAGCAAGACACGTACTGTTTGTTTCTGGAATACCGAGCTAATTGGCCCATTCATTAACAAGATTTCACAAAAACCGATAATAGACTATGGGGCATAAAACTACAAAACCATTTTTCGGAGCCTTATTGAACAAAAGTGGTGCATATTTTGGGGGCCCGCAGAGCACCACTATGCTTGCCAAGGGATCTTCTATAAATTTGGAGAAAACCAAGCAGATTTCCCCATTCGCGAAAGAACATCGAGAAAAATTTTTATTAGGCCATCTAAAAAAAACATTTCCCATCCTTTTTTGGGTCGCTTTGTGGACCCAGAAGGGTGCAAGATTTCGGGGGCCCGTGCTGAACCACTGTGGTCAGCAAGACACCTACTGTTTATTTCTGCAATACGGAGCTAATTGAACCTTTCATTAACAAGATTTCACACAAACCGATAATAGACTATAAAGCATAAAACTACATAACCCTTTTTTGGAGCCTTATGGAACAAATGTGGTGCATATTTTTTTTTGGGGGGGGGGGGGGGGGGCGCAGAGCACCACTATGCTTGCCAAGGCATCTTCCATAAATTTGGAGAATACCAAGCAGATTGCCACATTCGCGAAAGAAAAGCGATAAAAATTGATAATAGCCCATTATAGAAAAACATTTCCCTTCCTTTTTTGAGTCGTTTTGGGGACCCAGAAGGGTGTAAAATTTGGGGGGCCCGCGCAGAACTACTGTGGTCAGCAAGACACCTACTGTTTATTTCGGGAATACCAAGCTAATTGGCCCTTTCGTTAACAAAATTTCACACAAACCGATAATAGACCATAAAGCATAGAACTGTAGAACCCTTTTTGGGGGCCTTATAGAACAAAAGTGGTGTATATCTTGGGGGGGGGGGGGGGGGGGCGCAGAGCACCACTCTGCTTCCCAAGGCATCTTCGGTAAATTTGGAGAATACCAAGCAGATTGCCCCATTCACTAACGAACAGCGAGAAAAACTGATAAAAGCCCACATAACAAAAACATTTCCCTTCTTTTTTTGTGACCCCAGAAGGGTGCAAAATTTGGGGGCCCGCACAGAAGACACCTACTCTTTATTTCTGGAATACCGAGCTAATTGGCCCTTTCATTAAAAAGATTTCACACAAACCGATAATAGACCATAGAGCCTAAAACTACAAAACCCTTTTTCGGAGCCTTATGGAACAAAAGTGGTGCATATGTTTGGGGGCCCGCAGAGCACCACTATACTTGCCAAGACATCGTCTATAGATTTGGAGAATACCAAGCAGATTGCCCCATTCCATTGTGGAAGGGGCAATCTCCATGGTATTCTACAAATTCATAGATTGTGCCTTACGGAATATAGTGGTGCTCTGCGAGCCACCCAAGATATGCAACCCTTTTGTGCCATGAGTCTCCCAGAAAGAATCCTGTCATTTTTTGCTTTAAAGTCTATTATCGTTTGTGTGAAATCTTGTTAGAGAAAGGGTCAATTTTATAAATAGACAGTAGGTGTCTTGCTCACCACAGTGGTTCTGTGCGGGCCCCCAAATTTTGCACACTTCTGGATCCACAAAGTGAACCAAAAAAGGAAAGGAAATGTTTTTGTTATATGGGCATTTATCAGTTTTTTCTCGCTGTTCATTAGTGAATGGGGCAATCTACTTGGTATTCCCCAAATTTATAGAAGATGCCTTGGTAAGCATAGTGGTGCTCTGCGGGCCCCCCAAAATATGCACCACTTTTGTTCCATAATGCTCCCAAAAAGTGTTCTGTAGTATTATACTTTATAGTCTATTATCGGTTTGTGTGAAATCTTGGTAATGAAAGGGTCAATTAGCTCGGTATTCCAGAAATAGACAGTTGGTGTCTTGCTAACCATAGTGGTTCTGTGCGGGCCCCCCAAATTTTGCACCGTTCTGGTTCCACAAAGCGACACATAAAGGGAGGGGATGTGTTTTTGTTATATGGGCAATTATCATTTTTTCTCGACGTTCGTTAGGGAATGGGTCAATTTGCTTGGTATTCGCCAAATTTATAGTAGATGCCTTGGTAAGCATATTGGTGCTCTGCGGGCCCCCCAAATTATGCACCACTTTTCTTCCATAAGGCCCCCAAAAAGCGTTCTGTAGTCTTATACTTTATAGTCTATTATCAGTTGGTGTGAAATCTTGTTAATCAAAGGGTCAATCAGCTCGGTAACCCAGATATAGATAGTAGGTGTCTTGCTAACCACAGTGGTTCTGTGCGGGCCCCCCAAATTTTGCACCCTTCTGGGTCCACAAAGCGACACAAAAAAGGAAGGGAAATGCTTTTGTTATTTGGGCCTTTATCAGTTTTTTTCTCGCTATTCATTAGTAAATGGGGCAATCTACTTGGTATTCTCCAAATTTATAGAAGATGCCGTGGTAAGCATAGTGGTGCTCTGCGGGCCCCCCAAAATATGCACCACTTTTGTTCCATAAGGTTCCCAAAAAGGGTTCTGGAGTTTTATGCTTTATAGTCTATTATCGGTTTGTGTGACACCTTGTTAATGAAAGGTCCAATTAGCTCCGTATTGCAGAAATAAACAGTAGGTGTCTTGCTGACCACAGTGGCTCAGTGCGCCCCCCCCCCCTCCCCTCCAAATTTTGCACCCTTCTGGGTCCACAAAGCGACCGAAAAAAGGATGGGAAATGTTTTTGTTATATGGCCTAATATAAATTTTTCTCGCTGTTCATTCGCGAATGGGGCAATCTGCTTGGTATTCTCCAAATTTATGGAAGATGCCTTGGTAATTATAGTGGTGCTCTGCGGGCCCCCAAAATATGCACCACTTTTGTTCCATATGGCTCCGAAAAAGGGTTTTGTAGTTTTATGCTTTATACTCTATTATCGGTTTTTGTGAAATCTTTTTAATGAAAGGGCCAATTAGCTCGGTATTCCAGAAATAAACAGTAGGTGTCTTGCTAACCACAGTGGTTCTGTGCGGGCCCCCCAAATTTTGCACCCTTCTGGGTCCACAAAGCGACACAAAAAAGGAAGGGAAATGCTTTTGTTATTTGGGCCTTTATCAGTTTTTTTCTCGCTATTCATTAGTAAATGGGGCACTCTACTTGGTATTCTCCAAATTTATAGAAGATGCCGTGGTAAGCATAGTGGTGCTCTGCGGGCCCCCCAAAATATGCACCACTTTTGTTCCATAAGGTTCCCAAAAAGGGTTCTGGAGTTTTATGCTTTATAGTCTATTATCGGTTTGTGTGAAACCTTGTTAATGAAAGGTCCAATTAGCTCCGTATTGCAGAAATAAACAGTAGGTGTCTTGCTGACCACAGTGGCTCAGTGCGCCCCCCCCCCCTCCCCTCCAAATTTTGCACCCTTCTGGGTCCACAAAGCGACCGAAAAAAGGATGGGAAATGTTTTTGTTATATGGCCTAATATAAATTTTTCTCGCTGTTCATTCGCGAATGGGGCAATCTGCTTGGTATTCTCCAAATTTATGGAAGATGCCTTGGTAATTATAGTGGTGCTCTGCGGGCCCCCAAAATATGCACCACTTTTGTTCCATATGGCTCCGAAAAAGGGTTTTGTAGTTTTATGCTTTATACTCTATTATCGGTTTTTGTGAAATCTTTTTAATGAAAGGGCCAATTAGCTCGGTATTCCAGAAATAAACAGTAGGTGTCTTGCTAACCACAGTGGTTCTGTGCGGCCCCCCCCCCCCAAATTTTGCACCCTTCTGGGGTCACAAAGCGACCCAAAAAAGGAAGGAAAATGTTTTTGTTATGTGGGCTTTTATCAGTTTTTCTCGCTGTTCGTTATTGAATTGGGCAATCTGCTTGGTATTCTCCAAATTTATAGAAGATGCCTTGGGAAGCAGAGTGGTACTCTGCGGGCCCCACAATATATGCACCACTTTTGTTTCATAAGGCTCCCAAAAAGGGTTCTATAGTTTTATGCTTTATAGTCTATTATCGGTTTTTGTGAAATATTGTTAATGAAAGGGCCAATTAGCTCGGTATTCCAGAAATAAACAGAAGGTGTCTTCGTGACCACAGTGGTTCTGTGCGGGCCCCCCAAATATTTTTCACCCTTCTGGGCACACAAAGCCACCCAAAAAAGGAAGGGAAATGTTTTTGTTATGTGGGCTTTTATGAGTTTTTCTCGCTGTTCCTTAGTGAAATGGGCAATCTGCTAGGTATTTTCCAAATTTACAGAAGGTGCCTTGGGAAGCATAGTGGTGCTCTGCGGGCCCTCCAAAATATGCACCACTTTTGTTCCATAATGTTCCCAAAAAGGGTTCTGTAGTTTTATGCTTTATAGTCTATTATCGGTTTGTGTGAAACCTTGTTAATGAAAGGTCCAATTAGCTCCGTATTGCAGAAATAAACAGTAGGTGTCTTGCTGACCACAGTGGCTCAGTGCGCGCCCCCCCCCCCCCTCCAAATTTTGCACCCTTCTGGGTCCACAAAGCGACCGAAAAAAGGATGGGAAATGTTTTTGTTATATGGCCTAATATAAATTTTTCTCGCTGTTCATTCGCGAATGGGGCAATCTGCTTGGTATTCTCCAAATTTATGGAAGATGCCTTGGTAATTATAGTGGTGCTCTGCGGGCCCCCAAAATATGCACCACTTTTGTTCCATATGGCTCCGAAAAAGGGTTTTGTAGTTTTATGCTTTATACTCTATTATCGGTTTTTGTGAAATCTTTTTAATGAAAGGGCCAATTAGCTCGGTATTCCAGAAATAAACAGTAGGTGTCTTGCTAACCACAGTGGTTCTGTGCGGCCCCCCCCCCAAATTTTGCACCCTTCTGGGGTCACAAAGCGACCCAAAAAAGGAAGGAAAATGTTTTTGTTATGTGGGCTTTTATCAGTTTTTCTCGCTGTTCGTTATTGAATTGGGCAATCTGCTTGGTATTCTCCAAATTTATAGAAGATGCCTTGGGAAGCAGAGTGGTGCTCTGCGGGCCCCACAATATATGCACCACTTTTGTTTCATAAGTCTCCCAAAAAGGGTTCTATAGTTTTATGCTTTATAGTCTATTATCGGTTTTTCTGAAATATTGTTAATGAAAGGGCCAATTAGCTCGGTATTCCAGAAATAAACAGTAGGTGTCTTCGTGACCACAGTGGTTCTGTGCGGGCCCCCCAAATATTTTGCACCCTTCTGGGCACACAAAGCCACCCAAAAAAGGAGGGGAAATGTTTTTGTTATGTGGGCTTTTATGAGTTTTTCTCGCTGTTCCTTAGTGAAATGGGCAATCTGCTAGGTATTTTCCAAATTTACAGAAGGTGCCTTGGGAAGCATAGTGGTGCTCTGCGGGCCCTCCAAAATATGCACCACTTTTGTTCCATAATGTTCCCAAAAAGGGTTCTGTAGTTTTATACTTTATAGTCTATTATCGGTTTGTGTGAAAACTTGTTAATGAAAGGGCCAATTACCTCGGTATTCCAGAAATAAACAGTAGGTGTCTTGCTGACCACATTGGTTCAGTGCGGGACCCCCAAATTTTGCACCCTTCTGGGTCCCCAAAGCGACCCAGAAAAGGAAGGGAAATGTTTTTCTAAAATGGGCTATTATCAATTTTTCTCGCTGTTCTTTCGCGAATTGGGCAATCTGCTTGGTATTCTCCAAATTTATAGAAGATGCCTTGGCAAGCATAGTGGTGCTCTGCGGGTCCCCCAAAATATGCACCACTTTTGTTCCATAAGGCTCCCAAAAAGGGTTCTGTAGTTTTAAGCTTTATAGTCTAATATCGGTTTGTCTGAAATCTCGTTAATGAAAGGTCCAATTAGCTCCGTGTTGCAGAAATAAACAGTAGGTGTCCTGCTGACAACA
The DNA here is from genome assembly GCA_031216915.1 of Pictodentalium vernedei. NCBI lineage: Eukaryota > Metazoa > Mollusca > Scaphopoda > Dentaliida > Dentaliidae > Pictodentalium > Pictodentalium vernedei. Next base: position 558,391,168 of record CM062297.1, read on the forward strand.
GTGATTCAGTGCGCGTTCCCCAAATATTGCACCTTTCTGGGTCCACAAAGCGACCCAAGAAAGGATGGGAAATGTTTTTGTTATAGGGCCTAATATAATTTTTTCTCGCTGTTCTTTCGCGAATGGGGCAATCTGCTTGGTATTCTCCAAATTTATAGAAGATGCCTTGGCAAGCATATTGGTGCTCTGCGGGCCCCCAAAATATGCACCACTTTTGTTCAATGAGGCTCCGAAAAAGGGTTTTGTAGTTTTATGCCCCATAGCCTATTCTCGGTTTTTGTGAAATCTTGTTAATGAAAGGGCCAATTAGCTCGGTATTCCAGAAACAAACAGTAGGTGTCTTGCTGACCACAGCGGTTTTGTGCGGGCACCCTAAATTTTCCACCCTTCTGGGGTCACAAAGCGACCCAAAAAAGGTAGGGAAATGTTTTTGTTATAGGGCAATCTGCTTGGTATTCTCCAAATTTATAGAAGATGCCTTGGCAAGCATAGTGGTGCTCTGCGGGTCCCCCAAAATATGCACCACTTTTGTTCCATAAGGCTCCCAAAAAGGGTTCTGTAGTTTTAAGCTTTATAGTCTAATATCGGTTTGTCTGAAATCTCGTTAATGAAAGGTCCAATTAGCTCCGTGTTGCAGAAATAAACAGTAGGTGTCCTGCTGACAACAGTGATTCAGTGCGCGTCCCCAAATATTGCACCTTTCTGGGTCCACAAAGCGACCCAAGAAAGGATGGGAAATGTTTTTGTTATAGGGCCTAATATAATTTTTTCTCGCTGTTCTTTCGCGAATGGGGCAATCTGCTTGGTATTCTCCAAATTTATAGAAGATGCCTTGGCAAGCATATTGGTGCTCTGCGGGCCCCCAAAATATGCACCACTTTTGTTCAATGAGGCTCCGAAAAAGGGTTTTGTAGTTTTATGCCCCATAGCCTATTCTCGGTTTTTGTGAAATCTTGTTAATGAAAGGGCCAATTAGCTCGGTATTCCAGAAACAAACAGTAGGTGTCTTGCTAACCACAGTGGATCTGTGCGGGCCCCACAAATTTTTCACCCTTCTGGGCACACAAAGCCATGCAAAAAGGGAAGGGAAATGTTTTTGTTATGTGGGCTTTTATCAGTTTTTCTCGCTGTTCGTTAGTGAATTGGGCAATTTGCTTGGTATTTTTCAGATTTACAGAAGGTGCCTTGGGAAGCATAGTGATGCTCTGCGGGCCCTCCAAAATATGCACCGCTTTTGTTCCATAGGGCTCCCAAAAAGGGTTCTGTAATTTTATGCTTTATAGTCTATTATCGGTTTGTGGGAAATCTTGTTAATGAAAGGGCCAATTAGCTCGGTATTCCAGGAATAAACAGTAGGTGTCTTGCTGACCACAGTGGTTCTGTGCGGGCCCCCCAAATTTTGCACCCTTCTGGGTCCACAAAGCGACCCAAAAAGGAAGGGAAATGTTTTTCTAAAATGGGCTATTATGAATTTTTCTCGCTGTTTTTTCGCGAATGGGGCAATCTGCTTGGTATTCTCCAAATTAATGTAAGATGCCTTGGCAAGCATAGTGGTGCTCTGCGCCCCCCTCCCCCACCCCCCCCCCCCCAAAAAATATGCATCACTTTTGTTGCATAAGGCTCCGGAAAAGGGTTTTGTAGTTTTATGCTCTATAGTCTATTATCGGTTTGTGTGAAATCTTTTTAATGAAAGGGCCAATTAGCTCGGTATTCCAGAAATAAACAGTAGGTGTCTTGCTAACCACAGTGGTTCTGTGCGGGCCCCAAATTTTGCACCCTTCTGGGGTCACAAAGCGACCCAAAAAAGGAAGGGAATTGTTTTTGTTATGTGGACTTTTATCACATTTCTCGCTGTTCGTTATTGAAAAGGGCAATCTGCTTGGTATTCTCCGAAATGTACAGAAGATGCTTTCGGAAGCATAGTGGTGCTCTGCGGGTCCCCCAATATATGCACCACTTTTGTTCCATAAGGCTCCCAAAACGGGTTTTGTAGTTTTATGCTTTATAGCCTATTATCGGTTTGTGTGAAATCTTGTTAACGAAAGGGCCAATTAGCTCGGTATTCCGAAATAAACAGTAGGTGTCTAGCTAACCACAGTTGTTCTGTGCGGGTCCCCCAAATTTTGCACCCTTCTGGGGTCACAAAGCGACCCAAAAAAGGTAGGGAAATGTTTTTGTTATAGGGCAATCTTCTTGGTATTCTCCAAATTTACAGAAGGTGCCTTGGGAAGCAGAGTGGTGCTCTGCGGGCCCCCCAATATATGCACCACTTTTGTTCCATAAGGCTTCTGTAGTTTTATGCTTGATAGTCTATTATCTATTTGTGCGAAATCTTGTTAACGAAAGGGGCCAATTAGCTCGGTATTCCAGAAATGAACAGTGGGTGTCTTGTTGACCACAGTGGTTCAGTGCGGGTCCCCCAAATTTTTCACCCTACTGAGTCCTCAAAGCGACCCAAAAAAGGAAGGGAAATGTTTTTCTTATATGGGCTATTATCAATCTGCTTGGTATTCTCCAAATCTATAGAAGATGTCTTGGCAAGTATAGTGGTGCTCTGCGCCCCCCCCCCCCCCCCAAAAAAAAAAAAAAAAAATATGCACCACTTTTGTTCCATAAGGCTCCGAAAAAGGGATTTGTAGTTTTATGCTCTATATTCTATTATCGGTTTGTGTGAAATCTTTTTAATGAAAGGGCCAATTTGCTCGGTATTCCAGAAAAAAACAGTAGGTGTCTTGCTAACCACAGTGGTTCTGTGTGGGCTCCCAAAATTTTCCACCCTTCTGGGTCCACAAAGCGACCCAAAAAAGGAAGGGAAATGTTTTTTCTAAAATGGGCTATTATGAATTTTTCTCGCAGTTTTTTCGCGAATGGGGCAATCTGCCTGGTATTCTCCAAATTAATGTAAGATGCCTTGGCAAGCATAGTGGTGCTCTGCGCCCCCCTCCCCCACCCCCCCCCCCAAAAAAAATATGCATCACTTTTGTTCCATAAGGCTCCGGAAAAGGGTTTTGTAGTTTTATGCTCTATAGTCTATTATCGGTTTGTGTGAAATCTTTTTAATGAAAGGGCCAATTAGCTCGGTATTCCAGAAATAAACAGTAGGTGTCTTGCTAACCACAGTGGTTCTGTGCCCCCAACTTTTGCACCCTTCTGGGGTCACAAAGCGACCCAAAAAAGGAAGGGAAATGTTTTTGTTATGTGGGCTTTTATCAGTTTTTCTCGCTGTTCGTTAGTGAATTGGGCAAACTGCTTGGTATTCTCCAAATTTACAGAAGATGCCTTGGGAAGCAGAGTGGTGCTCTGCGGGCCCCCCAATATATGCACCAGTTTTGTTCCATAAGGCTCCCAAAAAGGGTTCTGTAGTTTTATGCTTTATAGTCTATTATCGGTTTTGTGAAATCTTGTTAATGAAAGGGCCAATTAGCTCGGTATTCCAGAAATAAACAGTAGGTGTCTTGCTAACCACAGTGGTTCTCTGCGGGCCCCCAAATATATGCACCACTTTTGTTCCATAAGGCTCCGAAAAAGGGTTTTGTAGTTTTATGCCCCATAGTCTATTATCGGTGTTTGTGAAATCTTGTTAATGAAAGGGCCAATTCGCTCGGTATTCCAGACATAAACAGTAGGTGTCTTGCTGACCACAGTGGTTCTGTGCGGGCCCCCCAAATTTTTCACCCTTCTGGGTCCCTAAAGCGACCCAAAAAAGGAAGGGAAATGTTTTTCTTATATGGGCTATTATCAATTTTTCTCGCTGTTCTTTCACGAATGGGGCAATCTGCTTGGTATTCTCCAAATCTATAGAAGATGTCGTGGCAAGTATAGTGGTGCTCTGCAGCCCCCCCCCCCCCCAAATATGCACCACTTTTGTTCCATAAGGCTCCCAATAAGGGTTCTGTAGTTTTATGCTTGATAGTCTATTATCTATTTGTGTGAAATCTTGTTAGAGAAAGGTAAATTAGCTCGGTGTTCCAGAAATAAGCAGTTGTCATTTTGCTAACCACAGTGGTTCTGTGCGGCCCCCCCCCCCCAAATTTTGAACCCTTCTGGGTCCACAAAGCAACCCAAAGAAGGAAGGGAAATTTTTATGTTATATGGGCTATTATCAGTGTTTCTGATTAATTGTTAGCAAAGGGGGCAATATGCTTGGTGTTCTCCATATTTATAGATAGGTCCTTGGGAAGCATGTTGGTGCTTTGCGGGCCCCCCGAAATATGTACCCATTTTGTGCCATAAAGCTCCCAAGAGGGATTCTGTGATTTTTGGATTGACATCGGTTTGTCTCGAATCTTGAGAGAAAGGGTCAAGTAGCTCGGTATTCCCTCAATAGACAACAGGTGTCTTGCTAAGCACAGTGGTACTGTGCGGCCCCCCCCCCCCCCCCCCTCCCAAATTGTCCGCCCTGTCGGGTTCAAAGGGCATCCCGAAAGGAATGGAAATGGCTTTGTTACTTGGGCTATTATCAGTTTTTTTCGCTGTTCACTAGCGAATTCGGCAATCTGCTTGGTATTCTCCAAATTTATAGATGGTGCCTTCGGAAACATACTGGTGCTCTGCGGGCTCCTCAAAATATGCACCCGTTTTGTGCCATTAGGCTCCCAAAAAGGGTTATGTCATTTTTTTGCTTTGTGGTCTATTATCGGTTTGTGTGAAATCGTGTTAAAGAAAGGGTCATTTAGCTCGGTATTCCCGTAATGAACAGTGTTTGGCTTGCTAGCCAACAGTTATTAGATGAACCATACACATGGAGAATTTTCTTCTCACAATATATACATAACAATGGATGGCATACCATCCAGCCCTCTCTACCTCCCTGACAGGTGGTAATTGCCGACCGACATACAGACGGACAGAAGACGGAAGCAGGAGAACTCGCAGTTAATAGTCATTAGGGGAATTATATTCGGGAAAGAAAAAAAAGAAAAAAAGAATATATATATTATAATGGCTGGCATGCCACCTGCCCTCCCTGCCCTCCCTGCCATCAGGTTACTCACGGTTTATCCAATCCCATATATATATATAAAAAATTTTATTATTTATAAATCACTTTCTGTATGACATCATCATAGAAATCTCTCCAACTTTTCGGTTCAATTCTCGGTCGTTTGGCAGGTTGTGGAGTTATCAATTTATTAATCAAAGCGTCGGCACCTCTCTTACCGGCTTCCGAAGCTATTCTACCGCTCACTTCAGTCGCAGCTTTCTTACCCACATCAATCGCCATTTTCTTTCCCATTTTGAGAGCGCTCAACGCGATCTGTTTCACGGCATCGCCAGTGAATTTACGAGTTAAAAATCGCATCATCGAATCGACGATGCCTGATCCGCCATAGACGTAGGATCTAGTGTATCCTCTGTTATTTATCACTAACATTTTTTTTAACTATTATTATTATTTTTTTTTTTAAATATATATTTTTTTTTATTTACTTAATATTTTTTTTTTCTTTTCTCTTACTATTTTATTATTTCAAACAATTCATCAACTTTTGATAATCCTTCTTAGTCAAAACCTTCTGCCTCAACAATTCCTCGCACACGCTCACTATCTCGTTATCCACTCCGGTGTTACCAGCCTCTCTGCTTGCCATCAACAAATTTAATCTCCCCAACAACGCATCGGGATCGTGCAGAAGAAATATCGTGTCGGTCATTCCCTTCCCAGTTGTCGATTTCATGAAATACTCGTTCGCCTTCCAGATGGGTTCCACCACGTGTTTCCACTTGTAACCTCTCCTATCCTTCGGTCTTGTCTCTTTGGGATCGTTCTTCTTCTTCATGGCGTGAGTCTGAACCAGAATGTCTCCAAAATGTTTGTAATCCTCCTCGGTGTAATCGCCGAGTCTCTTGTGAGAGAGCAGAGTGTGCAATCCATTGGTCATTTCGTACCTGTTCGGACCGACGATCGAATAGTCGCCTTCAAACCATATTTGCATGTCACCAACGAAATCGTCATCACCTTCCTGACGAAATCCGTAAATCTCATCTTGTTGTCTACCGTCGTCAGATCTGACGCTACTCGCATCGGTTTCGATGCTCTCCGGGGTGTAGAACAAACTTTTCGACGTAACACCACCAATGCTACTCGGATTGGTCTCGATTCCAGTCGGTACGAAATCGGAGAAAGTTCTCGGTGCTAAAGTACCAGGGTGCAAACCCATCCTCAGAGAACCTTCTTTTATGGGTCTCAATTCCTCCACGATCTCTTTCCCAGCTCGTTCCTGAACCTCGGTGATGGGTCTGAACAACTTGGTCGCCTCTCGTCTCAATCCCATCTCTCCCAATCGTCTGGTCCTACCCTGCGCTTGAATATTCTCCTTACTCCGTATTAATTCGTGAACCTGCTCGTCCCTTCGCTTCGAATCTCCGATGTGTAGAAACATAGTTTTTATTTATTATTATTTTTTTCTTTCTTTTTTTTAATAAAAAATAGTTAGTTTTTTTTGTATTCTTATTATTTTTTTGAATGTTGTTTTATATATATCTTTTGTGTTCTTATTTTTTGAATGTTGTTTATATGTATATTTTAAAAAAACAATTTTTTTTATCGTCCGTCTCACAACTCACAATATCTACATTAATCGCAGACCGGAACGGGCTGACATCGCACGTTTTAGACTCTGCGAGCTATCTCTCTCTCTTTGCCAAAAACCTCACTACGTCATCGCCGGCGGGTTCCAGTGCACCGATAAATTCGCCACTCGATTCGAACTCCGTTTTTCCGCGGGAATCGACGTTAGATCGCTAGTCTTCCATCCGCACCGGTGGTGTTTTTTGGGCGGTATTCTGTCGAAAAAAATTCACCTAAATGGCGGGTCCGTCTTACCTCTGTGAAAAGGTGAGTGTTTTCCCAAGAACGGTCGTTGTCAGATTTACGAGCGCACCTAAAAGTGAATTTTTAAGAGAGGGAATTTTATAGAGTTTGTTAAAATTACGTCGAAATTTTAGTCGGATCCACGTTGATCGTTAGAGAAAACGAACATTTAACACACGACGCCTCGTTTACGTCCACCGCTGCAAAAACCGGGAGAAAGTGACGATGTGAACGTGACGCATCGTGCAAGTCGATGTATTTCGATCGTGATGAACGCAATTCGCTCGAAAAAACTAAGTTTTTGGTGAGGTGCGATCGAGAAAAAAATGAAATGCGCTCGTACTCTCCATTTCACCCTACTTAAGATGATGGTTGTTTCGTCTAACAGAGTGGTTGGTAGGGTGGGGTGGGGGAGGGGGGCATACGGTAATAGTGATAGATGAATGTGCATATTTGTGGATTTTACATTAGCCAGGTTCAGACAAAACGCACCGAGCGACACTTATGGACTTTGTAGAAAAGTTTGAAGATCATATAAATCCACTCTTACAGTCGAGTGACGTCTATTTGATCTTTGACAGATATGTGGAGGTCAGCACCAAGTCAGAAACCAGGGCTGACAGAAGTTCTTCCAGTTGTAGAGTGTTCAAACTTGCAGCCAAAGCTATTCTCCCACCACAAAAACAAGTTTTCACTGTCACTGCAAACAAGGCGTAGTTAACAGTTTGTCACTGCCAAGTTGTTTGTGTTGAATACAATGAAGCATAAACTGGTGATAACTGGCAAAAAAGAAAGAGGATCAGTGAGCGAATGATTCGGCCCGACGACCCACGAAGAGGCAGACAATATTATCGCTCATCAAGCCATTGACGTTGACTCTTCTGATGAATAGAGTGGTGTAGTTGCGCTTGCAGACGAAACTGATGTGTATGGTTTGTTGCTGCGTCACTATTCATAGGAGAATTTAGTTGCTCCGATGACTATGGAATTCCCTATTCACGGCCGAACGTGTAATTATATGCGGGAAACTGTCAGAGCTAATCGGACTCTCATCCCAGATTTAATCGCTTCTCTTGCCATTTCATGCTGCGATACAGTTGGTAGTCTGTTCGGGATAGGGACGGGTCGAATACTAAAAGTCATCCAAATCTTTGGGCGAGGAAGACGCTGAGTGGTCAAATGTACTCGATCAAGCAGCCCAATTCGTTTCTATCTATTATGGTTCCAATGTCACCTTATTAGTGACTGATGTACGTATTGGTGCGTGGTTTTCGAAAACCGGCATTACCAAGGCAACTAATGTACCGAAACTTTGTTCTCCGCCTCCTACCACAACAGCCTTTGGGGGAAGTATCAAAAGAGGACAACTTCGGACATGTGTGTTGAAGAACGTCCTTGAGCCGAGACCTCCAAATTTTGATTCTATCAAATATGGCTTCGAGTAGAAACTAGATACCAAGTCGCTCTAGCCCATACCTGTTCCGTCCGATGTTGCTTTGGTCCCAGATGGAGTATTGAAGTTAATAAAATGTTCTTTCTCAAGCCAGTGCAAACGGACACTAATGTAAAACTGCTCAAATGACGTTCATATTGTTCTGATCTTGCAACGCCACACTAGAATGCTGCGTTGAACAAACGCGGTTAGCAGATATATCAGCTCTGAATAGCACTGATGATTAGAATCATCAAGACACCGAAAACATCCCTTAAAATTAATCTTTGCTCGAATGCAACCTCTGGATGCGCTCGGAATGTTGAGTGAGCTACAGTCAAACATTGCCGACCGCGAAAATTACGATATCACCATAAACGTGGATATTCCACATTGCTCCGGACTGCCAGACGTCAGTAAACTTTTTGTAGTCACGAGATGTTACTCTTACACATTCCATCAAGAAAAAAACCTTGGACGCCACTTTGAGATTCAGTGCCCTGGTGACCGGACTATTTGTACAGTGCAAAATGATGTGTTCCTCTGTCAGCTCTTGCTGGCAGGGAACACGTTCCTGTGGCATTTTACCCTCTAACAAAAAAGAATGAGTAAGTCTCGTGAGACCAAAATGACATCATGTCAAAATTAGTCTTTCCTACAAAAGTACTAGACAAGTAAGTATACACCTGGAACTTAATTAAGCACCCACTGGAATGTTTCAAGACAGTGAAGTTGCTGTTAGTGATTATTATGTTTTAATGATTGCTATGTCCTGCAGTACATTGAATCTCGTGAAACATGATGTTTCTGGTTGATAGCGTACCCCAAACACATCCCCTCGTCCACGTGAAGCATGCTACCAACGAATGTCACAAAAAAACACTATCATCCATATGCAATATCTGGGTATAAAACAAGAACATTTGTCACTTCTTTTATCAGTAAATGTTGACATGGCAAGGAGGAAACTGTCAGAGACACTACATCGTTGGCATGCATGCAACAGGCACGCCATGCAAAGCTATTGGAAGGCAACTTGGCTACAGCATTGGAATCCCAGGACATGGAGTAGAGTCCAGTGGTCAGACGAGAGTAGGTTCCTGCATGACGTCACAGATGGTCGCATGAGAGTATGGAGGCACAGAAATACTACTTACGTGGTGGAGGATCAGTAATGATCTGGGGATGCCGCTCTCGTGATTGTAAACTTCAAATGGTGACGGGGCGTGGGAATCTCAATGGTCATCAGTACATCCGGGACATTCTCGATCCGGCTGTCGTGCCTCATTTTGACAACCACCCATTGGCTACTTGCCCTGTATTCATGGACGCCAATACAAGGCCACATCGTTTCCATGCTGTAAGAGCATTCTTTCAGAACAACGCTATTACAGCACTACCTTGGCCTGCAATGAGCCCCGATTTGAATCACTTAGAACACATCTGGGACTTTCGTGGACGTCCTGTGCAAGCAAGGTATCCGCTTGTACAGAATTGGGCCGATTTGGAAGCTGCATTGCATGAGGTGTGGCAGCAGTTGCCTCTGGGCCGTATCAGAAGGCTCACTGGTAGCATTAGGAGGAGGGTTCATGCTGTCATCCGGGCACGAGGTGAATACACTCGCTACTCACGTCAGACACTGCTATTATGTTCAGGAGATCACAAGTTAGATTTTTTGTTAGCAATTACCGGTATTGTTTCATCATGGACCGTTCAAGCAGCATACTTGTCGAGAGAACATTTTTACATCAAAAACATTAGTGACAGATATGTGTAATTGGCGCCATTGAAATACTGCATATTTTCATCATTGTGTTGTCTTTCATTTGTCAATAGACCATTCTTTCCACAAACAATCACTTTTGGCCATCTTAAAGACTGCATGAAAGTAATGACAGTTTTTGGTAACATCACTGCTAAACAACGGGGAGTGCTTAATTAAGTTCTAAGTGTATATTGTCACTAAATTAGGTCGGAATCGATGGAGCATGTTATTTGTTGCTCCATCCCACTCCTGCCACTCAGATTGGATGTATTTACTAGTATATGGCTTGTGACCACTGAATGGAATCTTGAAAATCAGTGATAGGCTTATTTAAAGCCTTTTATTGCTGCACCGACTGCCCTCGTGCTGCGAGAGATACCAACATGCCCAGGTAAGCAACAAAACACGGCGTTATGTCGGTCATACATACGAGTTTGCAACCACAAAGTTAAAAAAGGAGAGGGTTCCTGAACTTGGTGTTGAGTAAAGCTAGCAAAGAGGAAAGAGAGTCCAAAAAATAATACACTTTCTTTCCTGTACATTCTTGATGTGTTCAAACGCAAGGTGTAAAGCTTCAACTTCAGTTGTGAAAATAAAACTTTTATTTGGTATTCTCCAGAGAAGGAGAAGTTAAAAAAGGAGAGGGTTCCTGAACTTGGTGTTGAGTAAAGCTAGCAAACAGGAAAGAGAATCCAAAAAATAATCGATTTCCTTCCCTGTACATTCTTGATGTGTTCAAGCGCAAGTTGTAAAGCTTCAACTTCAGCTGTGAAAATAAAACGTTTATTTGGTATTCTCCAGAGAAGGTTCATCTGCTTCAACAAGCACTTAATCTATTGGTGATGTTCCAAAAGCACCCGGGGTGATTCTAATGCCACTATTATGAATTGCATCAAGTGGTTTGAGGTACGACTGACTTTCTTACAGACCACACAATCGTTATCTAATTTTGATCTGAGAACTGGTCTATACACATGGAGTAATGTTTTTTTGTTTTTGTGGGTTTTTTTGGGGGGGGGGGGTGGGGGGGGGGGGGTAGTCAGCACCCCAGTCAGTGCTACCCAGTATCTTGAGGAGGTTAAGAGTCTTTTTGCATCTCACTCTTATTTGTTTTATCCGAGAAGTGAAATTCAGTCCATTGTAATGGAATAAACCCAGGAATTTTAAGTGTTCTCCAATCTATTTTCAACTTCCGATCGAGGTGATGTTTCCGAAACTCACAAAAATGGACACAATTTGTTTGGTCTTTGAGAACTTAAAACCATGTTCTGTGGCCAATTTCTGAATTCTATGTAAGCACAGCTGAAGTTTGCGTTCTATGGCATTCGTGCATTTGCTGCTTTTGCAGATTAAAAAGTCATCAGCAACATACAATGAAGAATTCACCATTTCATTTAAGGTTTTGTGAAGATCAGCTCATAAATACAGACTTTAGCCCGAGCCGTATTGACATGTGCACTTACTATGCACATGTAGCACTGAACAAATCAAAGTCCATCTAATTTGCATATTTTCTGCACGAGAAAAAAAACGTATTATATGTGATGTATTCCGTGGTACTAAACATTACCTACTTATTCCTTTTTCCTTATTCGACATTCGAAAAAAGGAAAATTGTCCAAACAAACTATGGTGTAGGGTGGCACAGAACAAGACAAATTTCATGACACCTTGACCTTCCCTGTGGGACCCCTAAAAGGGGCTGAACTTGACCCCTAAAAGTGACAAACTTGCCAAATTCCCCTATAATGGAGTAATTTTGCCAAACAAACTATGGTGTAGGGTGGCACAGAAGCAGACAATTTTTTGGACACATTGACCTTCCCAGTGGGCCCCCTAAAAGGGGCTGAACTTGACCCCGAAAAGTGACAAACTTAACAAATTCCCCTATAATAGAGTAATTTTGCCAAACAAACTGTGGTGTAGGGTGGCACAGAAGGAGACAATTTTTTGGACACCTTGACCGTCCCTGTGGGACACCTAAAAAAGGCTGAACTTGACCCCTAAAAGTGACAAACTTGCCAAATTCCCCTATAATGGAGTAATTAAGACAAACAAACTGGGGTGTAGGGTGGCACAGAAGGAGACAATTTTTTGGACACCTTGACCTTCCCTGTGGGACACCTAAAAGGGGCTAAACTTGACCCGTAAAAGTGACAAACTTGACAAATTACCCTATAATAGAGAAGTTTTGATAACAAACTGTGATGTAGGGTGGCAGAGGACGAGACAAATGTAATGACACCTTGTCCTTCCCTGTGGGACCCCAAAAAGGGGCTGAACTTGACCCCTAAAAGTGGCAAACTTGCCAAATTCCCCTATAAAGGAGTAATTTTGCCAAACAAACTGTTGTGTAGGGTGGAACAGAACGAGACAATTTTCTAGACACCTTGACCCTCCCTGAGGGGCCCCTAAAAGGGGCTGAACTTGACCCCTGAACTTAACCCTTAAAAGTGATAAACTTGACAAATTCCCCTGTAATAGAGAAATTTTGCTAAACAAACTGCGGTGTAGGGTGGCACAGAACGAGACAAATTTAATGACACCTTGAGCTTCCCTGTGGGGCCCCTAAAATGGGCTCAACTTGACCCCTAAAAGTGACAAACTTGCCAAATTCGCCTATAATGGTGTAATTTTACCAAACAAACTATGGTGTAGGATGGCACAGAACGAGACAAATTCAAGGACACCTTGATCTTCCCTATGGGACCCCTAAAAGGGGCTGAATATGACCCCTAAAAGTGACAAACTTGCCAATTTCTCCTATAATGGAGGAATTTTGCCAAACAAACTTTGATGTAGGGTGCCACAGAAGGAGACAATTTTTTGGCTACCTTGACCTTCCCTGTGGGACCTCTAACAGGGGCAGAACTTGACCCCTAAATGTGACAAACTTGACAAACTTCCCTATAATAGAGAAATTTTGCTAAACAAACTGTGGTGTAGGGAGGCAAAGAATTAGACAAATTTAATGACACATTGACCTTCCCTGCGGGACCCCAAAAAGGGGCTGAACATGACCCCTAAAAGTGAAAAACTTGCCAATTTCCCCTATAATGGAGGAATTTTGCCAAACAAACTTTGGTGTAGGGTGCACAGAAGGAGACACATTTTTGGACACCATGACCTTCCCTGTGGAACCGCTAAAAGGGGCTGAGCTTGATCCCTAAAAGTTCCAAACTTGCCAAATTCCCCTATAATGGAGTAATTTTGCCAAACAAACTATGGTGTAGAGAGGCACAGAAGGAGACAAATTTAATGACACCTTGACCTTCCATGTGGGACCCTAAAAGGGTTGAACTTGACCCCTAAAAGTGACAAACTTGCCAAATTCCCCTATAATGGAGAAATTTTGCCAAACAAACTAAGGTGTAGGGTGGCACAGAACGAGACAAATTTAATGACACCTTGACCTTCCCTGTGGGACCCCTAAAAGGGGCTGAACTTGACCCCTAAAAGTGGCAAACTTGCCAAATTCCCCTATAATGGAGGAATTTTGCCAAACAAACTTTGGTGTAGGGTGGCACAGAAGGAGACAATTTTTTGACACCTTGACCTTCCCTGTGGGTCCCCTAAAAGGGGCTGAACTTGATCCCTAAAAGTGACAAACTAGCCAAATTCCCCTATAATGGAGAAATTTTGCCAAACAAACTATGGTGTAGGCTGGCACAGAACGAGACAAATTTAATAACACCTTGAACTTCCCGCTGGGGCCCCTAAAAGGGGCAGAACATGACACCTAAAAGTTACAAACTTGCCAAATTCCCCTATAATAGAGAATTTTGCTAAACAAACTTTAGTGTAGGGTGGCAAAGAATGAGACAAATTTAATGATACCATCACCTTCTCTGTGGGTCCCCTAAAATGGGCCAAACATGACCCCTAAAAGTGACAAACTTGGCAAATTCCCCTATAATGGAGTAATTTTGCCAAACAAACTATTGCGTAGGGTGGCACAAAACGAGACAAATTTAATGACACCTTGACCTTCCCTGTGGGACCCCTAAAAGGGGCTGAACATAATCCCTGAAAGTGACAAACTTGCCAAATTCCCCTATAATGGAGGAATTTTGCCAAACAAACTATGGTGTAGGGTGGCAAAGAGCGAGGCAAATTCAAAGACACCTTGATCGTCCCTATGGGGCCCCAAAAGGGGCTGAACATGACCCCTAAAAGTGACAAACTTGCCAATTTCCCCTATAATGGAGGAATTTTGCCAAACAAACTTTGATGTAGGGTGCCACAGAAGGAAACAATTTTTTGGACACCTTGACCTTCCCTGTGGGACCCCTAAAAGGGCCCGAACTTGACCCCTAAAAGTGACAAACTTGACAAATTCCCCTATAATAGAGAAATTTTGCTAAACAAACTGTGGTGTAGGGTGGCAAAGAACTAGACAAATTTAATGACACCTTGACCTTCCCTGCAGGACCCCAAAAAGGGGCTGAACATGACCCCTAAAAGTTAAAAACTTGCCAATTTCCCCTATAATGGAGGAATTTTGCCAAACAAACTTTTGTGTAGGGTGGCACAGAAGGAGACAAATTTTGACACCATGACCTTCCCTGTGGGTCCCCTAAAAGGGGCTGAACTTGATCCCGAAAAGTGACAAACTAGCCAAATTCCCCTATAATGGAGGAATTTTGCCAAACAAACTATGGTGTAGGCTGGCACAGAACGAGACAAATTTAATAACACCTTGAACTTCCCTCTGGGGCCCCTAAAAGGGGCAGAACATGACCCCTAAAAGTTACAAACTTGCTAAATTCCCCTATAATAGAGAATTTTGCTTAACAAACTTTAGTGTAGGGTGGCAAAGAATGAAACAAATTTAATGATACCATCACCTTCTCTGTGGGTCCCCTAAAATGGGCCAAACATGACCCCTAAAAGTGACAAACTTGGCAAATTCCCCTATAATGGAGTAATTTTGCCAAACAAACTATTGCGTAGGGTGGCACAAAACGAGACAAATTTAATGACACCTTGACCTTCCCTGTGGGACCCCTAAAAGGGGCTGAACATGACCCCTGAAAGTGACAAACTTGCCAAATTCCCCTATAATGGAGGAATTTTGCCAAACAAACTTTGGTGTAGGGTGGCACAGAAGGAGACAAATTTTTGGTCACCATGCCCTTCCCTGTGGGACCCCTAAAAGGGGCTGAATTTGATCCCTAAAAGTGAAAAAACTTGCCAAATTCCCTAGTAATGGAGTAATTTTGCCAAACAAACTATAGTGTAGGGTGGCACAGATCGAGTCAAATTTAATGACACCTTGACCTTCCCAGTGGGGCCTCTAGAAGGGGATCAACTTGACCCCTAAAAGTGACAAACTTGCCAAATTCCCCTATAATGGAAGATTTTTTCCAAACAAACTGCGGTGTAAGGTGGCACAGAAGGAGACAAATTTTTGGACATCTTGACCTTCCCTGTGGGGACCCCTAAAAGGGGCTCAACTTGACACCTAAAAGTGACAAATTTGCCAAATTCCCCTATAATGGAGGAATTTTGCCAAACAAACTGCTGTGTAGGGTGGCACAGAAGGAGACAAATTTTTGGACACCATGACCTTCCCTGTGGGACCCCTAAAACGGGCTGAACTTGATTCTAAAAGTGTCAAACTTGCCCAAATTCTCCAATAATGGAGTAATTTTGCCAAACAAACTATGGTGTAGGGTGGCACAGATCGAGGCAAATTTAATGACACCTTGACCTTCCCTGTGGGGCCCCTAAAGGGGGCTCAACTTGACCCCTAAATGTGACAAACTTGCCAAATTCCCCTATAATGGAGTAATTTTGCCAAACAAACTATGGTGTAGGGTGGCACAGAACGAGACAAATTCAAAGACACCTTGATCGTCCCTATGGGGCCCCAAAAGGGGCTGAACATGACCCCTAAAAGTGACAAACTTGCCAATTTCCCCTATAATGGAGGAATTTTGCAAAACAAACTTTGATGTAGGGTGCCACAGAAGGAGACAATTTTTTGGACACCTTGACCTTCCCTGTGGGACCCCTAGAAGGCCCGAACTTGACCCCTAAAAGTGACAAACTTGACAAATTCCCCTATAATAGAGAAATTTTGCTTAACAAACTGTGGTGTAGGGTGGCAAAGAACTAGACAAATTTAATGACACCTTGACGTTCCCTGTGGGACCCCTAAAAGGGGCTGAACATGATCCCTAAAAGTGACAAACTAGCCAAATTCCCCTATAATGGAGAAATTTTGCCAAACAACAAACTATGGTGTAGGCTGGCACAGAAGGAGACAATTTTTTGACACCTTGACCTTCCCTGTGGGTCCCCTAAAAGGGGCTGAACTTGATCCCTAAAAGTGACAAACTAGCCAAATTCCCCTATAATGGAGAAATTTTGCCAAACAAACTATGGTGTAGGCTGGCACAGAACGAGACAAATTTAATAACACCTTGAACTTCCCGCTGGGGCCCCTAAAAGGGGCAGAACATGACCCCTAAAAGTTACAAACTTGCCAAATTCCCCTATAATAGAGAATTTTGCTAAACAAACTTTAGTGTAGGGTGGCAAAGAATGAGACAAATTTAATGATACCATCACCTTCTCTGTGGGTCCCCTAAAATGGGCCAAACATAATCCCTGAAAGTGACAAACTTGCCAAATTCCCCTATAATGGAGGAATTTTGCCAAACAAACTATGGTGTAGGGTGGCACAGAGCGAGACAAATTCAAAAACACCTTGATCGTCCCTATGGGGCCCCAAAAGGGGCTGAACATGACCCCTAAAAGTGACAAACTTGCCAATTTCCCCTATAATGGAGGAATTTTGCCAAACAAACTTTGATGTAGGGTGCCACAGAAGGAAACAATTTTTTGGACACCTTGACCTTCCCTGTGGGACCCCTAAAAGGGCCCGAACTTGACCCCTAAAAGTGACAAACTTGACAAATTCCCCTATAATAGAGAAATTTTGCTAAACAAACTGTGGTGTAGGGTGGCAAAGAACTAGACAAATTTAATGACACCTTGACCTTCCCTGCAGGACCCCAAAAAGGGGCTGAACATGACCCCTAAAAGTTAAAAACTTGCCAATTTCCCCTATAATGGAGGAATTTTGCCAAACAAACTTTGGTGTAGGGTGGCACAGAAGGAGACAAATTTTGACACCATGACCTTCCCTGTGGGTCCCCTAAAAGAGGCTGAACTTGATCCCTAAAAGTGACAAACTAGCCAAATTCCCCTATAATGGAGGAATTTTGCCAAACAAACTATGGTGTAGGCTGGCACAGAACGAGACAAATTTAATAACACCTTGAACTTCCCTCTGGGGCCCCTAAAAGGGGCAGAACATGACCCCTAAAAGTTACAAACTTGCTAAATTCCCCTATAATAGAGAATTTTGCTTAACAAACTTTAGTGTAGGGTGGCAAAGAATGAAACAAATTTAATGATACCATCACCTTCTCTGTGGGTCCCCTAAAATGGGCCAAACATGACCCCTAAAAGTGACAAACTTGGCAAATTCCCCTATAATGGAGTAATTTTGCCAAACAAACTATTGCGTAGGGTGGCACAAAACGAGACAAATTTAATGACACCTTGACCTTCCCTGTGGGACCCCTAAAAGGGGCTGAACATGACCCCTGAAAGTGACAAACTTGCCAAATTCCCCTATAATGGAGGAATTTTGCCAAACAAACTTTGGTGTAGGGTGGCACAGAAGGAGACAAATTTTTGGTCACCATGCCCTTCCCTGTGGGACCCCTAAAAGGGGCTGAATTTGATCCCTAAAAGTGAAAAACTTGCCAAATTCCCCAATAATGGAGTAATTTTGCCAAACAAACTATAGTGTAGGGTGGCACAGATCGAGTCAAATTTAATGACACCTTGACCTTCCCAGTGGGGCCTCTAGAAGGGGATCAACTTGACCCCTAAAAGTGACAAACTTGCCAAATTCCCCTATAATGGAAGATTTTTTCCAAACAAACTGCGGTGTAAGGTGGCACAGAAGGAGACAAATTTTTGGACATCTTGACCTTCCCTGTGGGACCCCTAAAAGGGGCTCAACTTGACCCCTAAAAGTGACAAATTTGCCAAATTCCCCTATAATGGAGGAATTTTGCCAAACAAACTGCTGTGTAGGGTGGCACAGAAGGAGACAAATTTTTGGACACCATGACCTTCCCTGTGGGACCCCTAAAACGGGCTGACCTTGATTCCTAAAAGTGTCAAACTTGCCAAATTCTCCAATAATGGAGTAATTTTGCCAAACAAACTATGGTGTAGGGTGGCACAGATCGAGGCAAATTTAATGACACCTTGACCTTCCCTGTGGGGCCCCTAAAAGGGGCTCAACTTGACCCCTAAATGTGACAAACTTGCCAAATTCCCCTATAATGGAGTAATTTTGCCAAACAAACTATGGTGTAGGGTGGCACAGAACGAGACAAATTCAAAGACACCTTGATCGTCCCTATGGGGCCCCAAAAGGGGCTGAACATGACCCCTAAAAGTGACAAACTTGCCAATTTCCCCTATAATGGAGGAATTTTGCAAAACAAACTTTGATGTAGGGTGCCACAGAAGGAGACAATTTTTTGGACACCTTGACCTTCCCTGTGGGACCCCTAGAAGGCCCGAACTTGACCCCTAAAAGTGACAAACTTGACAAATTCCCCTATAATAGAGAAATTTTGCTTAACAAACTGTGGTGTAGGGTGGCAAAGAACTAGACAAATTTAATGACACCTTGACGTTCCCTGTGGGACCCCTAAAAGGGGCTGAACATGACCCCTAAAAGTGACAAACTTGCCAATTTCCCCTATAATGGAGGAATTTTGCCAAACAAACTTTAGTGTAGGGTGGCACAGAAGGAGACAAATTTTTGGACACCATGACCTTCCCTGTGGGACTGCTAAAAGGGGCTGAACTTGATTCCTAAAAGTGACACACTTGCCAATTTTCCCAATAATGGAGTAATTTTTGCCAAACAAACTATGGTATAGGGTGGCACAGATCGAGACAAATTTAATGACACCTTGACCTTCCCTGTGGGGCCCCTAAAAGGGGCTCAACTTGACCCCTAAAAGTGACAAACTTGCAAAATTCCCCTATAATGGAGTAATTTTGCCAAAGAAACTATGGTGTAGGGTGGCACAGAACGAGACAA
This sequence comes from Pictodentalium vernedei, assembly GCA_031216915.1. NCBI lineage: Eukaryota > Metazoa > Mollusca > Scaphopoda > Dentaliida > Dentaliidae > Pictodentalium > Pictodentalium vernedei. The sequence continues at coordinate 558,410,324 of CM062297.1, forward strand.
ATTCAAAGACACCTTGATCTTCCCTATGGGGCACCCAAAAGGGGCTGAACATGACCCCTAAAAGTGACAAACTTGCCAAATTCCCCTACAATGGAGTAATTTTGCCAAAGAAACTATGGTGTAGGGTGGCACGGAACGAGACAAATTCAAAGACACCTTGATCTTCCCCATGGGGCACCCAAAAGGGGCTGAACATGACCCCTAAAAGTGACAAACTGCCAATTTCCCCTATAATGGAGGAATTTTGCCAAACAAACGTTGATGTAGGGTGCCACAGAAGGAGACAATTTTTTGGACACCTTGACCTTCCCTGTGGGACCCCTAAAAGGGGTGGAACTTGACCCCTAAAAGTTACAAACTTGACAAATTCCCTTATAATAGAGAAATTTTGCTAAACAAACTGTGGTGTAGGGTGGCAAAGAACTAGACAAATTTAATGACACCTTGAACTTCCCTGCAGGACCCCTAAAAGGGGCTGAACATGACCCCTAAAAGTGACAAACATGCCAATTTTCCCTATAATGGAGGAACTTTGCCAAACCAACTTTGATGTAGGGTGGCACAAAAGGAGACATTTCTTTGGACTCCTTGAACTTCGCTGTGGGACCCCTGAAAGGGGCGGAACTTGACCCCTAAAAGTGACAAACTTGCCAAATTCCCCTATAATGGAGTAATTTTGCCAAACAAACTTTGGTGTAGGGTGGCACAGTTGGAGACAAATTTTTGGACACCATAACCTTCCCTGTGGGACCCCTAAAAGGGGCTGAACTTGATCCCTAAAAGTGACAAACTTGCCAAATTCCCCTATAATGGAGGATTTTTACCAAACAAACTATGGTGAATGGTGGCACAGAACAAGACAAATTTAATGACACATTGACCTTCCCTGTGGGACCCATAAAAGGAGCTGAACATGACCCCTAAAAGTGACAAACTTGCCAAATTCCCCTATAATGGAGGAATTTTTCCAAACAAACTTTGGTGTAGGGTGGCGCAGAAGAAGACAAATTCAAGGACACCTTGAACTTCCCTGTGGGCCCCCTGAAAGGGGCTGAACATGACCACTAAAAGTGACAAACTTGCCAAATTCTTCTATAATGGAGGAATTTTGCCAAACAAACTTTGGTGTAGGGTGGCACAGAACAAGTCACATTTAAGGACACCTTGAACTTCCCTGTGGGTCCCCTGAAAGGGGCTGAACGTGACCCCTAAAAGTGACAAACTTGCCAAATTCCCCTATAATGGAGGAATTTTGACAAACAAACTATGGTGTAGGGCGGCACAGAAGGAGACAAATTTTTGGAGACCATGACCTTCCCTGTGGGACCCCTGAAAGGGGCTGAACTTGATCCCTAAAAGTGACAAACTTGCCAAATTCCCCAATAATGGAGTAATTTTGCCAAACAAACTATGGTGTAGGGTGGCACAGAACGAGGCAAATTTAATGACATCTTGACCTTCCCAGTGGGACCCCTAAAAGGGGCTCAACTTGACCTCTAAAAGTGACAAACTTGCCAAATTCCCCAATAATGGAGTAATTTTGCCAAACAAACTATGGTGTAGGGTGGCACAGAACGAGGCAAATTTAATGACACCTTGACCTTCCCAGTGGAGCCCCTAAAAGGGGATCAACTTGACCCCTAAAAGTGTCAAACTTGCCAAATTCGCCTATAATGGAGGAATTTTTCCAAACAAACTGCGGTGTAAGGTGGCACAAAAGGAGACAAATTTTTGGACACCTTGACCTTCCCTGTGGGGCCCCTAAAAGGGGCTCAACTTGACCCCTAAAAGTGACAAACTTGCCAAATTCGCCTATAATGGAGGAATTTTGCCAAACAAACTGCTGTGTATGGTGGCACAGAAGGAGACAAATTTTTGGACACCATGACCTTCCCTGTGGGACCCCCTAAAAGGGGCTGAACTTGATTCCTAAAAATGTCAAACTTGCCAAAGTCCCCAATAGTGGAGTAATTTTGCCAAACAAACTGTTGTGTAGGGTGGCACAGATCAAGGCAAATTTAATGACACCTTGACCTTCCCTGTGGGGCCCCTAAAAGGGGCTCAACTTGACCCCTAAAAGTGAAAAACTTGCCAAATTCCCCTATAATGGAGTAATTTTGCCAAAGAAACTATGGTGTAGGGTGGCACAGAACGAGACAAATTCAAAGACACCTTGATCTTCCCTGTGGGCCCCAAAAGGGGCAGAACATGACCCCTAAAAGTGACAAACTTGCCAATTTCCCCTATAATGGAGGAATTTTGCCAAACAAACTTTGATGTAGGGTGCCACAGAAGGAGACAATTTTTTGGACACCTTGACCTTCCCTGTGGGACCCCTAAAAGGGGCCGAACTTGACCCCTAAAAGTGACAAACTTGACAAATTCCCCTATAATAGATAAATTTTGCTAAACAAACTATGGTGTAGGGTGGCAAAGAACTAGAACAAATTTAATGACACCTTGACATTCTCTGTGGGACCCCTAAAAGGGGCTGAACATGACCCCTAAAAGTGACAAATTTGCCAATTTCCCCTATAATGGAGGAATTTTGCCAAACAAACTTTATTGTAGGGTGGCACAGAAGGAGACAAATTTTTGGACACCATGACCTTCCCTGTGGGATCCCTAAAAGGGGCTGAACTTGATTCCTAAAAGTGACACACTTGCCAATTTCTCCAATAATGGAGTAATTTTTGCCAAACAATCTATGGTGTAGGGTGGCACAGATCGAGACAAGTTTAATGATACCTTGATCTTCCCTGTGGGGCCCCTAAAAGGGGCTCAAGTTGACCCCTAAAAGTGACAAACTTGCCAAATTCCCCTATAATGGAGTAATTTTGCCAACGAAACTATGGTGTAGGGTGGCACAGAACGAGACAAATTCAAAGACACCTTGATCTTCGCTATGGGGCACCCAAAAGGGGCTGAACATGACCCCTAAAAGTGACAAACTTGCCAATTTCCACTATAATGGAGGAATTTTGCCAAACAAACTTTGATGTATGGTGCCACAGAAGGAGACATTTTTTTTGGACACCTTGACCTTCCCTGTGGGACCCCTAAAAGGGGTCGAAATTGACCCCTAAAAGTGACAAACTTGACAAATTCCCCTATAATAGATAAATTTTGCTAAACAAACTATGATGTAGGGTGGCAAAGAACTAGAAAAAATTTAATGACACCTTGACATTCTCTGTGGGACCCGTAAAAGGGGCTGAACATGACCCCTAAAAGTGACAAATTTGCCAATTTCCCCTATAATGGAGGAATTTTGCCAAACAAACTTTAGTGTAGGGTGGCACAGAAGGAGACAAATTTTTGGACACCTTGACCTTCCCTGTGGGACACATAAAAGGGGCAGAACTTGACCCCTAAATGTTACAAACTTGACAAGTTCCCCTATAATAGAGAAGTTTTGCTAAACAAACTGTGGTGTAGGGTGGCAAAGAACTAGGCAAATATAATGACACCTTGAACTTCCCTGCAGGACCCCTAAAAGGGGCTGAACATGACCCCCTAAAAGTGACAAACATGCCAATTTTCCCTATCATGGAGGAACTTTGCCAAACAAACTTTGATGTAGGGTGGCACAGAAGGAGTCAATTTTTTGGACACCTTGAACTTCCCTGTGGGACCCCTGAAAGGGACGGAACTTGACCCCTAAAAGTGACAAACTTGCCAAATTCCCCTATAATGGAGGAATTTTGCCAAACAAACTTTGGTGTAGGGTGGCACGGAAGGAGACAAATTTTTGGAGACCATGACTTTCCCTGTGGGACCCCTAAAAGGAGCTGAACTTGATCCCTAAAAGTGACAAACTTGCCAAATTCCCCAATAATGGAGTAATTTTGCCAAACAAACTATGGTGTAGGGTGGCACAGAACGAGGCAAATTTAATGACACCTTGACCTTCACAGTGGGACCCCTAAAAGGGGCTCAACTTGACCCCTAAAAGTGACAAACTTGCCAAATTCCCCTATAATTGAGAATTTTTGCCAAACAATGTCTGGTGTAGGGTGGCACAGGATGTGTCAAATTTAAGGACACCTTGGCCTTCCCTGTGTGACCCCTAAAAGGGGCTGAACTTGACCCCTAAAAGTGACAAACTTGCCAAATTCCCCTATAATGGAGTAATTTTGCTAAACAAACTGTGGTGTAGGGTGGCACGGAATGAGACAAATTTAATGACACCTTGACCTTCCCTGTGGGACACCTAAAAGGGGCTGAACTTGACCCCTAAAAGTGACAAACCTGACATATTCCCCTATAATAGAGACATTTTGCTAAACAAACTGCGGTGTAGGGTAGCCCAGAACAAGGCAAATTTAAGGACACCTTGACCTTCCCTGTGGGACCCCTAAAAGGGGCTGAACATGACCCCTAAAAGTGTCAAACTTGCCATATTCCCCTATAATGGAGGAATTTTGACAAACAAACTGTGGTGTAGGTTGGCACAGAATGAGACAAATTCAAGGACACCTTGACCTTCCCTGTGGGTCCCCTAAAGGGGCTGAACTTGACCCCTAAAAGTGACAAACTTGCCAAATTCCCAGCGATGTGAAGTTAGTTACTTATTACTTATTTGGCATTTTGATATTTTTTATTCCATCAAAACAGGAAAAATGGCGCCTGCTGTAGGGTGGCACAAATGAAGACGAGTTGATTGACATGTTGCCCGTCCGCATAAGGCCTTTCTTTATGGGGCAACCAAGACCCTAAAAGTGACAACCTCCCAGAAAACCTTCTAGATGGGCAAATCTGATCAAATAAAAGATGCTGTAGGGTGGCACAAATGAAGATGAGTTGATTGACATGTTGTCCGTCTGCATAAGGCCTCTCTTTATGGGGCAACCAAGGCCCTACAAGTGACAACCTCCCAGAAAACCTTCTATATGGGGAAATCTGATCAAATAAATGGTGATGTAGGGTGGCACAAATGAAGACGAGTTGATTGACGTATTGCCCGTATTAATTATTATTATTGAGATCGCGGATAACTTGTGTTAACCCAGCATATTGACTCCCCGAGTATATCCTCGAGTTTAACACGGGATTAACGCGAGTTAATCCGCGATGTCAACGCGTGTTCATCCGTGCATTTAACGCGAGTTTATCCGCGAGGTAATCTGTGAGGTTAACGCGAGTTTATCTCTGAGGTTAACGCGAGTTTATCCGCGAGTTCATCAGCAAGGATAACACGACTTTAATCCGAATTTATCCACGTGATTAACGCGTGTTTTACGCATGTTTAACGCGTGTTTAACGTGTGTTGTGTTTAACGCGAGGTAATCCTTGTTGTTAACTGGAGTTTATCCGCGAGATTAATACGAGTTTAACGGGAGTCTGTTCGCGGGGTTAACGCGAGTCTATCCGCAAGGTTAACGCCAGTTTGACGCCAGTTTAGTCGAGTTAAACGTGAGTTTATCCGCAATGTTAACACGAGTTTAACGCGAATTTAATGCGTGGTCGTCGGCGAGTTGGGCGGTAGTTTATCCGTGAGGTTAACGCGAGTTTATCCGCGAGGTTAACATGAGTTTAACGCGAGTTTATCGGCGATGTTAACGCGCGGTTATCACGAGTTTATCTGCGAAGATAACGCGAGTTTGGCGCGAGTTCATACGCGAGGTTATCACGAGTTTTTCCGCGAGGTTACCTCGCGTTTAATGTGCGTTTATCGGCGATGTTAACGCGAGGTTATGCGCGGGTTATTACGAGTTTATCCACGTTGTTAGCGAGAGTAAAACGCGAAGTTAACTCGAGTTTAACGTGAAATTGTCTGCGAGGTTATCGCGAGTCTATGCACGTTATTAGCGAGAGTCAACCCGCGATGTTAACTCGAGATTAATGCGGGTTTTTCTGTGAGGTTAGCGCGCGTTTAACGCGAGTTTATTCGGGATATTAATGCGAGTTTATGCGCAAGGATATTGCGAGTTTATCCGCGATATTATTTGGCACGAGTTTATCCGGGAGTTTAATTCGACTTTAACGCGCATTTATCGGCGATGTTAACATGTTAACACGAGGTTAATACGAGTCCATCCACGAAGTTAATGCGACATTGGCGCGTGTTTTTCGGTGATGTTAACATGAGTTTATGTGCGAGGTTATCGCGAATTTATCCGCTTTGTTAGCGCGAGTTAAACGCGATGTTACGCGAGTATGAGGTGAGTTTATCCGCGAGGTCATCGCGAGTTTGGCGCGAGTATATCCGCTACGTTTACGCGAGTTAATCCGCGAGGTTAACGCGAATGTATCCGCGATGTTAACTCGAGTTTAACGTGCATTTATACGCGAGATTAACGCGGTTTTGACGGGTGTTCATCCGCGAGTTAACGCGAGTTTATCTCAGAGGTTAACGCGAGTTAATGCGAGTTTAACACGAGTTAATCCCCGAGGTTGACGTGTGTTTATCGGCACGGTCAGTGTGAGTTTATGCCCGAAGTTAACCCGAGCTTTTCCGCTAGTTTAACGCAAGTGTTTCCGCGATATTAATTCGAGTTTGTGCGCAAGATTATCGCAAGTTTATCCGCGTTATTAGCGAGAGTTTAACTTGAATTTGTCCACGAGGTTAACGCGGGTTTGGCGCGAGTTTATCCGCGAGATTAACACGAGTTTATCGGGGAGTTTAACTCGAGTTTAACGCGAGTTTATCTGCGATTATAACGCGAGTATATGCGCAACATTAACGCGAGTTTATCCTCGAGATTAAATCGAGTACATCTCGAGTTTATCGGCGATGTTAACACGAGTTTATGCGCCAGGTTATCGCAAGTTTATTGGCGAGTTAATCCGCGAGGTTAACGCTAATTTAACGCGTGTTTGTCCGCGAGTTTAACACGAGTTTATCCTCGAGGTTAACGCGAGATTAACGAGTATCCGTGGGATTTGCGCGAGTTTATGCGCCACGCTAACCCGACTTAACGCGAGTCTAACCACTGGGTGCGGGTTTAACGCGAAGTTAACTCGAGTTTAACACGCGTTTATCCGCGAGTTTAACACAAGGGTAACGCGAGTTTATTCGTGAGGTTAGCACGTGTTTAACGCAAGCTTATCCACAAGTTTAACGCGAGTTTAACGCGAGTTTATCCACGAGGGTAACGCAAATTTAACACGAGGTTATGCACGAGGTTAACACGAGTTTGTGCGCGAGTTCAATGTGAGTTTATCGGTGATGTTGACGCGAGTTTAACGCGATTTTAACATTAGTTTATCCCCGAGGTTAAAGCGAGATTAATCTGAGGTAATCCGTGAGGTTCACTCGTGTTTATCCGCGTGGTTAGCCGGCGTTTGGCGTGAGAATATCCACGCGTTTAACGCGAGTTAATCCGGGAGGTTAACGTAAGTCAACTGCTAGGTTAACGCGAGTTATCCGCGAGGTTAACGCGAGTGTAATGCAAGTTTAACGCAAGTTAATCCGAGGTGTTAACGTGTGTTTACCCACGAGTGTGACGCGAATTTATCGCCAAGGTTAAGGCGAGTTTAACGCCCGTTTAACACTAGTTAATCCGCGAGGTTAATGCGCGATTAACTCGAGTTAATTCGCGAGATTAACGCGTGCTTATTCGCGAGATTAGCGCGAGTTTATGCGCGATGTTAACGCGAGTTTATCTGAGAGATTTAACGCGAATCTATCTGCTAGATTAACGCAAGTTTAAAGCGAGGTTAACTCAAGTTTCCATCCGCGAGGCCAACTCGATTTTGAAGGAAGATTATCCGCGTTGTCAGCGCGCGATTATCCGTGAGGTTAGCGTGTGTCTTACGCCAGTTTGTCCGCAAGGTTAACTCGAGTTTAACGCGCGTGTATTGGCGACGTTAATGCGAGGTTATTCTCGAGGTTATCGCGAGTTTATCCACGTTGTTAGCGCGAGTTAGACGCAAGGTTAACGCGAGTTTAAAGCGAATTTATCCACGAGGTTATGGCGAGTTTATCCCCGTTGTTAGCGAGAGTTAATTCGCGAGGTTAATCTTTAATCCACGATATTAATGCGAATTTATGCGCAAGGTTATCGTGAGATTATCGGGTTTAAAGCGAATTTATTCCCGAGATTAACGCGAGTCTATTCGGTAGGTCAACGCGAGTTTATCTGCAAGGTTAACTCGAGTTTTCCGCGAGTTTATCCGCGATTATAACGCGAGTTTATGCCCGAGGTTATCGCGAGTTTAGCCGCGTGTTTTTCGGCGAATCACTCCGTGAGGATAACGTGAGTTTGGCGCGTGTTCGTCCGCGAGTTAAACGCGAGTATATTCCCGAGGTTAACGCGATATTAACGCGAATTAATCCACGAGGTTAACGCGAGATTAACTCCCCTAGTTAATCCAGCAGATTAATACTAATTAATCCGTGAGGTTAACGCGAATTAAACGCGTGTTTATCCGCGAGTTGAACGCGAGTTTATCCCCGAGGTTAAAGCGAGATTAACGCGCGTTTATCGGCGAGATTAACGCGAGTTTAACGCAAGTTCAATGCGAGGAAATCCGCGATGTTAACATGTGTTTAGCCGCGAGTTTAACGCGAGTTTATCCCCGAGGCTAAGGCGAGTTTAACACTCGAGTTAATCCGCGCAGTTAACGCGTGATTATACGCAACGTTAACGCGAGGTTAACGCGTGATTATATGCAAATTTAACGCGTGATTGTCCGCGAGTTTAACGCGAGTATATCCCCAAGGTTAACACGAGATTAACGCGAGTTAATTCGCGATGTTAACGCGTGTTTATCCGTGCGGTTATCGCTAGTAGATCCGCGAGTTTAACGCGAGGTAATCCGCGAGGTTAAAGCGACTTTATCCCCGATGTTAACGCGAGTTTATCCGCGAGTTAATCAGCAAGGTTAACGCGACTTTAACTCGAGTTTATTTGGGAGGTTAACTCGAGTTTAGCTTGAGTTTATCCGCGAGTTTAACGCAACGGGAATAAACTAAGGTTAACACGCGTTTACCCACCATGAGGTTAAATTGAGTTTTTCGCGAGTTTATCGGCGATGTTAACGCAAGTTTATGCGCGAGGTTATCGCTAGTTTATTCGCGTTATTAGCGCGAGTACAACGCGAGGTTAACTCGAGTTTAACGTTAATTTGTCCGCGAGGTTATCGCGAGTTTAGCTGCGTTGTTAGCGAGAGTTAACCCGCAAGGTTAACGCAAGTTTATCTGCGAGGTTAGCGCGAGTTTAACGCGTGTTTATCCAGGATATTAATGCGAATTTATGAACAAGGTTATCGCGAGTTTATCCGCGATATTATCACGAATCTGACGCGAGGTTAACATGAGTTTATCCGCGAGGTTAACGCGAGTTTGGCGCGATTTTTTCCCGAGGTTAACACGAGGTTATCCCCGAGGTTAACTCGAGTTCATCGCGACTTTATTTGTTTGTCCGCGAGTTTAACAGGAGTTGATTCCCGAGGTTAACGCGAAATAAACGCGAGTTAATTCGCAAGGTTAACGCGTGTTTATCCGCGGGATTAGCACGAGTTTTTGCGCAATGCTAACGCGAGCTTAACGCCACTTTATCCGCGAGATGAACGCGAGTCTAACTGCTAGATTAACGCGAGTTTAACACGAGGTTAACTCGAGTTAAACACGAGTTCATCCGTGAGATAAACTCGAGTTTAACAGGAGTTTATCCGCATCGTTAGCGTGAGTTTGACGCGAGATTATCCGTGAGGTCAGCGCGTGTTTAATGCGAGTTTATCCGCAAGGTTAACGCGAGATTAACACGAGTTTATCCGCAAGGTTACCTTGAGTTTAACGCGAGTTTATTGACGATGTTAACGCGAGTTTATTTGCAAAGTTATCCCGAGTTTATCCACGTTGTTAGCGCGTATTAAACGCAAGGTTAACGCGAGATTAAAGCGAATTTGTCCGCGAGGTTATTACGTGTTTATAGAGACAGTGTTGTTAGAGACAGTTAATCCTCGAGGTTAACGCGAGGTTATCGCGCGAGATTATCCGTGAGGTTAACGCGTGTTTAACGCTAGTTTATCCGCAAGGTTAACGCGAGTGTAACACGAGTTTATCCACGAGGTTAACTCGAGTTTAACGCGAGTTTATCGGCGATGGTAACGCGAGTTTACGGCGAGGTTACCGCGAATTTACCCGGTTTGTTGGCGCGAGTTAAACGCGCTGTTAACGTGAGTATGAGGCGAGTTCAACCGCTAGGTTATCGCGAGTTTGGCGCGAGTATGTCCGCGATGTCAACGTGAGATTAACGTGATTTTATTCGCGAGGTTACTACGAATTTATCCGCGAGGTTAACTCCAGTTTCGCGGGCGTTTATGCGCGAAGTTAACGCGATTTGGCGCGTGTTCATGCACGAGTTTAACGCAAGTTTATCAGCGAGGTTAACGCGAGCTTTACGCGAGTTTAACACTAGTTAATCCGCGAGATTAACTTGTGTTTACCGGCGCGGTCAGCGCGAGTTTATGTGCGACGTTAACGCGAGTTTTTTCCGCCAGATTAATGCGACTGTATCCGCGATATTAATGTGAGTTTGTGCGAAAGGTTATCGCGAGTTTATTCGCGTTATTAGCGCGAGTTTAACGTCTGTTTAGTCACGAGGTTAACGCGAGTTTGGCGCGAATTTATGCGCGACGTTAACGCGAGTTTATCCGCGAGGTTAACGCGGGTTCAACGCCAGTTTATCGGCAATGTTAACACGGATTTATGCGCGAGGTTATCGTGAGTTTATATGCGTTGTTATCGCGAGTTTATCCGCGAGTTAATCCTCGAGGTTAACGCGAATTTAACGTGTGTTTGTTCGCGAGTTTTACACGAGTTTGTCGCCGCGGTTAACGCGAGATTAACTCGAGTTAATTCGCGAGGTTAACGAAGTGAGCACGAGTTTATGCGCGACCCTAACGCGAGCTTAACATGGCTTTATCCGCGAGATTAACGGGAGTCTAACCGGTAGGTTAAACTGAATGTAAATCAAGGTTAACTCGAGTTCAACGGGAATTAATTTGGGAGGTTAACGCATGTTTATCTGCGAGATTAACGCGAGTTTATCCGCGAGGTTAACGTGAGTGTAACGCAACTTTAAAGTGAGTTAATCCGCGATGTTAACGTGTGTTTACCCGCGAGTTTAACGCGAATTTATTCCGATGTTAAGGCGAGTTTAACGCTACTTAATCCGCGAGGTTAACGTGCGTTTATCCCCGGGGTTAATGCAAGATTAATGCGAGTTAAATCGCCTGGTTAGCTCGTGTTCATCTGCGGGATTAGCTCGGGTTTATTTGAGACACTAACGCGAGTTTAATCGGAAGATTAACGCGAGTTTATCCGCTAGGTTTACGCGAGTTTAAAGTGAGGTTAACTAGATGTTAAAGCGAGTTCATCCGGGAGGTGAATTCGAGTTTAACGGGAGTTTATTCGCGTTCTTAGTGCGAGGTTGAAGCGAGGTTAATGCGAGAGTATCCGAGAGGTTAGCACGTGTTTAACGCGAGTTTATCCACAAGGTTATAACGCAAGATTAACACGAGCATTAATCTCGCGTCAACCTTGTGGATCAACTTGCGTAAAATGCGCGTTCAACTCGCGTTAACCTCGCGTATAAACTCGCGTTCACTTTGCGGATAAACTCGCGGTTAAACTCACATTAACCTCGCGGAAAAACTCACGCCAAACTCGCGACCGCTTAGCGGATAAACTCCTGTCAAACTCGCGTTAACCTTGTGTTAAACTCGCGTACAACTCGCGTTAAACTCGTGAGTAAACTCGTGTCAAACTCCAGCTAACCACGCGGATTAACATCCGTTATCCTCGCGGGTCAACTAGCGTAAATCTCGCGCCAAACTCGCGATGACCTAGCGGATAAACTCCTGTCAAACTCGCGTTAACATTGTGTTAACCTCGCGGATAAACTTGCGTAAAACTCGCGCTAACCTCACGGATAAACGCGCGATAATCTCGCGATAAACTCGCTATAAACTCGTGTTAACCCGGCGAATTAACTCTCGCTAACAACACGGATAAAGTCGCGATAACCTCGCGGATAAATTTGCGTTAATATCGCCGATAAACTCGCTTTAAACTCGACTTAACCTAGAGCACCTTTTATTGGATCAGATTTCTTGGTTGTCCCCTACAGCACCTTTTATGTGATCAGATGTGCCCATCTAGAAGGTTTTCTGAGAGGTTGTCACTTTTAGGGCCTTGGTTCCCCCATAAAGAAAGGCCTTATGCGGACGGGGAACATGTAAATCAACTCGTCTTCATTTGTGCCACCCTACAGCACCTTTCATTTGATCAGATTTGCCCATCTAGACGGTTTTCTAGGAGGTTGACATATTAGGGCCTTTGTTGCCCCATAAAGAAAGGCATTATGCGGACGTGCAACATGTCAATCAACTCCTCTTCATTTGTGCCACCCTACAGTACCTTTTATTTCATCAGATTTGCCCATCTAGAAGGTTTTCTGGGAGGTTGTCACTTTTACGGGCTTTGTTGCCCCATAAAGAAAGGCCTTATGCGGACGGGCAACATGTCAATGAACTCGTCTTCATTTGTGCCACCCTACAGCACCTTTTATTTGATCAGATTTGCCCATCTAGTAGGTTTTCTGGGAGGTTGTCACTTTTAGGGACTTTGTTGCCCCATAAAGAAAGGCCTTATGCGGACGGGCAACATGTCAATGAACTCGTCTTCATTTGTGCCACCCTACAGCACCTTTTATTTGATCAGATTTGCCCATCAAGAAAGTTTTCTGGGAGGTTGTCACATTTAGGGCATTGGTTGCCTCATAAAGAAAGGCCTTATGTGGATGGGCAACATGTCAGTCAACTCGTCTTCATTTGTGCCACCCTACAGCACCTTTTATTTGATCAGATTTGCCCATCTAGTAGGTTTTCTGGGAGGTTGTCACTTTTAGGGACTTTGTTGCCCCATAAAGAAAGGCCTTATGCGGACGGGCAACATGTCAATGAACTCGTCTTCATTTGTGCCACCCTACAGCACCTTTTATTTGATCAGATTTGCCCATCAAGAAAGTTTTCTGGGAGGTTGTCACATTTAGGGCATTGGTTGCCTCATAAAGAAAGGCCTTATGTGGATGGGCAACATGTCAGTCAACTCGTCTTCATTTGTGCCGCCCTACAGCACCTTTTATTTGATCAGATTTGCCCATCTAGAAGGTTTTCTGGGAGGTTATCACTTTTAAGGCCTTGATTGCCCCATAAAGAAAGGCCTTATGTGGACGAGCAACATGTCAATGAACTCGACTTCATTTGTGCCACCCTACAGCACCTTTTATTTGATCAGATTTGCCCATCTAGAAGGTTTTCAAGGGAGGTTGTCACTTTTAGTGCCTTGGTTGCCCAATAAAGAAAGGCCATATGTGGATGGGGAATGTGTCGTCAACTTGTCTTCATTTGTGCTACCCTACATCACCTTTTATTTGATCAGATTTGCCCATCTATGAGGTTTTCTGGGAGGTTGTCACTTTTAGGGCCTTGGTTGCCCTATAAAGAAAGGCCTTGTGCAGATGGGTAACATGTCAATCAACTCGTCTTCATTTGTGCCACCCTACAGCAAGTGCCATTTTTCCTGTTTTGATGGAATAAAAAATGTCAAATAAGGAATAAGTAACTAACACATCGCTGGGAATTTGGCAAGTTTGTCACTTTTAGGTGTCAAGTTCAGCCCCTTTTAGGGGTCCCACAGGGAAGGTCAAGGTCTCCAAAAATTTGTCTCGTTCAGTGCCACCTTACACCACAGTTTGTTTGTCAAAATTCCTTCATTATTGGGGAATTTGGCAAGTTTGTCACTTTTAGGGATCAGGTTCAGCCCCTTTTAGGGGTCCCACAGGGAAGGTCATGATGTCCCACAATTTGTCTCCTGTGCCACCCTACACCAAAGTTTGTCTGGCAAAATTACTCCATTATAGGGAAATTTGGCAAGTTTGTCACTTTTAGGGGTCAAGTTCAGCCCCTTTCAGAGGTCCCACAGGGAAGTTCAAGGTGTCCTTAATTTTGTCTTTTTCTGTGCCACCCTACACCATAGTTTGTTTGGCAAAATTACTCCATTGTTGGGGAATTTGGCAAGTGTGTCACTTTTAGGGATCAAGTTCAGCCCCTTTTAGGGGTCCCACAGGAAAGGCCATGGTGTCCAAAAATTTGTCTCCTTCTGTGCCACCCTACACTAAAGTTTGTTTGGAAAAATTCCTCCATTATAGGGGAATTTGGCAAGTTTGTCACTTTTAGGGGTCATTTTCAGCCCTTTTTAGGGGTCCCACAGGGAAAGTTAAGGTGTCATTAAATTTGTCTCGTTCTGTGCCACCTTATACCATAGTTTGTTTGGCAAAATTACTCCATTATAGGGGAATTTGCCAAGTTTGTCACTTTTAGGGGTCAAGTTCAGCCCCTTTTAGGGGACCAACAGGGAAGGTCATGGTGTCATTAAATTTGTCTCGTTCTGTGCCACCCTACATCACAGTTTGTTTGGCAAAATTACTCCATTATAGGGGAATTTGGCAAGTTTGGCACTTTTAGGGATCAAGTTCAGCCCCTTTTAGGGGTCCCACATGCAAGGTCATAGTGTCCCAAAATTTGTCTCCTTCTGTGCCACCCTGCACCGAAGTTTATTTGGCAAAATTACACCATTATAGGGGAATTTGGCAAGTTTGTCACTTTTAGGGTCAACTTCAGCCACTTTCAGGGGTCCCACAGGGAAGTACAAGGTGTCCTTAAATTTGACTTGTTTTGTGCCACCCTACACCAAAGTTTGTTTGGCAAAATTCCTCCATTATAGAGGAATTTGGCAAGTTTGTCACTTTTAGGGGTCAAGTTCAGCCCCTTTTAGGGGTCCCACAGGGAAGGTCAAGGTGTCATTAAATTGGCCTCGTTCTGTGCCACCCTACACCATAGTTTGTTTGGCAAAATTACTCCACGATTGGTGAATTTGGCAAGTTTGTCACTTTTAGGGATCAAGTTCAGCCCCTTTTAAGGGTCCCACAGGGAAGGCCATGGTGTTCGAAAATTTGTCTCCTTATGTGCCACCCTACACCAAAGTTTGTTTGGCAAAATTCCTCCATTATAGGGAAATTTGGCAAGTTTGTCACTTTTAGGGGTCATGTTCAGCCCATTTCAGGGGTCCCACAGGGAAGGTCAAGGTGTCATTAAATTTGTCTCATTCTGTGCCACCCAACACCACAGTTTATTTAGCAAAATTCCTCCACTATAGGGGAATTTGGCAAGTTTGCCACTTTTAGGGGTCAAGTTGAGCCCCTTTTAGGGGTCCCACAGGGACGGTCAAGGTGTCCAAAAATTTGTCACCTTCTGTGCCACCCTACACCGCAGTTTGTTTGGCAAAATTCCTCCATTATAGGGGAATTTCGCAAGTCTGTCACTTTAGGGGTCAAGTTGAGCCCCTTTTAGGGGTCCCACAGGGAAGGTCAAGGTGTCCAAAAATTTGTCACCTTCTGTGCCACCCTACACCGCAGGTTGTTTGGCAAAATTCCTCCATTATATGGGAATTTTGCAAGTTTGTAACTTTTAGGGGTCAAGTTCAGCCCCTTTTAGGGGTCCCACAGGAAAGGTCAAGGTGTCATTAAATTTGTCTTTTTCTGTGCCACCCTACACCATAGTTTGTTTGGCAAAATTACTCCATTATTGGGGAATTTGGCAAGTTTGTCACTTTTAGGGATCAAGTTCAGCCCCTTTTAGGGGTCCCGCAGGGAAGGACATGGTGTCCAAAAATTTGTCTCCAGTGCGACCCTACACTAACGTTTGTTTGGCAAAATTCCTCCATTATAGGGGAATTTGGCAAGTTTGTCACCTTTAGGGGTCATGTTCAGCCCTTTTTAGGGGTCCCACAGGGAAGGTCAAGGTGTCATTAAATTTGTCTCGTTCTGTGCCACCCGACACCATAGTTTGTTCGGCAAAATTAATCCATTGTAGGGGAATTTGCCAATTTTGTCACTTTTAGGGGGGAATTTCAGCCCCTTTTAGGGGATCAACAGGGAAGGTCACAGTGTCCTTAAATTTGTCTCATTCTGTGCCACCTACACTATAGTTTGCTTAGCAAAATTCCTCCATTATAGGGGAATTTGGCAAGTTTGTCACTTTTAGGGATCAAGTTCAGCCCCTTTTAGGGGTCCCACAGGGAAGGTCAAGGTGTCCAAAAATTTGTCTCCTTCTTTGCCACCCTACACCGCAGTTTGTTTGGCAAAATTTTCCTCCATTATAGGGGAATTTGGCAAGTTTGTCACTTTTAGGGGTCAAGTTCAGCCCCTTTTAGGGGTCCCACAGGGAAGGTCATGGTGTCCAAAAATTTGTCTTGTTCTGTGCCACCCTACCCCAGACATTGTTTGGCAAAAATTCCCCATTCTAGGGGAATTTGGCAAGTTTGTCACTTTTAGGGGTCAAGTTGAGCCCCTTTTAGGGGTCCCACAGGGAAGGTCATGGTGTCCAAAAATTTGTCTCCTTCTGTGCCACCCCACACTATAGTTTGTTTGGCAAAATTCCTCCATTATAGGGAAATTTGGCAAGTTTGTCACTTTTAGGGGTCAATTTCAGCCCCTTTTAGGGGACTAACAGGGAAGGTCATGGTGTCATTAAATTTGTCTCATTCTGTGCCACCCTACACTACAGTTTGTTTAGCAAAATTCCTCCCTTATAGGGAAACTTGGCAAGTTTGTCACTTTTAGGGGTCAAGTTCAGCCCCTTTTAGGGGTCCCACAAGGAAGGTCAAGGTGTCCAAAAATTTGTCTCCTTCTGTGCCACCCTACACCACAGTTTGCTAGGCAAAATTCCTCCATTATAGGGGAATTTGGCAAGTTTGTCACTTTTAGGGGTGAAGTTCAGCCCCTTTTAGGTGCCCCACTGGGAATATCAGGGTGTCAATAAATTTTTCTCGTTCTGTGCCACCCTACACCATAGTTTGTTTGGCAAAATTACTCCATTATAGGGGAATTTGCCAAGTTTGTCACATTTAGGGGTCAAGTTCAGCCCCTTTTAGGGGTCCCACAGGAAAGGTCATGGTGTCATTAAATTTGGCTCATTCTGTGCCACCCTACACCACAGTTTGTTAAGCAAAATTCCTCCATTATAGGGGAATTTGGCAAGTTTGTCACATTTAAGGGTCAAGTTCAGCCCCTTTTAGGGGTCCCACAGGGAAGGTCAAGGTGTCCAAAAATTTGCCTCCTTCTGTGCCACCCTAAACCACAGTTTGTTCGGCAAAATTCCTCCATTATAGGGGAATTTGGCAAGTTTGTCACTTTTAGGGGTCAAGTTCAGCCCCTTTTAGGGGCCCCACAGGGAATGTCAGGGTATCATTAAATTTGTCTCGTTCTGTGCCACCCTACACCATAGTTTCTTTGGCAAAATTACTCCATTATAGGGGAATTTGGCAAGTTTGTCACTTTTAGGGGTCAAGTTCAGCCCCTTTTAGGGGTCGCACAAGAAAGGTCAAGGTGTCCAAAAATTTGTCTCCTTCCATGCCACCTTACACCACAGTTTGTTTAGCAAACTTTCTCTATTATAGGGGAATTTGTCAACTTTGTCACTTTTAGGGGTTAAGTTCAGCCCCTTTTTGGGGTCCCACACAGAAGGTCAAGGTGTCCAAAAAATTGTCTCCCTCTGTGCCACCCTACACCAAAGTTTGTTTTGCAAAATTCCTCCATTATAGGGGAATTTGGCAAGTTTGTCACTTTTAGGGGTCAAGTTCAGCCCCTTTTTGGGTCCCACAGGGAAGGTCAAGGTGTCCTAAAATTCGTCTTGTTCTGTGCCATCCTACACCAAAGTTTTTTTTGGCAAAATTACTCCATTATAGGGGAATTTGGCAAGTTTGGCACTTTTAGGGGTCAAGTTCAGCCCCTTTTAGGGGGCCCACAGGGAAGGTCTGGGTGTCCTAAAATTCGTCTTGTTCTGTGCCATCCTACACCAAAGTTTTTTTTGGCAAAATTCCTCCATTATAGGGAAATTTGGCAAGTTTGGCACTTTTAGGGATCAAGTTGAGCCCCTTTCAGGGGTCCCACAGGGCAGGTCATGGTGTCCCAAAATTTGTCTCCTTCTGTGCCACCCTACACCAAAGTTTGTTTGGCAAAATTCCTCCATTATAGGGGAAATTGGCAAGTTTGTCACTTTTAGGGGTCATGTTCAGCTCCTTTTAGGGGTTCCGCAGGGAAGGTCAAGGTGTTAATAAATATGTCTAGTTCTTTGCCACTCTACACCGCAGTTTGTTTAGCAAAATTTCTCCATTATAGGGGAAATTGGCAAGTTTGTCACTTTTAGGGGTCATGTTCAGCCCATTTCAGGGGTCCCATGGGGAAGATCAAAGTGTCCTTGAATTTGTGTTGTTCTCTGCCACCCTACACCACAGTTTGTTTAGCAAAATTTCTCTATTATAGGGGAATTTGTCAAGTTTGTCACTTTCAAGGGTCAAATTCAGGGGTCAAGTTCGGCCCCTTTTAGGGGTCCCACAGGGAAAGTCAAGGTGTCCAAAAATTGTCTCCTTCTGTGGCACTCTACATCTAAGTTTGTTTGGCAAAATTCCTCCATTATAGGGGAAATTGGCAAGTTTGTCACTTTTAGGGGTCATGTTCAGCCCCTTTTAGGGGTCCCATAGGGAAGATCAAGGTGTCCTTGAATTTGCTTCGTTCTCTGCCACCCTACACCACAGTTTGTTTAGCAACATTTCTCTATTATAGGTGAATTTGTCAAGTTTGTCACATTTAGGGGTCAAGTTCAGCCCCTTTTAGGTGTCCCACAGGAAAGGTCAAGGGGTCCAAAAAATTGCCTCCTTCAGTGCCACCCTATACCACAGTTTGTTTGTCAAAATTACTCCATTATTGGGGAATTTGGCATGTTTGTCTCTTTTAGTGGTCAAGTTCAGCCCCTTTTAGGGGGCCCACAGGGAAGGTCAAGGTGTCCAAAAAATTGTCTCCTTCTGTGCCGTCCTACACCACAGTTTGTTTGGCAGAATTACTCCATTATAGGGGAATTTGGCAAGTTTGTCATTTTTAGGGGTCAAGTTCAGCCCCTTTTAGGTGTCCCACAGGAAAGGTCAAGGTGTCCAAAAAATTGTCTCCTTCTGTGCCACCCTACACCACAGTTTGTTTGGCAAAATTACTCCATTATAGAGGAATTTGTCAAGTTTTTCACTTTTAGGGGTCAAGTTCAGCCCCTTTTAGGGGGCCCACAGGGAAGGTCAAGGTGTCCAAAAAATTGTCTCCTTCTCTGCCACCCTACACCACAGTTTGTTTGGCAAAATTACTCCATTATAGGGAATTTGTCAAGTTTGTCACTTTTAGGGTCAAGTTCAGCCCCTTTTAGGGGTCCCACAAGGTCAAGGTGTCATTAAATTTGTCTTGTTCTGTGACACCCTACACCATAGTTTGTTTGGACAATTTTCCTTTTTTTCGAATGTCGAATAAGGAAAAAGGAATAAGTAGGTAACTTCACAGTGCTCAAAAATTTATTCAAATCAGAACTTTCATACAGAAGTTCTGTACAAAAAACTGATTGCACTAATTTTGGTACAAAAAGGCTGCTGGCGGCCATCTTGAATTTTCGACCGCACCCCCAAAACACTCGTTCTCATCCCACGTTGATAACAAAGGTACCCAAGAAGTTTCGTAAAGATCGGTTCATAAATACGGCCTCTAGCCTGAGTCGTATAGAAGTTGTGTACAAAAAACTGATTGGACCTAATTTCGGTACAAAATGGCCACTGGCAGCCATCTTGAATTTTGGACCGCACCCAGAAACACTCTTTCTCATTCTAAGGTGATAGCAAAGGTACCCAAGAAGTTTTATAAAGATCCGTTCATAAATACAGCCTCTAGCCCGAGCCGTATTGACACATGCACTTACTGTGTATAAGTAGCACTGAATAAAACAAAGTTCATCTAATTTGCATAATTTCTGCTCGAGAAAAAAACCCGTATTATATGTGATGTATTGCATGTTACTAAACATTCATACAGAAATATATTCAAATCAGAACTTTCATACAGAAGTTCTGCTCAAAAACCTGATTGCACTAATTTTGGTACAAAATGGCCGCCGGCAGCCATCTTGAATTTCGGACCGCACCCAAAAACACTCGTTCTCGTTCCAAGGTGATAACAAAGGTACCCAAGAAGTTTCGTGAAGATCGGTTCATAAATACAGTCTCCAGCCCTAGCCGTATTGACATGTGCACTTACAGTGTATAAGTAGCACTGAATAAATCTAAGTTCATCTAATTTGCATAATTTCTGCACGAGAAAAAAACCTGTATTATATGTGATGTATTCCATGTTACTAAACATTCATACAAAAATTTATTCAAATCAGAGCTTTCATACAGAATTTATGTACAAAAAGCTGATTGCACTAATTTTGGTACAAAATGGCTGCTGGCAGACATCTTGAATTTTGGGCCGCACCCAAAACCACTCGTTCTCGTCCCACGGTGATAGCAAAGGTACCCAAGAAGTTTCGTAAAGATCGGTTCATAAATACGCCTCTAGCCTGAGCCGTATTGGCATTTGCAGCTACAGTGCTGAAAGTAACATTAAATAGATCAAAGTTAGTCTAATTGGCATAATTTATGCACGAGAAAAAAACCCGTATTATATGTGATGTATCCCATGGTACTAAACATTCACACAAAAAATTATTCAAATCAGCACTTTCATATGGAAGTTCTGCGCAAAAATCTGATTGCATCTAATTTTGTACAAAATGGCTGCCAGTGGCCATCTTGAATTTTAGACTGGAACCAAAAACACTCATTCTCGTCCCACGGTGATAACAAAATACGGCCTCTAGCCTGAGCTGTATTGGCATTTGCACTTACAGTGCTGAAAATAACACTAAATAAATCAATGTTAGTCTAATTTGCATAATTTACACTCGAGAAAAAAACCTGTATTATATGTGATGTACCCCATGGTACTAAACATTCATACAAAAAATTATTCAAATCAGAGCTTTCATGTGGAAGTTCTGCGCAAAACATCTGATTGCACCTAATTTTGTTCAAAATGGCTTCCAGCGGCCGTCTTGAATTTCGGACCGGACCCGAAAACACTCGTTCTCGTCTCAAGGTGATAACAAAGGTACCCAAGAAGTTTCGTAAAGATCGGTTCATAAATACGGCCTCTAGCCCGAACCGTGTGTACGGCACGACGGACGGACGGACAGACAGACAGACGAACAGACAGACGGACGACGGGCCATGACAAAACCTCAAATTTGGCTTCGCCAAAGTTGAGATAAAAATACAGACTTGGCAGATAAAGATGCAGAAAGAGAAGGAGAAAGATGTTTGAAAGAAAGAAGACAGAGGACAGATGAAGTTTTCATGTTAGCTCTCTACTAGTGGTGTAGTTCAACCCTGCCAATTAATGAATTTAGAGAAATGATGGAGAAGTTCCCGGAGATGGGGCGGTGAGACAACCGTTTGGAGAGATCCGGTTTCACAACAGACCAAAGCAACTCTGCGAATACCCAACGGCCGTCTATGAGGCGATCATGTTGGGCAAAAGACATGAAGAAGATTGGGAAAACGAATGCTTTACTGAAGAAGGGATGAGATTGCCTCAACGCCGCTCCTTGACCGAGTGAACTTCATCACCAAATTGGCGTGGAGCCGGCCCTTCTCAGGGTCCACATAATCTCAAAAGAGTTTCTCAATCATATTATAATTTAAAGAAAATGTATTTCCCCCATGAAAGTCCAGTGTGCGATTTTTTATCAAACAAAAATATCCAACTGTCCTCTCCCTCCCACTTGGTTGAAGATAAGGAAGAAATAAAGTATTTAAAAAGGGACTGTGTGTCTGTGAGACTTGATTTTTGTGAACGTGTGTGCCTCTCTTTTGAATCATTTAGGTAGAGCTGAAATGTACTTTTTTAAAATTCTGTCAATGTATTCACTTATCCATTCTCTTTGAATATGTTCCAATTCCATTGAAATGTACATGCTTCGTGATGAGTAGTGGAGTGAGTGGTTTTTGATCTGTTCCGTTTTCTCTTCAAAGTGTAAGTAGTAATAAGACATTTACGTGTTTTTCGTCCAGGGTTTTGCCATTGTGGAATTTGAATTGGTTTCTCTTCTACCATCTTGGATTCCACTGGTACTATTAGTTTCTCTGCTGATAGGACTACTTGGTTGTGACAAGATTTCATTTCTTGTAAGCAATTAAAATATCCTTCAGTAAACCTTCATGCTGATCTGTTGAAGTAGTGGTTAGTGGTTGATTCCGATTCACTTGCTATAAATTCCCTTTCCCGGCATCTCATGATAGTATTGCAGGATCAATGCTTATTAAATCGTCAAAGTCTAATAAGAAATTGAGCTCTGCCATGTTTTCTGAACTGAACAAAATACAATCATCATTTGTTATTGTGACCTGGTATTTATAGGCGAAGCAAGCTGTCATTCAGATCAAAATCTCTCCAAAGGACACTCACGTGGTATTTTGATTATGTAAGGCGGTAAAAAATCAATCCTTTACAACGTTCACTATCACGTCATTGGAGTACGTATAAAACTGTCGTCTCGATCTCAGCTATACTTGATACTGAACCAACCATGAAAATACAGTTATTCATGCAGATGAAGATATCGAAGGGGAGAAATGTAGTTGGAAGAGGTGGAATGAATCGGGAATCAACCATTACTATTCCAAGAAATAATTTATGAAGACTTGCAATAAGGGTTGGAGTGGAGAGAATTTCACCATTAGTATTTGACGATATTCAACAAGATTTACGACAGTTTCTACAGAATGTCATCAAGGATATCATCCAATACACAAGATTAAGAGGAGGTGAAAAAGCCATTGTTACTAGAGCTGATGTTAACAACGGATGTAAGAAGAACGGAATAAATATGATGCATTAGCAATTAAAATAAGGAGAAACAAAGCTAAAGACGCTCTTCAGGGCCACTACATATTGTAAAAAGAGAAAACTCTTGATACACACACTTGGCAATTCCCTCACTTGAGTCTTGGCTTTAAGACTTTATTCAATTCAGGAGGTATAAACCTCATTGTTCCCACGTTTTTAACAATTTAAGGTTTTTCATTGTGGTGACATACTTGGTGATTTTACAAATGGTGTAATGCAAAACGTGTTTGTGTTACATATAAGTATTTTGAGTTTTTTTCAGAATTTGTGCATTGTACAAATTCAGAAAAACAAAAATACTTATGTGTAACACAAACACGTTTTGCACTATACCTTAAATTATTTTAACACAAAATTAATTTTACTTGTATGCAAATAAAGTGTTTAGATCATAAAATCTTCTTATGTTTTCAGAAAAATGATTTGCAAACAGAAAAATAATTTTTGTATTTTTTATTTCCATGAAAAATTATTTTTCTGTTTGCAAATTAGTTTTCTGAAAAAAATTTTTTGTAAAAACTTTTTTCAGAAAAACTAATTTGCAAACAGAAAAATAATTTTCATATTTTTTATTTCTATGAAATTATTTTTCTATTTGCAAATTAGTTTTCTGAAAAAAGTTTTTACAAAAAACTTTTATCAGAAAACCATATTACAGACACAAAAATAATGGTCTCCCATACCAGTTGACCAACGCTCAAAGTTTTTCTGAATTCAAATATAATTATTCATTGTTAAATCCCAACCCAAGGAGGCCTCCATCATACTATCTAATGGGGAAGAGAACTGTTAATATTATCCTTTGTAAACTCCGAAAAACTGCAGTGATTTGAACGGTTACAAATTTCGAAACCATATATCCCTATCACCTCAGTGTTCATGTGGTCATCCATGTGAGGATGCACACCACTTTTTCTTTGTCTGCCCCCATTATACCAGTTTGAGACTATCGTTTCTAAACAGTCTGCACGCTCTGAAAATTGGTCCTGTAAAAGATCTCCTGTATGGAAAACCAGAGCTCACTAAGCAACAAAACGAATTAATTTTCACGAAAACCCAGTTATTTATTACATCCAGTGGGAGGTTTGGATAAAATTGTGACCAATGTTTTTCATAAGCATTCTGTCCAATGTGTCTCGTTGTCGGTCTCCTTTAAGTTAGTCACTGTCATGAAGGCAACCTCGGTGAATTGTAACCCTTATTTTCTAATTTCTGTCGTTTCTTTTGTTTTCATTTTTTTTTCTGTTTCTTATTTTGTTTTTTGGTTTTGGTTTTTTTTTGTTTTCTTTTCACACAACTAGCTTGTTGCCAACATTGTTTTATAATTATGTTCGGAGAGGATTTGTTAATAAGTTGAATAACTTGCACTCCAATCCAATTCTGCAGTATTTATGGAGAATAAAATATGTTTAAACCAAAAATGATTTTTGAGTTTTTTAGTTCTGTTCATTTTTGTACTTGCCAGACAAATAGTTTTCTTGAAAACTAATTGTCAGGAAAGTATACGAAACAAATTCGTAACTAAGAAATATTTGAACAGAAAACATAAGATCATTACCTTTTCTGAATTTTGTTTCATGAATATTTTGTGATACAACACAGATATGTTTCACTTTCTGAATGTCACTTTTTGAATGTCACTTTTCAAATGTTCATTACAGTTTCTTGGGCAGTTTCGACACTTTTGGTGCACTGGCCCTAACTTTACGTTTTCATAAAACTTTCATTGGCGGTGCCTCTTTCTGTGGAAATAATGTTTTAATTCGTCATCTGTTTTTGTTTCACTTGGTATGTCCATATTATATAACAAAGTGTCTGATTCCTCATAAAAATCTGGTAACACATTATTGTCAGGTTGTTTTGGTGAGGTACTAGGTATTGTGATTTCCAGTGGTAGAATCTTTCATTCTATCTGCTCTTGATGAATACCAAGCCCTATAGAAGGTGTTGGAAGAATGCCAAACCCTGTAGTGGGTGACAGAACAGCTGGTGTCCCCCACTTTGGTTGATTAGATAATTTTGTCAATGCACATTCATTAATGCTCTATATGAAATTATAACATATCCCTTTATTTGGACATGTTTTAGCCAGATGTCCACTCTCCTTACAAGTGTAACAGTGCTTCGTGAGTTTGTAAAGTTGATTGATAATATACTACTCAAAGTTTGCTAAGCACCAAGTATATCCAACTACCTGTTTTACGTTTTAGTTGAAATATTGCTATGAAAAGTGTATATATTTTATATTTAATTATATCTTTAATGATTTAAGAACAGAAATTGAGATGTTGTTTGTGTTTGACATTATTTGTGGCTTTTGAATACGACAATCATGGAAAAAGGATATGACTGGTAAATGAGGAAATTTTTCAAATTTGACAAAAAGTTGATGGAACGAACTGATGTGGGTTCAATATCGAGTATGAGACCCATTATTGTTAATTACAGCTTGGCAACGCCTTGTCATGCTCCCAATTAGGTTCCTGATGGTCCATTGTGGGATGGTGTTCCATTCTTGGACCAGCATGGCACCAAGCTCCTGGACATTTCTTGGTTGGACTGGACGGACTGAAGTTGCAAGCTGCAACCCATTCCAGACATGTTCGATTGGATTGAGGTCAGGGGATCTTGCTGGCCAGCCCATACGCTCACTCCCCTCACTCTGTCGGTACTCCCGGACAGCATGGGCAACACGAGGACGGGCATTATCGTCCATCAGAAAGAATCTATCACCCACTGCACCTGCATACAATCTGACATGGGCATCCAGGATCTCGTCAATATACCGCTGTGCAGTCAATGTCCCACGATCAAGGACACAGAGCTATGTACGTCCATCCCAGCTGATGCCACCACAGACCATTATTGACCCTCCACCATAGCGGTCATGCTCAGTAATGTTGGCTGCGTGGAATAGCTCTCCTGGTCTTCTCCATACCCGAGCACGCCTATCTGTGTTGTCTAGGCAGTACCTTGACTCATCTGTAAAAAGGACAGGTCGTCAATCTTCTCTGGTCCATCCAACGTGAGCCATGGCACATTCATATTGTGCCTGGTGGTGGTTCTGAGACAGCTGAATGCGAATACATGGTCTTCTCGATCGGAGACAACCTTCGTGCAACCTTGTCTGGATAGTCTGCATCGAAACATTTACCCCGGATGCATTCTGAGGTCACTGCAAAGCTGGGGTTGCTATGTCAAGGCAGTTCCTACTGGCCTGAATGATCAAAAACCGGTCTTCAGCTGCAGATGTTGCCCTTTCTCTGCCACCACCATGTGATCTGACTGGTGTGCCATACTGCTGAAATCTTACCCAGACTCTTGTGATCACCGCATGGTGCACCCCAAGTGCTTCACCAACCCATCCTTACAGCCCACCACATTTCTGCTTCAGACAAATGTCTTCTTACATTTGCATTCGCCATATTCAATAATTAAATCACAAGGGTTTGGGTTGAAATGAAGACTGAATACCCTACACATCTCATGTACATGTAAACAGTACATGAAAACATCATGAAAATCAAGGGGTACATGCTTTCCATGACTGTCGCGAAACGTCTGCCTGTCAAGAGAGCTAATATAAACACTGGGGACCATTTCAATACATTCCTCAATCATATCCACCAAAAATATCGCAAAATGTGTCATAAGAAAATTTCACAATGATGTGTCAAATATGTGGTGCTTAGCAAACTTTGAGTAGTATAGTTTTTACTTCATACCATGTATCAGGTATTATCTCATAAAGTTCCCCTACAAGAAATCTCAATTATTCTTTGTAATGAGTACTGTTTGGATTACTTGTTTTCTCTGTTTACTTCGATCTCACTATCTCTCTATCTTTCATTTTATAATAAATACTGTTCGGGTCACTAGCTCTTTCTAATCGTGGATCTCTCACTTGATACATCTTTGGAGCAGTAGCAAATTCAGTCTTAACCTCTTGGTAGTCTAAAAGCAAGTGAGACGAAAAACTGGGAAGCGATGGCCTTTTATACTCTCCTGTTAAGAAATGTTTCATGTAATTATTGAAATAAACCATGCGCATTTGTCACAATACACTGGAAATAATATGTATTGAATTGCAATTAATTGCATTCATTACATTTTTATTTCCTGTGTTTTGTGACAAATGCACAGTTTATTTCAATAATTACATGAAACATTTCATCCCACATATGAATCTTATGGGTATAAAAAGACAACTTTTCCAAAAATGTTAACAATCCTTTCTGGAAAGACGTAATTGATGCATGGTCGTCTTTCAGCAAAACAATTCTTCCACGGGAGCCAAAGGATTTTTTTATGTAACCACATTTTTAATAAAGAAAAATATTAAAGTAGGAAATAGACCACTGAGAAGCACTCTGTTGAAATGGAAAGGTATCATTTTTGTAAATGATTTTTTAGGATCAAATGGAAAACTGTGATCCCATGAGCAATTTAAAATGCACTTTGATATACAAGTTGCCTTCTTGACACACAGGCGAAACAAAATGCAATAAAATGTTTTGTAAGACCACTAGGCAATGCAACTGATCTAAACAGAATACAAAATCCCATACTCCCACATCATAAAGAAACATTAATCTTCTCCGGGAATAAGATAACTTATAAGACACTGATTATGGGCACAAAAGATAAAAAATCTCTTATCCAAATGGGAATCCAAGTTAGGCATCAAACTGAGTGAAAAATGGTGGACAAAAATGTTACTAATCCCCTTTAAATGAACAGTCGATGTCAAATATAAATGGTTTCAGTATCGTATTAATACACGCATTTTAGGAACCAACACACTTTTAAAGAGGATGAATATAACTGAAGATGACACATGTTCCTTTTGCAAAAGGGGAAAAGAAACCTTGATTCACCTGTTTTGTGAATGTCCACTTGTTTTATCCTTTTGGAATGGTTTCGTCAACTGGATTTTCGCAAATACAGGATATTATATAAATCTATCAAAACAAGTTATTTTGTTTAGCAACCGAAATTCCGGCATGTTACCGCCCATTTTTCGCCTTTCACTCATTTTTGTAAAACATTTCATTTATAGAACTAAAATGAAAAATAAAAGTTTGGATATTAGTTTACTAAAAAAAGAAATACTGAATTATTAGAATGTAG
Organism: Pictodentalium vernedei; assembly: GCA_031216915.1. Taxonomy (NCBI): domain Eukaryota; kingdom Metazoa; phylum Mollusca; class Scaphopoda; order Dentaliida; family Dentaliidae; genus Pictodentalium; species Pictodentalium vernedei. The sequence goes on from CM062297.1 coordinate 558,438,283, forward strand.
AAAGATCAGTATATTATCGTTTGTGTCAGTACAAAAATTTTGAAAAATGGTGGGAAAGTCTAATAAATTTGATAGAAGAGTAAAACTCCATATGCAACCATATTCAGATAGTTTATTATTATTTTTATTATTATTATTATTATTATTATTATTATTATTATTATTATTATTATTATTATTATTAGGACTGCTATTTGCTGCCAATGCATCCAGTGAACCCCAGACAAGTGCCAGGAACTCAACGTCTATGCAATTAATTTGCCAACAGTAAATGTAATGACCTTATGTCTTCTGTTCAAGTATTTCTCAGTTAGGAATTTGCTTCTTATACTTGCCTGACAATTAGTTTTCAAGAAAACTATTTGCCAGGCAAGTACAAAAATGAACAGAACTAAAAAACTCAAAAATTATTTCTAGTTTAAACATATTTTATTCTCCATATATACTGCAGAATTGGATTGGAGTGCAAGTTATTCAGCTTATTAACAACACCTTTCTGAACATAATTATAAAACAATGTTGGCAATAAGCCAGTTGTGTGAGAAAAACACAAGAAAAGAAAAAACAAAACCAAAAAACAAAATAAGAAACAGACAGAAAAAAAACAAAAAAACAAAAAAACAAAATGAAAACAAAAGAAATGACAGAAACTAGAAAATAAGAGTTACAATTCACCGAGGTTGCCTTTATGAAAGCTACTAACTTAAAGGAGACTGACAACGAGACACATTGGACAGAATGCTTATGAAAAACATTGGTCACAATTTTATCCAAACCTCCCACTGGATGTAATAAATAACTGGGTTTTCGTGAAAATTAATTCATTTTGTTGCTTAGTGAGCTCTGGTTTTCCATACAGGAGATCTTCTATAGGACCAATCTCCAGCGTGTGCAGACTGTTTAGAAACGATAGTCTCAAACTGGTATAATGGGGACAGACAAAGAAAAAGTGGTGTGCATCCTCACATGGATGCCCATATGAACACTGAGGTGATGGGGATATATGGCTTTGAAATTTATCACCGTTCAAATCACTGCAGTTGTTTCGGAGTTTACAATGGATAATGTTAATAGTTCTCTTCCCCATTAGATAGTATGATGGAGGCTTTGGGTTGGGATTTAACAATGAATAATTATATTTGAATTCAGAAAAACTTTGAGCATTGGTCAACTGGTATGGGAGACCATTATTTTTGTGTCTGCAATATAGTTTTCTGATAAGTTTTTTTGTAAAAACTTTTTTCAGAAAACTAATTTGCAAATAGAAAAATAATTTCATAGAAATAAAAAATATAAAAAATATTTTTCTGTTTGTAAATTGGTTTTTCTAAAAAAAGTTTTTACAAAAATTTTTTTTCTGAAAACTAATTTGCAAACAGAAAAATAATTTTTCATGGAAATAAAAAAATACAAAAATTATTTTTCTGTTTGCAAATCATTTTTCTGAAACCATAAGACGATTTTATGATCTGAACACTTAATTTGCGTACAAGTAAAATTAATTTTGTGTTAAAATAATTTAAGGTAAAGTGCAAAACGTGTTTGTGTTAACAGTATTTTTGTTTTTCTGAATTTGTACAATGCCCAAATTCTGAAAAAAACAAAAATACTTATGTGTAACACAAACACGTTTTGCATTACACCATTTGTCACCAAGTATATCACCACAATGAAAAAAAACTTAAATTGTTAAAAACGTGGTAACTATGAGGTTTATACCTCCTGAATTGAATAAAGTCTTATGCTAAGACTCAAGCGAGGGAATTGCCAAGTGTGTTGAAAAAATTATCTAATCAGCCAAAGTGGTAACACCAGCTGTTCCATCACCTTCAACAGGGTTTGGCATTCTTCCAACACCTTCTATAGGCATTCATCCAGAGCAGATAAAAGGAAAGATTTTACCACTGGAAATCACAGTATCTAATACCTCACCAAAACAGCCTGACAATAATGTGTTACCATATTTTGATGAGGAATCAGACACTTCGTTATATAATATGGACATACCACGTTAAACAAAAACAAAAACAGATGATGAATTAGGAACATTATTTCCAGAGAAAGAGGCACCACCAATGAAAGTTTTATGAAAACGTAAAGCTAAGGACAGTAAACCAAAAGTGTCAAAACTGCCTAAGAAATTGTAATGAACATTTGAAAAGTGACATTCAAAAAGTGACATTCAGAATGTGAAACATATCTGTGTTGTATCACAAAAATTCAGAAAAGGTAATGATCTTATGTTTTTCTGTTCAAATATTTCTCAGTTAGAAATTTGTTTTTTACACTTGCCTGACAATTTGTTTTGAAGAAAACTATTTGTCACGCAAGTACAAAAATGAACAGAACTAAAAACCCAAAAATTATTTTTGTGTTTGCTAAATTGTTTTCTGATAAAAGTTGTTTGTAAAAACTTTTTTCAGAAAACTAATTTGCAAATAGAAAAATAATTTCATAGAAATAAAAAATATGAAAATTATTTTTCTGTTTGCAAATTAGTTTTCTGAACAAGTTTTTACAAAAAACTTTTTCAGAAAACTAATTTGCAAATAGAAAAATACTTTCATAGAAATAAAAAATACAAAAACTTATTTTTCTGTTTGCAAATTATTTTTCTGAAAACATAAGAAGATTTTATATTCTGAACACTTAATTTGTATAGAAGTAAAATTAATTTTGTGTTAAAATAATGTAAGGTAAAGTGCAAAACGTGTTTGTGTTACACAAAAGTATTTTTGTTTTTCTGAATTTGTACAATGCACAAATTCTGAAAAAACAAAAATACTAAACACAAACACGTTTTGCATTACACCATTTGTAAAATCACCAAGTATATCACCACAATGAAAAAAAACTTAAATTGTTAAAAACGTGGTAACTATGAGGTTTATACCTCCAGAATTGAATAAAGTCTTATGCTAAGACTCAAGCGAGGGAATTGCAAAGTGTGTTGAAAAAATTATCTAATCAACCAAAGTGGTAACACCAGCTGTTCCATCACCTTCAACAGGGTTTGGCATTCTTCCAACACCTTCTATAGGCATTCATCCAGAGCAGATAAAAGGAAAGATTTTACCACTGGAAATCACAGTATCTAATACCTCACCAAAACAGCCTGACAATAATGTGTTACCATATTTTGATGAGGAATCAGACACTTCGTTATATAATATGGACATACCACGTTAAACAAAAACAAAAACAGATGATGAATTAGGAACATTATTTCCAGAGAAAGAGGCACCACCAATGAAAGTTTTATGAAAACGTAAAGCTAAGGACAGTAAACCAAAAGTGTCAAAACTGCCTAAGAAATTGTAATGAACATTTGAAAAGTGACATTCAAAAAGTGACATTCAGAATGTGAAACATATCTGTGTTGTATCACAAAAATTCAGAAAAGGTAATGATCTTATGTTTTTCTGTTCAAATATTTCTCAGTTAGAAATTTGTTTTTTACACTTGCCTGACAATTTGTTTTGAAGAAAACTATTTGTCACGCAAGTACAAAAATGAACAGAACTAAAAACCCAAAAATTATTTTTGTGTTTGCTAAATTGTTTTCTGATAAAAGTTGTTTGTAAAAACTTTTTTCAGAAAACTAATTTGCAAATAGAAAAATAATTTCATAGAAATAAAAAATATGAAAATTATTTTTCTGTTTGCAAATTAGTTTTCTGAACAAGTTTTTACAAAAAACTTTTTCAGAAAACTAATATGCAAATAGAAAAATACTTTCATAGAAATAAAAAATACAAAAACTTATTTTTCTGTTTGCAAATCATTTTTCTGAAAACATAAGAAGATTTTATATTCTGAACACTTAATTTGCATAGAAGTAAAATTAATTTTGTGTTAAAATAATGTAAGGTAAAGTGCAAAACGTGTTTGTGTTACACAAAAGTATTTTTGTTTTTCTGAATTTGTACAATGCACAAATTCTGAAAAAACAAAAATACTAAACACAAACACGTTTTGCATTACACCATTTGTAAAATCACCAAGTATATCACCACAATGAAAAGAAACTTAAATTGTTAAAAACGTGGTAACTATGAGGTTTATACCTCCTGAATTAAATAAAGTCTTATGCTAAGACTCAAGCGAGGGAGTGCCAAGTGTGTTGAAAAAATTATCTAATCAACCAAAGTGGTAACACCAGCTGTTCCATCACCTTCAACAGGGTTTGGCATTCTTCCAACACCTTCTATAGGCATTCATCCAGAGCAGATAAAAGGAAAGATTTTACCACTGGAAATCACAGTATCTAATACCTCACCAAAACAGCCTGACAATAATGTGTTACCATATTTTGATGAGGAATCAGACACTTCATTATATAATATGGGCATACCACGTTAAACAAAAACAAAAACAGATGATGAATTAGGAACATTATTTCCAGAGAAAGAGACACCACCACAGAAAGTTTTATGAAAATGTAAAGCTAAGGACAGTAAACCAAAAGTGTCAAAACTGCCTAAGAAATTGTAATGAACATTTGAAAAGTGACATTCAAAAAGTGACATTCAGAATATGAAACATATCTGTGTTGTATCACAAAAAATCAGAAAAGGTAATGATCTTATGTTTTTCTGTTCAAATATTTCTCAGTTAGGAATTTGTTTTTTTACACTTGCCTGACAATTTGTTTTGAAGAAAACTATTTGTCAGGCAAGTACACAAATGAACAGAACTAAAAGCCCCAAAATTATTTTTGTGTTTGCTAAATTGTTTTCTGATAAAAGTTGTTTGTAAAAACTTTTTTCAGAAAACTAATTTGCAAACAGAAAAATAATTTCATAGAAATAAAAAATATGAAAATTATTTTTCTGTTTGCAAATAAGTTTTCTGAAAAAGTTTTTACAAAAAACTTTTTCAGAAAACTGATTTGCAAATAGAAAAATAATTTCATAGAAATAAAAAATATGAAAATTATTTTTCTGTTTGCAAATAAGTTTTCTGAAAAAGTTTTTACAAAAAACTTTTTCAGAAAACAGATTTGCAAATAGAAAAATACTTTTATAGAAATAAAAAATACAAAAAATTATTTTTCTGTTTGCAAATCATTTTTCTGAAAACATAAGAAGATTTTATGTTCTGAACACTTAATTTGCGTAGAAGTAAAATTAATTTTGTGTTAAAATAATGTAAGGTAAAGTGCAAAACGTATTTGTGTTACACAAAAGTATTTTTGTTTTTCTGAATTTGTACAATGCACAAATTCTGAAAAAACAAAAATACTAAACACAAACACGTTTTGCATTACACCATTCGTAAAATCACCAAGTGTGTCACCAAAATGAAAAAAAAACTTAAATTGTTAAAAACGTGGGAACTATGAGGTTTATACCTCTTAAATTGAATAATGTCTTGATGCCAAGACTCAAGCGAGGGAATTGCCAAGTGTGTGTATCAAGAGTTTTCTCTTTTTACAATATGCAGTAGCCCTGAAAAGCACCTTTTGCTTTGTTTCTCCTTATTTTAATCGCTAATCCATCATATTTATACCATTCTTCTTGCATCCTTTGTTAACATCAGCTCTAGTAACAATGGCTTTTTCACCTCCTCTTAATCTTGCGTATTGGATGATATCCCTGATGTCATTCCATAGAAATTGTTGTAAATCTTGCTGAATATCATCAGATACTAATGGTGAAATTCTCTGGACTCGAACCCTTCTTGCACGTCTTCGTAAATTATTTCTTGGAATAGTAATGGTTGATTCCCGATGGATTCCACCTCTTCCAACTACATTTCTCCCCTTCGATATCTTCATCTCTATGAATAACTGTATTTTCATGGTTGATTCAGTATCAAGTACAGCTGAGCACGAGTTGACAGTTTTATACGTCCTTTTACGACGTGATAGTGAATGTCGTAAAGGATTGATTTTCAACCGCCTAACATAATCAAAATAGCACGTGAGCGTTCTTTGGAGAGATTTTGATCCGAATGACAGCTTGCTTTGCCTATAAATACCAGGTCACAATAACAAATGATGATTGTATTTTGTTCAGTCAAGAAAACATGGCAGAGCTCAATTTCTTATTAGACTTTGACGATTTAATAAGCATTGATCCTGCAATACTATAATGAGAAGCCGGGAAAGAGAATCAAAAGCGAGTGAATCGGAATCAACCACTACTTCAACAGAACGTAATGAAGGTTTATTGAAGGATATTTTAAAAGCTTACAAGAAATGAGATCTTGTCACAACCAAGTGGTCCTATCAGCAGAGAAACTAATAGTACCAGTGGAATTCAAGATGGTAGAAGACAAGCCAATAAAAATTCCACACTGGCAAAAACCTGGACGAAAACCACGTAAACGTCTTATTACTACTTATACACAAACTGAGGATTTTGAAGAGAAAACGGAACAGATCAAAAAACGACTCACTCCGCTACCCATCATGAAGCACGTACATTGCAATGGAATTTGAAGATATTCAAAGAGAATAGATAAGTGAATACATTGACAGAATTTTAAAAAAGCCCATTTCAGGGCTACTTAAATGATTCAAAAGATAGGCACACATGTTCACAAAAATCATGTCTCATAGACACACAGTCCTTTTTTAAATACTTTATTTCTTCCTTATCTTCAACCAAGTGGGAGGGAGAGGACAGCTGGATATTTTTGTTTGATAAAAAATCGCGCACTTGACTTTCACAGGGGGAAATACATTTCTTTAAATCTTGCTATTATTGTTCAAGCAACGTGGGATGGGTGAAGGAACTGTTTTCTGAGACTTTTGTTCTTTTTAGAAAAAACTTGTAATGTGATTGGGAAAACTCTTTTGAGAATATGTGGGTTCTGAGAAGGGCCGGCTCCACGCCAATTTGGTGATGAAGTTCACCATGCCAAGCAGCGGCGTTGAGGCGATCTCATCTCCTCTTCAGTAAAGCATTCGTTTTCCCAATCTTCTTCTTGTCCTTTGCCAAATATGACCGCCTCGTAGACGGCCTTAGGGTATTCGCAGAGTTGCTTTGGTCTGTTGTGAAACTGGATCTCTCCAAACGGTTGTCTCACCGCCCCATCTCCGGAAACTTCTCCATCATTTCTCAAAATTCATTAATCGGCAGGCTTGAACTACACCACTAGTAGAGAGCTAACATGAAAACTTCCTCTGTCCTCTGTCTTCTTTCTTTCAAATATCTTTCTCCTTCTCTTTCTGCACCTTTATCTGTTAAGTCTCTATTTTTTTAAAATTCATGTCGACGAAATAATTCAGCTCGAGTTGGCAGTCTTATACTTACTCCAACGACATGATATTAAACGCTGTAAAGGCTTGATTTTCTCCCGCCTTATAAACCAATAGCACATGAGTGTTCTTTGGAGAGATTTTGATCCGAATGACAGTTTGTGTTGGGTATAAAAAGCAGTGATCATTTCACGTGCTCATCATTTCTTCTTCCATGAAAAATGAATGTAAAGTTCTCTCTTGATCAAGAAGTTTACAGAAAGTGGAGGACTGTGGAAATATAGGATAACGAATGGAATAAGCGACCAGAAGAAGAACACAAAAGAATAGAGAAGGGAAAGATGCGGCGAACATAGTTAACAGAATATTGTTTTGGACATATGCGTCGAACCGGTCCTCTGAAGTATACTCATCGGTGGAGCCAGCAAATTATTGACAAATTGGAACGGAGTGCAGGGATAGGGCCGTTCTTAGCAGATCGTGGTTATGAACCAGAGAAGTACCGGGTAAAAAGATTAATCTGTATCCTGATCTTATCTGGCAACCTGAAAGAAAATATTAAAAATGGGAGGTGAAATTTAATAACCTATACCCGAATTTGAGTGAATTCTATTCTTAAAAATCCCGGTATAGGTTATTGGATTTTTTTTTACCCTGACACACATGCAGGATACAAGTTAATCTGATTTATCCTAATACTTCTTATCTCTACATGTCGTTTTCAAAGTGTTGGTATCACAAAATGAGAATCTTAAAAAATGCCCCTTTGGTGGTCCTTCTCAGGACCAACATTCTCAAAAAGAGTTTTCTCAATCACATTACAAGTTTTTTTCGAAAAAACAAAAAGTCTCAGAAAGAGAGACACAGTTCCCTCGCCCATTCAGCAAGTGAGTGTCTATATTGAATGTTTGTGAATATCCTAAAAACAAGTTTTGAATAAAATGTTGCAATTACACCAGAGTGTCTCCAGGACTGTCTATGGGGAAATCTGTGCTAAGAGGCGAAGGCACTTGGGCGTAAAAATTTAACACTGATTTTTCCACCGATAGACATTGGTTCCCCAGAGCAAATTTTCGTCTTGAAGGATTATGGAGAAAAATTTTAACACTGAAAATTCCCATAGGATCTTGAATTTGGCATGAAAATTGCGTAGAAGGAAACAGGCGTAAAAATTTAACTTAACACTGGAAATTCCCATAGACATTTCTCTCGCTAGAGTGCCATCAAGACCCTATGGGAATTTTCAGTGTTAAAAGTTTACGCCATAATCCTTCTAGACGAAAATTTACTCTGGCGAACAAATGCTTATGGAGATTTCAGTGTTAAATTTTTACGCCCAAGTGCCTTCCCTTACTACTTCTGTCCCGTTTCCAAAATGCCTTGTCCCTTTACCACCCCCACGTACCTCCATTCTCATACCCAATATTCAATCTGTTACCGTTTTTCTCCTTAAAAATCAATAGCATCTTCGACGCAATTAAAATATGGTGAATTCTTCATTGTTTGTTGATGACTTTTTAATCTGCTATAGCAGCTAGAACTCTAATGCCATAGAACGCAAACTTCAGCTGTGCTTACATAGAATTCAGAAATGGGCCACAGAAAATGGTTTTGAGTTCTCAAAGACCAAAACAATTGTGTCCATTTTTGTAAGTTTCGGAAACATCACCTCGATCCGGAGTTGAAAATACATAGGAGCACACTTAAAATTCCTGGGTTTATTGCTTACAGCGAACTGAATTTCACTTCTCTGATAAAATGAATAAGAGTGAGATACAAAAAGACATTTCACCTCCTCAAGATACTGGGTAGCACTGACTGGGTGCTGACCACCACCCCCACCCCCCCCCCCCCCCCCCCCACCCCACAAAAAACACAAAAACAAAAAACATTACTCCATGTGTATAGACCAGTTCTCACATCAAAATTAGATTACGATTGTGTGGTCTGTAAGAAAGTCGTACCTCAGACCACTTGATGCAATTCATAATAGTGGCACTAGAATCACTCTGGGTGCTTTTGGAACATCACCAATAGATTAAGCGCTTGTTGAAGCAGATGAACCTTCTCTGGAGAATACCAAATAAACGTTTTATTTTCACAGCTGAAGCTGAAGCTTTACAACTTGCGCTTGAACACATCAAGAATGTACAGGGAAGGAAATCTATTATTTTTTGGATTCTCTTTCATGTTTGCTAGCTTTACTCAACACCAAGTTCAGGAACCCTCTCCTTTTTTAACTTCGTGAAACGTTGCAAACTCGTATGTATGCCCGATATAACGCCGTGTTTTGTTGCTTACCTGGGCATGTTGGTATTTCGCGCAACACGGGGTCAGTCGATGCAGCAATAAAAGGCTTTAAATAAACCTATCACTGATTTTCAAGATTCCATTCAGTGGTCACAAGCCACATATTAGTAAATACATCAAATCTGTGTGGCAGGCGGAGTGGGATGGAGCAACAAATAACATGCTCCATTGATTCCGACCTAATTTAGTGACAATACACACTTAGAACTTAATTAAGCACCACCCCCCCCCCCCCCCCCCCCCCCCCCGTTTTTTAGCAGTGGTGTTAATAGAAACTATCATTACTTGCATGCAGTCTTTAAGGGGACGTCCAACCTAACTTTGGTCAAATTTCATGCAATTTTCTTTCAAGTCTAAAAAAGGCCCAAAATAAATAACCCCAATAAATTATATACCAAAATGCTTGGAATGAAACATAGAACATGTGGAAACTGAAATTTGCCATGGAACTGCTACCATGTGTAAATAGCACCACCTGAAAGTCTGCTATGGCATAAGTAAGAGAACAAAATTTTTAAAATAAAATACCTCAAAATAAAATAACAGCTGTATTCTATAAACATTGAAGTACATACACGAAGAAATCTTTTCCTAATTCATGAAAGTAATAAAGATTGAGACCAAATATCATAAGTGGAGTGCTCACTGATTGAAGGCAGACATTTTCTTTTATTTATGTTTTGATTTGGGGAGTTGAACAAAGGTCAACTTGAAGGAGTCCACCAGAAGAAGTACGGAAGGACAAAAGAGTGTCTCCCAACATAAACATGTGCGTGTCACTGTGGTGGTTTGGACAGAAACTATGATATTCTCCTATGTAGAATGCACTGCAAAGTCATACATTGTAGTTGAATAAATACATTTACAAACCCCTTGCACTGTAACCCCTTTTATCCCATGCATCAATTTGATAGTGATTAAATTGTTAAATTTGTCTGGTTTATCAATAAGTATAATAGCTTTGTTTACTCTTGGAAACCAATACACTCATGATATCTGTTGGAGAAGAAATAAGGGTAACTGTAATCTGTCACTGCAATAAACCATCTAATGTACTTAAAAGTACATTGTTATTCAAAACACATCAAATCAACCTTACATAACCATAATTGCATGTACTTTCCCCAAGGAGGCATATTGAGATCAGAAGGGCACATCCAGAGGGTCTCACATATTTTTTTCAAGAACGCAGTACACAAAACAATCCCCAAAAGGTGACAAGTGAGCTCCATTGGACACAAAAATATTCCGGGGGGGGGGGGGGGGGGGGCTCTCTTCCTTGTATGACTCTACCTCCGGCAATCAAGGCATATGCCTTTTTTTTTTCTCAAAGTTTAACTCTTTTTTCTTTCTGAAGATCCTGGCCACACATGTTCCAAACACTATCAGACAGGTATCCCTCCAAATAAGTGTATCTGCAAAAATCATGTTACATTGCAAAACATTCTTTTTAGTCTTTAAGTTCTGGACCTTTCATGCTTCTTACTTCCAACTATAACACTTAATTTATCAATTAATGGGTGAATAGAAAAGTCCTGCCATAATCAACATTTTGAGTTCCATAAGCCTTCATAACAGCTCCGATAAAAGTGTCAAACATCAGATTGGTGGCTTTATACAAAATATTCATTAGGTTGTTGCTTGATAAGTAATAGGAACAAAATCTTCACCAGAAATATTTTTTAGCAATACATCTGAGGGTATCAGCAGGCACTTTCCAACAAATTGTAACAAATCAACTAATTATAAACAAAATTTTCTAACTCAAAAGAGTGAAAACAGTACCACAACTCTGAAAAAATGTGGGACGAAACACATGCTACAGAAGCTACACATGCATTGTTTCCGCATGATGCTCGATCACAACACCAAATATCCTTCAAATTGGAGTAGCAGTGGTTGAGATACAAGGGAGAATGTTGGTACATGTAAATTGATGAATGGGTAAGAGGACAGAGGTCACCACTGCACGGACCTAGATACACCTTTGATTTTACAACTTCCAGGTCTGGGGCATAATAATCGCAACACATCCACCTTATCAATTCATAATTTCAGTAAAATAAAAGGAATTATCAATTTTAATTAATTTATAGATGATGGGAAATATTTGGCTCCTTTCGCCTTCTCGTACTATTAATTACCACAAACAATATCAGTTTGATGCCGACAAACGAAACTGAACGCATGTGGTCTGGTTAAAAAGTAACTCGGCATGGATAATGAAGGAATTGCGAATAATTCGTGTATTTCATTTGTTTAAGAGCCAATTGCAGCTAATTTTGACCGTGGATTCGATAATTCGTTTCGGTTTTGACCACACGGTCACGCTGACAGCGGTTATGTTTATTGTGATATGCAAACTGGGAGATAGTTTCCGGTGAAGGAGATTTGTCGCATTTGTCAGTGTAAAACGTTGACAAAAGACACTGATCGACGCTTGTGTTAGTATGGTTGGTTGCAAGAAAAAACTAAATTCTCAGCATCGTCCAAACGCACCTTATTTAAAAGCGCGAATGCATCATTTTCAACCCATCTTGAATCGGTCCTTTGCAGACTTCAAACACAACACAGCCACGACAAATTCCATAGTTACTAGGAAGTAAATAACTTCACAACATCGGGGGAAATCAATACGCTCAATATAGTTCCAGGTCACTTGGAATATACTTCGTGATAAAGTGATTTCTGAAGCATTCTGCTTACTTTGTTATGAATATTGCCTTATTTTATGTGTATCGTCCCGATTTTATACACTCGGTTATTTGTTTACAAGTGGTTCATGATGTCTTTCTAGTGCGCAATAATTCAGATTTTTTGTCAACAAAAAAGTTCAGACGGCCTGTAAACACGAGAGGGAATTTCGAACCATATTGTGCAGTTATGACATAACAGCTCAAGTATTTGCTGTCACCTGTTTGCAAATCCGCTCATACACTGTCTCGAACAAATAAAGGGCGTGATCACGTCCTTGCATTCTTACGATTGCCCAAATTGAGTATTTCTGCAAGAACCACATTGTAATCACATGACCGGAATAAACATCATTGAAACATGGCCACATCCGGAACATCCAAAATTTGTGTTGGTGTTATTACATTCAAACATCAAAACCCACCAGAGTGTGTGTGAAAAAAATGCTTTCTCCGAGTCTGTAGTATGTTATCATTATATTGAGGACCAGGCCTCCGAATTACCGATTATTTTGTGGTTTTACCGATTCGTTACTTACGCCATTGGCAAATTAATCTTCTTCAAAATCATAAAATTCACTTTTTTTCCTGAAAAAAATTATATGTACCTTTTCAATGCACTTTACTCCTTATTTTGATATATAATTTGCCTTTCCTTACTTCTCTTATCTGTTTCTGAGGCATTGGGAAAAATGTCAGCAAACTGACCAAAGTTAGGTTGGACAACCCCTTAAGATGGCCAAAAGTGATTGTTTGTGGAAAGAATGGTCTATTGACAAATGAAAGACAACACAATGATGAAAATATGCAGTATTTCAATGGCGCTAATTACACATATCTGTCACTAATGTTTTTGGTGTAAAATGTTCTCTCGACAAATATGCTGCCTGAACGGTCCATGATGAAACAATGCCGGTAATTACGTTTTCAGACGGATACTCCTATTCAGACCTTGCCAGAAGAACCCGCAAATCAAGGTGGGTTTGGTTGATCAGACATGCTTCCCAATAATTTTTCTGTGTCGGTGCCTCTGGCTTCCGATTTATTAGGGATACATTTAACTCCCCAAACAAAAGAAAAAAATTATAATGATGAATATGTGGACTTATCAGATTTATTAAACCCCAACACGACTTAACACACCCAGGTCTATCCCCAATCGACATTAACGTGTTACAAACTTTGTTGTTTACTTACCCAAATCAAAATATAGCTGCCTTGTTGATTTCAGGTTTCAGGGAGGGCTTTGATCTACAATATAACGGCCCGAATGTTTCACTGTCTTCCCGGAATCTGAAGTCTGCATAATATGATCACAAGGACGAGTTGATCCACAAGTTAAATAAAGAAATTGACATGGGTCGTATTGCTGGACCATTTCTCACTCCACAGTTCCAAAACTTGCGCATTTCTCCACTGGGCTTGGCCCCAAAAGCTGATGGATCTTTTCGTTTAATTACACATCTTTCCCATCCTGAAAAGTTTAGCGTTAACGATTTCATTGACCCTGACTGCTGCTCTGTTCAGTATACTGCATTCGATTCTATCATTGCAATGCTTGAAAAACTGGGACCAGGAGCCCTGTTAAACAAAATGGATATTCGATCCGCGTTCAGGCTTTTGCCGGTTCACCTCCAAGATTTTTGTCTGTTGGGTTACAGGGTAGGTCAGTGGTATTTCATAGACAAATTTTTACCCATGGGATGCAAAATTTCCTGCTCTCTGTTTGAGAAATTCGCATGTTTTTGGGAATGGTGTGTGCAGCAGGACATTAATTCGGATTTGGAGAAACATTATTTGGATGATTTCCTCTTCGCTGGAGCAAACAATACGTCCGATTGTCATAAGGGCATGCAGGCTTTTCAGTCTATCTGTGATCGGCTTGGTGTATCAATAGCACCTGAAATCTATTTTAACGTATTTGGGTTTAGAAATAAATACACTGAAATTGGAAATTAAAATTCCATCTGCAAAGGTGAAACAATTAAGGGACTTGATCACTGGCTTACTTAGGCAAAAGTAAATTACCTTAAAGCAATCGCAATCAGTTGTTGGTCTGCTAAATTTTTGCACCCGAGTGATACCTGTTGGTAGGGCTTTTAACAGACGCTTTTATGATGCAATGAGAGGTGCGAAGCGTCCCCACCATTTCATCAAAGTGAGAAGGGGTTTGAAGGAGGATCTAAAAATATGGTTGATTTTTCTAGAATAGTTCAATGGAATTTGTTATTTTTCAGAGAGGGTGTGGTCTACTAATCAATTTCTTGAGCTTTTTACAGACAGTGCAGGTGGTGCATCACTGGGTTGTGGTTGTTATTTTCAAAACCATTGGTCATTTTTTGGCTGGCCGCCCGAGTGGGGGGGGGGGGGGGGGAAGAGGTATTTCAAAAAATGTGACTTTCTTGGAGTTGGTGCCTATAGTGTTGGCATTGTCATGGGGCGAAGTAATGAAAAATAAAAAAAATCTTTTTTATACTGACAATAAAGCCTTAGTAACTGTTCTCAATAGTTTAAAAACCTGTAAATCCGCACTAGTCATGATACTTGTTAGATATTTAGTTCTATTTTGTATGCAACGCAATATAAACTTTCGATCGAAACGTATATCCGGCTATAATAATGCAATTTCTGATTCCATTTCGAGAATGACTGGCAGAGATTTCAGATGCTTGCTCCAGAGGCAGATACGGTTCCAGAAAAGATACCACAATCTTTCCAGCGTCTTCTCTTCGAAGTGAAAGAGACAAATTGATCGCCGCTTCATTGGCAGAGAACACGCGGATTGCTTACAAAGGGAGTCTTGAGTCATTTCAAAAATTTCGCTCAGATTATAACATTGAAAAGTCTTGGCCTCCATCTGTTAATCATCTGACAACATTTATTGCACATATGACCTTGGCTGGCAAGGCAGAATCAACGGTCCGGCTCTGCATGTCAGCTATTGCATATCAGTGTAAGATATTGAATCTAACTGATACCACTAAGAATTTTGTAGTGTTGAAGATGCTTGAAGGTTTGAAAAGATTGAAGTCTGCTAGAGCGGTGAGATTGCCAATTACTTACGATATTTTACAAAAAATAATGGGTATTTTACCTATCGTTTCTAATTCTTCCTATGAATGCAAGTTATTCACAACGGTTTATGCAGTGGCATACTTTGGATTTTTGCGGATTGGGGAGCTAATCTCTTACCGGGGAGTGTTGGGGGGACACGCCTTATCATTAAACGATGTTGTGATTGACGAAACAGCTAAGAAGATTTACCTCAAAATTCGGCACTCGAAAACTGATCAGTATGGCCATGGGCAGTTATTGTTATTCTTAGTGGCTCTGGCCGGGGGGCGTTGTGTCCGTTTCGAATTTTGACTGATTATCTCACCGTTCGGCCTAAGCTCGATGGCCTCCTCTTTTGTCACTTTGGTTCCACCCTCCTAACTCGTTACCAGTTTACTGCTGTGTTGAGCAAAGCAAAGCAATGCGACAGCTAGGCTTTAGTCAGTGCAGGTTCAAATCACACTCTTTCATAATTGGGGCCGCAACATCGGCTAGTTTGGCAGGTTTATCAGATGATGAAATAAAATCCTTGGGTAGGTGGAAGTCGAATGTGGTGAAACGTTACATACGTGTCCCCACACAGATACTCTAGATTGGTTATCTTAAGCTTTTTCCCCCCTCTCCCACCCTTGCGTACTGCTTGCTGCTGGGTTTTCAATTTCTTTTTTCAGCTATGGTGAATGGTCATCAGTTATATCAGTTATTGTACACTGCCATAGAGGTGAATTTAAGATCTTCTGTCTCCAAGACTAACTCGACACGGCCTCTAGATCCAAGGCGCTTTATGCGAACCCCATAATAAATACTTGTCTGAGCCGCTAAAATAACACTGGGTTCAGAGTTAATTTTATAAATGACAGTTGTAAGTGGCGAGGTCGTGATCAGAAATACAACGCCCTACGGGTTTGTTAAAACCAGTTTATATGAGATTAAAATTCAGTAGTATAAGTGAGTATAGTGTTTTCTTTTATGAGCATTCTCTGTCATAATAGCAGTGTCTGACGTGAGTTGCGAGTGTATTCACCACGTGCCCGGATGACAGCCTGAACCCTCCTCCTAATGCTACCAATGAGCTTCTGACACCGCCCAGAGGCAACTGCTACCACTCCTCATGCAATGCAGCTTCCAAATCGGCCAAATTCTGTAGTAGCCGATCCCTTGCCTGCACAGAACGTCCACGAAGGTCCCAGATGTGTTCTAAGGGATTCAACTCAGGGCCCATTGCAGGCCAAGGTAGTGTTGTAATAGCGTTGTTCTGAAAGAATGCTCTCACATCATGGAACCGATGTGACCTGGCAAAAGCAGCAACTAACATGTAACTCGTTCCTAGTTACTAGTTCGATGTGAATCCAGTTACTTACTAGTTCCTAGTTCAGTTACCAGTTCGGACTAATCTAAGAAGCATGTCGACCAGGGAGAGTTTTCTACCTAGGGTCGAACACCAACAACTGATAATATTTTCGACTGGATGAGATTTTTTTTGCCAATAGACATGTGTTGACAAGGACGTTTTTTTGTTTTGTTTGAAGAGTCAGAAGTAACTCAGGGAGTACTCGCCGGTAGTGAGTGACTGGCAGTAAGTTTTGAGATGACCTGGCAAAAACAGTAACTAACCAGTATATGGGAGCCCGAAATTTATCTAGGTGCAATATGTGAAATATTCTTCAATAATCTTCTTCTTCAGATCCAACTGCCCAAATCTTTTGATATTTGGTAGACAGCATCATTGTGCGAGTGAGATTCAAGTTTGTTCACCTCGAGTCCCTATGTCCACATTTGGGCTGCATATAGGAAAGTAGGTAATAGTTGAGAGTTTACTATCACTTGTACATGTACGTGTACAACATACGCACACGATGCGTTCACCAACGTGGAATTCAGTGTTAAATCACACGCTTGTTCACAAAACTGTACATGATCTTAAATCCCCCCCCCCCCCCCCCCCCCCATGTACAGTTGTGACTCCTAGATCGTGCTTTTAACGTTTAAATACTCGTGGTGAACGCGCGTTTTTAAAAAAAGGGTGAAATTGTACATCTTCGCTTGTATCTTGTACGTAATTTTTCGTCGACGTACCCATCGCAGATCAGACCATCGATCCATCGTTGGCGAACGCGATCAAAAGCAAAAAATTCTGAGTCATCATCAAAAAACAGTTTTGGGGACTCTAGATCAGCGATTCAGAACCCGCAATTGTGTTGAGACAGATGATCCAGAACTCTCAATTGTTTTGAGGCGGTGGGTTTTTCCCATTTATGACATTATTAGGGGAATTCCCCCACTATGAGAAAAATTCCCAAACTCAGCTGATCGAGCGATCGGATCGCTCGATTCTCGTAAAAACTCGAGCTGAACGAAGAGTGTCGTCGTCGGTGTGGTTGGAAATTCGCGAGCCCGCTGTCACGTTTTTGATTGATATATATATAGGGGAGAAAAAAAATATATAAATAAATAGTTATTTAGAAAATGAAATATATCAAATCGAATAGATAATAAAAAAAAAAATACGTAAATCATGAGCGATTCTCAGACTATTAGAGCGAGGTTTCTTTTAAACATGCTGATGAGAGCATACGCAATCTGCGTGAACGAACAACTACGTCCCATCTTGTTAGAACGATGCGTCGGGTGTCGGGATCATCTAGACTTCGATCACGAGAATCATTCGTGTCTGACGATGGAAAGGGAAGATATGGTCGTCATGTATTTCGAACCGGCGTTCGAACGCGTTAAATTCAACGATGTGATCACGTTTTGGAAGAGATTAGTCTTCTGTAAGAATCGAGACAGGCCCACAGATTCGGAAGAACTGAAATTGGCGCGTAGAAGTTTGACTTTAGAAATAAAGGGGTGCATCAAGAAATTATTGCTGAACGAAGCATACGTCTAAGTTTTTGTCGTTGATATAAAAATAAGGGAGAGTAGAAAATAAAAAAAAAAATAAATACACACATAATTTTTTTTTTATCTAATATTAGAAAGAAAGAAAAAAAAAACACAAAATGAGAACCAGAAATAAATTTATCCGACGTTAGTGGACGACGAGGACGAGAAGCCGAACGGCGTTTTGCCGACGGCGCCGTCGCTAGAAGAAAGAGAAAGAGGAGAGAGGTATCGCATCGATCAAATCAGTAGAATCCAATTGTATCTGACTCGAGAGAGAGATTTTCGTCGTTCCCTCAAGAAGAAGTATTTGCGTTTCGTGACAGTCGTCAACGCGATCGACACGACACTCATCACGATTTCCATGGGTTTACACGCGGCCGGCATCGGATTGTTGTCGACTGCGGTCGGCATTCCGATCGTGTTGACCATAGAAGGAGTGGCCCTCGCCGCCGGATTGTTTAGCACGCTCGGAAACTTTTTGAGTAGGAAATTATATCTGAAGGCGAGGAAACACGACAAGATTCGCGTCTTGGCCGACTCCAAGATCGACACGATATCCGAAATGATCTCTATGGCGTTGAAAGACGGTAGGGTATCGGACGGAGAATACTTCGCGATATTGAGCGAGAAAACGAAATACGATGCCATGAAAGAAGCCGTGAGAATCAAGACTCGTCAGATCATCAATGAAGAGATGAAGGATTCTCTCGTGGAAAAGGGGAGGAAAAAACGAAATTAATTTAAATAACTCTTAAAAAATGTATTGCGTAAAGTGTAAGAGAGTTACCGAGACGAGTAATTCTAGAGAAGTGCGAACTAAAAACGACAGACGGATGCATCGCGGAATTTGCGACGTGTGTGGTTCTATCAAGACTCGATTCGTCAAACAAAAGAACGCGAGCAAAGGTAAAGGCATCGTGAATAAAATGATCAACAATCTACCTTTCGAAATGCATCTGCCCGGTCACAGTTTCACGGGACCCGGAACGAAATTGAACAAGAGACTCAACGCCGATCTGACACCCAAACCTTGGAGCAAACCCGTGAATAGGGTGGACGCGGCCGCGTACGATCACGATCTGTGCTACGCCGGACATCCCGACAACAAGACTCGCAACGACGTCTGCGACAAAAACATGTTGGGGAGATTGAGAGGCATATCGAATCCGACCAGGAGAGAGAAGATGGAACGTTCGCTGGTTGGCAATCTGATCGGTGCGAAACGTCGATTCGGATGGGGCGTTCAAAAAAAAAAGCGCATCTGAAAAGAAGAAGAAACGATTATTGACGAGCGAATTGGCCGAGGAGTTACACAAACCCATAGTGCGTAAATATCGAAAGAGAAGGGTGTTCGTGAAGGGACTGGATGACATTTGATCTGCCAACTTGGTCGACATGAGATCGTTTTCGAGGTGGAACGAGGGCGTCAAATATCTATTGATGGTCATCGACGTGTTTTCCAAATACGGTTGGATCAGAGCTTTGAAGGATAAATCGGGACCTTGCGTCGCCGAGGCTCTGAAGAGCGTGTTCGACTCGTCTTCTCGAAAACCGAGTAAATTGTGGGTGGACAAGGGAAAGGAATTCTACAACAAGGACGTTCGTCGATTGGTAGACCTCTACTCGATCAAAAACGAAGAGAAAGCCAGCGTGGTGAAACGTTGGAATCGAACGATGAAGGAGAAGATGTACAGATACTTCACGACGAATTCGACCAAGAAATACATATACGCTCTGAACGGTCTGGTCAAAGATTACAACAACACGCGACACAGATCGATCAAGATGACTCCCGCGGAAGCTAGCGATGCTCGAAACGAAAAACGGGTCTACGCGAATCTATATCCCGAGAGATCTAAGATCACAAAGAAGTCTAGAACGCCGAAATTTGCGGTCGGCGATCGAGTGAGAATCTACGCTTATAAGAAGCACTTCGAAAAGGGTTATACTCCTCGATGGACCTCGGAAATTTTCGTGATCATCAAAATATTTCACACCGACCCGGTGACTTACAAAATCGAAGCTTTGGATGGAGAAGAGATCATCGGAAAGTTTTACGAACAACAATTACAGAAGACGAAGTTTTGATGAAGAACACAAAAAAATTTTTTTTATTTACTCTCTTTGACATTTTCTTGTTTACACACATATATATATAAGAGAGAAAAAAAATAATAATAAAAAATAATTAAAAACTATTTTTTTAGATAAAGAAAGCAAGTGAATTAATAAACAAAAAAAACAAACTAAAAATCCTTTAAAATGACAAATATACTAGATATAGCACAAAGCATAGTGAAAGATGAAAGTATTCAAGAATATGAGGTTCACGAATATGAACCTGTAACCGGGACGAGTTTGAACAATGCGGGAGAGACAAGAATCAACGTCGAAACTCAAGATCTATTCGTACATCCTAGCGAGAGTTACATAGTGGTGCAGGGACGTCTCACCAAGGAAGATGGGAGCGACTACGCCGGCGACGACATGGTTACTCTTGCCAATAATGGCATCATGCATCTATTCAGTAACATAAAATACATGCTATCCGGACAAGAGATAGAATCTGTTTTTCATCCCGGTCAGGCTACCACGATGTTCAGACTCTTGACGTATCCTGATGATTTTTCGAAATCCAGAGGACTTAATCAGTTGTGGGTGAAAGACACCGTAGGCCCTGCTAGCGCAGGTGCTGTCACGATATTTGACTACGTCTTCAAGACGTCCAGACCTAAAGGAACGTTTTCATTCAGGATACCTTTGAAACACATCTTTGGATTCGCAGACGATTACAACAAGATCATGTACGGATTCAAACACAATCTGACATTGATTCGAAAAGGAAACGACGACGCAATAGTGAAACTCACCACGACCGATGCGGGTAAGATAACTCTACACAAGATATCGTGGTTCGTTCCGCACGTGGAGCCTTCGATCGTGGAAAAAGCGCATCTCTACAAGATCATAGAATCCAAGAGTAAATTACCCGTGGGATTTAGAATGAGACAGTGCGACACGGCTAGCATTCCTCTCTCCACGAATCACTTCGATTGGAGATTGACGGTGAAATCCGCTTCCGAGAGACCGCGTTTCATCGTGGTTGCGTTTCAGACCGATAGGGACGGGTCTCAGGAAAAGAATGCGTCGCTGTTCGATCACTGCCATTTGAGAAACATGCAAGTGTTTCTGAACGCCACGAGATATCCAGCAATCGATTACAATGCGTCGTTCGACAAGAACGATTTCTCCAGACTGTATGGCGACGCCGCTGATTTTAGAAAGAAGTATCACGGTCTAGACGAATTGATGAGCAATCCCAACATATCTCCCGGCGAATACAAGTCGATGTATCCCATGTTCGTGTTCGACGTCAGTAAACAGAGTGAACGACTCAAGAGTAGCGTGCTAGACATTCAGATCAAGATGCAATTCGATAGGAACGTGCCGAGAAAAACCGAAGCCTTCGCCCTGGTCCTGTCGGACAGAGAATTACAATTCGAATTGGACGGAAATAAGATGTCGATCATTCGATGAGAGACGAGTGTGTGAAAAAAAAATAAAAAAACAAAAAAAAATAAAAAGTAATGTGTGATTATTAAAATCAAAACAAAAAAAAAATAAATAAAGTAATGTGATCTAGAGAGATTGAACATCTCTCTATATCTCATTACTTTTTTTTTTGTTTTTTTTTTTGTTTTTTAATAATCACACATTATTTTTTTTTTTAATTCATTATTTTCCACGCATTCACTGTTTGTTCAAAGGATCTAGTTCGATCAGTAGACTCACCACGGAAGTGGCGGCTTCGGGATTATTGGTTTTCATGACGAAATTAATCCTGTCTCCGGCGTTCACTTTGAGAGGCGTGCCGAACGTGCTAACATTCGCGTGTTGATTCTCAGTCTTTTCGACGCTTTATCTCTTAACGCTCTCTACACCATTCGCCATGACATTGACGACCGCTCTGTTATTCAAATCCGAGGAAGCCAGACTCATTTGAAGGATTTCACCTCCCAGCGGCATGGGATATCCCACCTGACCATGTTTCGATCCGCTACCTCCATTTCCGAAAGACCACTCGGCTTTTCCCTCCTCTAAGGCGCCGGCCTCTTCGGCCCACACGGTGATCAATTGTCTAGCATATTTGACTTTCTCCACCACCGAAATCAGGTTGCAGGCATCCGTCATGTTCATGGGATCCGGTAGATTCGTGAGCGCGTGTCCACCCATGTCTAGTTTACCTTCCATGATGTCGCCCTTTCTCCAGACCGAGTTGTCGTCCACGTACTTCCTGCTTACCGCGCTGGAATCGAATTCGGGATCGTGATCGAGACCGAATAAATTGTGACCGTTCATGTTGATGCCACCCTCCATGGTTCCACCAGATTCTTTGTTCAGGTAGAGATCGTCCACGTGCGATTCTAGGTATTCTTGCGATTGTATCACAGCAGAATCTACATAGCCCTTGTTGACCACGGTTGAGTCCTCATCCATGTCGTCGATCTTCGACAGATTCAATATCTTGTGGAATCCCGCATTCAGATCCGATTTCATTTCTCGTCTGTCAGACTTTCTCTGTTCCAGATCTACGTAGTGTTTGGTCGCCACATCCTTGGGATTCGTGGGAGTGGCCACGTTCGCTATCTTGTTAGAATTGGCGTTCAATTCCGAGTGCATCGTTTTCAGAACGTATCTATTTCTCAGGTGTTCGCTGAATTTCACGTGAGAGTCGTCCGCATATTTCTTGGTCGTGGCATCGGTGGGATCTATGGGATTCACGACGTTCACCAAACGTTTGGATTTCAGATCGAGATCGTCGGTCATGGTTTTATCCACGTAATTATCTAGCAGAATTCGTTCGAAATCAACGTTCCCCCTGTCGACGTATTTTTTTATCGCAGCATCTGCGAGATCTATCGGCTCGGGAAGATTGTAGAGCTTCTTATCGTTCATGTTCAAAGGTTCTTCTCGAGGTTCGTATCTCCGAACGTAACGTTCGTCCAAGTTGGCAACGTCGTAACCATCGTCGACTTCGAACGTCTTCCTCTTCTTTCTCGGGTTGACTTTTTCGTCGTCACTTCTACCAAATTTATCGACTGGCATGTTGTTGTAAGGATTTTTTGTTTTTAGAAAAAATATATTCAAAACGCAGTTTATTAAAAATGAACTATGTTATTTTATTTTTCGTTTTTATTCGATTAAATTTTTTTTTAAAATAATCTTTTATCTTTATATATACTATAAAAAAAAAAAAAATCTCTCTCTAATGTAAATCATTGAGAATGTCTTGAAATCGATCTTCTTCAGACCATCTCTTGAGAACGTAGAGACACAGGTGATCGCAAAACACTTGATCTGGTGATTGCACTTGTTCCGTGTTGTAATGAACCATCGATTTGTTGAAATAGTTCTTTATTTCTTTTGGCGGCAAGATTCCATAGCTGTCGAAATAATAATTTTTCTTCTTCCCGTTCTTCATCCACGCCACCCAGTGAGTGCCTTCACCCGATGAATCGTCTAGATTTAAAATTCCACATTCCGATTGTCGAGGTCTTCTCTTCGGCAAGGCATCTCTGGAAAACATTCCTAGAAAATCTTTGATTTTCAAATCTTTTGCCGCATTCAACAGATCGATGTTGGATAGGGGTTCGTTGGGTAAGATGACACCTTCTACGGATATCTTTATTTTCTTATTCATAAATAAGTATATATTTTTTTTATTTATTTTATTATAATTTACTAAAAATGACATTATTTTTTTTCTATTTTTTTCTTTTTCTTTTTAAACTAACTTTCTCGATGTCACTATCGATTTCCATAATTTTGTGTTCATCTAATTCTTCTTGATTTTCTGGAATCCTATCATCCACAATCGTATCTGGAATCTTATCATCCACAATCGCATCTAGAATCCAATCATCTCCATTCATATTGTCTAAAATTAGATCCAAAGTCCAATGTCCGAGTGCCAAAGTGCTTATTTTATCATCTAACACGAATCTCTTGTCATCGTCGGCTGTCAGCGAAATCTTGTTGACTATTTCTGTATACAAGTCGTGATTTTCGCTTCGAATCGATTTCATAGTCTTATACACCGGACCACTTCCTAACAGACAATCTTTATACTCTTGGAAAGAGATGTTTTTCTTCACCACGCACGCTTTAACTCCTTTGCACTTCTTGATCTCTTCATCATCTTCTAGACGATAAGCATAGAGTTTGGGTCTCAAGCCCACGAATTCGACGATCTGTTTACCGCTGCTCTCGTCCTTAAATTTACCCAACACCTTCTTGTTGTCGTTCGATTGAATGTTGGACGGGTGATCGACGGGATAATTGCTCGTGTCGAACAAATCGGCCACGTCCGGAGATATATCTCGGTAGACGTCTTTCGTCTCTATCTCGTAAACTAAACTGTCCATGTCGGTGAACAGTAGTTTGGCTTTGTCACCAAATTTTCGTTTGACGTAATCGTAGTGAAACTCGTACATCAATCGCTTGCTGACATCTAAGATGATCGGTCCGAGATAATACGATTTGTCGAACTTTAGATGCGTCTTTCACATGTGAACGGCCACTAGATTTTCGTCGAATATGGTTCAGTGTTTGTAATTGGGTTTCGCCACTAATTTTTTAGCTCTTTTCTCAGACGTGATGAGTCGAACGTCGGTTCTCTTCCTGATGTTTTCCATCGATTTGCCGTACACGCAGTTGTTCATGAGTTTGAAGAAATCTTTTTCGAAATCGTTCTCGGCTCGAGTTCTGAGATTCGTGTTGAGATCGATGTATTTTTTCATCCAAGGCTCTTCGTCGAATCGAATGATGCGATGTATGTCGACTAATTTCATCCCGTAATCGACGTACTGTTTTAAATTCTCGCTGTAGATGACGTAGTTACGTTTGTTAAATAAATTGGGAATGAGTTTTTCCTCGTCTCCTTCGTTTGGTTCCATTCGTTTGGGAGCCAGCGGATAATCGTTGTGTGGACCGTGTAATTCTTCCGGATAGTTCAAATCGACTTCTAAAATGCAAGGATAGTCTCTCCATTTTTGCATCTCTTCCGGTTCCTTCACCCATTCGAAATTTCTAATCAGTAAAGGATGACTCATAGCCCAACCGTACAGATTATTCGCGTCCCAATACTGTATGTATTTAGTCGACCGTTTCGAATCGAAACCTTCTTTCATGTAAGGATTGCTAGCTTCAGAATATCTGTGAGAGATCATCGAGACGCCACCTCTCACAGCCCTTTCGAACATGAGCAACATGTCCATGTCAGATAATAATTCCAATTGGACTTCGGTGGTCTTCAACAGAGCATCCCACGCCAGACCGTGTGCGGTGAAATACCAAGCAGGATCCAGATCGTAATTTTGACGACAGACGTCTCGAAAATTTTCGAACACGTCTGCCAAGAGCAGAACGTCGGTCTTCAGATAGAGATTGTGATAATCTCTCATGGTTTTCATATCGAATGATTTCCACACATTTTTGGCGTGTTCGTAATTCTCGTCGGAAATGTCGGATTCGTATAATTTTGAATAAAAATCATCTTTCGAAGGTAGTGCAGTGTCTTCTTCGAATCTCTTTAGATCATTCATGTAATCGTAAGGATAGACTCCTTTCCTCAACATGACGTCTACTCGTTCTCCGAAATGTTCGCTCGTGATTTTAAATTTATCCTTGCTCATGTTATCAACTAATTTTTCCAGAGCGGTCGACATGAATTTAAAACTGTCGATGAAACGTATGCATCTACGAATGGATTTCGTTTTTTCTTTCAATGTATTTCCATCGATTACTCTTTTCCTCTCCATGAGCTTCCATTTCGTGAAGGAAATGCATCTTT
The DNA here is from genome assembly GCA_031216915.1 of Pictodentalium vernedei. Lineage (NCBI taxonomy): Eukaryota > Metazoa > Mollusca > Scaphopoda > Dentaliida > Dentaliidae > Pictodentalium > Pictodentalium vernedei. The sequence goes on from CM062297.1 coordinate 558,464,285, forward strand.
CTTCGCTGTTCGCGATGCAATTTAATTCTTCATGTGAGGTGCCGAGATTTTTCACGAACAGATGACTGTCGTAACCTGAGAGATTGTGAAACATCACCGGATAGAAAGTGGTGTCTCGATATTTTAAATTACACTTGCTGTGAGCCGGACCGCGATACAGACCCGTGTAATGATCATGGTCTCTGACCTTCTTATTTTCCTCCGAATTCTCGTTGAACGATTGTCTGCATATGTGACATTCGGTGGCTCTGTTATTTTCGTCCTGCTGCTCTCGCATGATCATCATTTTCGCCGGAGTTTTGAATTTGTCGTATAACATTTGAATTTTCGATTCTAACTCTTCCACGAACCTTTGAGCCACGTCGTCGTCTTCGCGCTGTTTCGTGTAGGTGAAGAAACCCATGTCGTGTTGCGAGTCGAAAGCGCATTTCATGTAAATGCAATAGCCTGATGGTATGTGTTTTTGATATCTTTCGACGTAACTTTGAAGAGCGTTGGGTTGACAGGAACTCATTTTCGTTGTGAAACATTCGAAATCAGTGTACACGACGAATGGTACTTTTAACCTTCTATTGTGATTTTCAAACTTCACGATGGTGTTGGGTTTGGGCATTTCGACGGCGACACCTTGATTTTCGTTGCAATATTCCTGATGTTTCGCCAACGAGTCTTCGCTGTGAAACACGTTCATGCAATTGTAACATAAAGATATCTTTCCGTTATGATTATTATTTTGTTTCGACAGTAATCGGGTCGGATGTTTAACCCAACAATAATGATGATTGTCACCATTCGAAATCAATAATAAAATAATCGTCTTTTCTCTTCCGCGATACAAAGTCTTCTGAGAGGATAGATTGTTCCATTTTCGTCGTCGTATCCTAAGACGTTCACCGCTACGGTGGGATTTTGAACCTTGAAACGTTCGATGTGTTTTAACTCTGTTGGAAAAGTCACTCCGGTCCAATCGAGATTTTTAGAAGTTTCCTCATAACGAGAAACTCTATCAGAGTTTATTTCAACAGGATATAAAGCGGAGGTGACTGCCCATTTAAAACACTGATCATCTTTATTTCTCACGTTGACCATGGCGTGTTTCTTAGTCAAGAAATACGGTAATTCCAAGTAGGAAGATCCTTTCAACGGTTCGTTTTTATTCATGTGAATTTCGAGTTTCAACACCTCACCGAACGTCCAATTACTACCTTCATGTTGATAATTTGCGAGAAACGTCAACATCTTGTCTTTCATCTTTTCGAAAACGTCCGATAGATCTGAACCTCGAAATACGGGTTCGACGTTAGATCTGAAATATGCATTTTTCACGATGCTCTCGTTGGACTTCACGTCGATTTTATTCATTATGCAATGAAATATCATCTTAATTTTTAATCCCACGTTCATGTATTCGTGAAACAAATCCAATACTTCTTTCTTCATCCGTTCCATGAACAATTTTGGATCGACTTTCTTCAATGAGGGAATCACGTCAAAAGTTTTAAAAATGCCTTTGATCGCACTCTCCCGTTCTATGGGTTTCAATTGGAATAGTTCCACAACGAGTCGTGTTACATATTCTTCTCCTTTCTCTTCGTCGATTGCTCGTTGAATTTTGCTTGATATATCTCGTTTGTCTTGAATCTGAAGTGCATCACTCGTTTTCGTTTTAGTTTTTCTTTTCTTTTCTTTGGAAACTTGATGTTCTTCAACGGCTTTTCATTTAGTCGTCTTCTTATTTTTCACAACCGATGCATCTTTTGACGTCGTTGCTATCGACATTTCATTTGCCTTTCTAGCATTTCACAAATATTCTTGTATGACTTCAATTTTTTTTTATTTAGTTCTATGATTTCTGAAATCTGAAATTTGTAATAGTATACAAATCTCGTTTAACTGAGGTATGGTTTTCTCATTTAAATTTACCATTGTTTTATCTGTTTACTTCATTTGTAAGAATATTTTTTTTTTTTTGAATTTTGTATTAAATAATTTGTTAAAAAAGTTTTGCTTTTTTACTCTTTTTATATATATATAAAAGAAAAAAAAAAAAAAGTTAAATTTTAAATTCAATTTTTTTTTCTTTAATGTGTTTTTATTCAAAAACAATTTAAGACCGCTTTTATTTCTCGCTCACAAACCGAACACGTTTTCTCGTCTTCGGAATGACATTCTCTACAGTAACACAGGTGTGCGCACGGTAGAAACAAGACGTTTGCGACACCTTTGCAGACCAGACACTTGGTGGTGGACGTTTTACTCGGTTTGTTTTCGACGAGTGACGATAACTTGTCCGCTTCCGCCATGAATTTGATGAGATGTTCTAAAGTTATGAATTGAGACAGGGTCTTGTTCGCTTTGTTTAACGCATCGAACAATTGTTCTCTGGTGTATCCGAGTTGTAACATATCCATCAATAATTTTTGGTTTTTATCTCTATCTCTCTCTTCATCTTGGATTTTGATCAATCCCAACGTTAGGATCTTGTTCAAATAATCGCATTCGCCTTTTTCAATATTACTTATGTGTTCTAATAAAGGTACGTCGTGAGGTTCCCAATTCATCAAATGTATGTCACAACAAAAACATTTGACTTTGTTGTCTCTACCCACGTAAACGAAACCCACGGCGGCTAAGTCTTCGGGTTTTTGAGCGAGATGCGAAGGCCAATTTTTAAACGTTTGAAGTCTTGCACGTTCTAGACTATAATTCTGATGTTTGGACTTGATCATTGTTTTTACCTCAAAATTGAGTTTGTAAGAATTTTTTTTTTTTAACTTTTATTTATATATAAAGAGAAATAAAGAGAAACTTTTTTTTTTAACAAATTATTATTTAAAATACAAAATTTAAAATATACATTATTTGCAAGAATTCATAAAAACCAAATAATCGATCAGGACAACAACACCTAAAAGATGCGAATTGAAATTGAAACGAGACGAAAAGTATGAGAAATCCAGTTTTAATATCTATACATTACAACCACACGATCCCATCGAATTGAATGAGGTCGAGCTGGTGGACTTTGAGCGCTACTACCACAAATATCGAATGTGTTTGAAAGTGGATGAAGCCGCTCTCGATTTGTTTTACGAATACCAAAGCGAACTGCTGATTAATATCATCGTCGCCGAAGACAGAGAATTCGACAGGGGTGATTTATTGTTGTCCTATGGAGGTTACATATATCCAATAATCTCACATGAACTCGTGAAGAAATCAGGTGGTGAGAGCGCATTCGCCTATGAAAAAAAACTCAAAAGAGTAAAGATAAACATTCACACCATTTTCGTATGTGGAAAAATGACGAATGTCAACTTACTAATAACGGACTTGGAAATATAAACAATAGAGAGATTGAAATTAAAATTTAACTTTTTATATATATATAAAGAGAAAAAAACTTTTACTAAAAAAATTTTACATTAAAGAAAATTGAAAATTAAAAAAACAACTTTTTTATATATATAAAGAGTAAAAAAAAAACTTTTTAAACAAATTATTATTTAAATACTAAATAATCGATCATGAAGACAACAACACCTAAAAGATGCGAATTGAAATTGAAACGAGTTGAAACGTATAAGAAATTCGGTCATAAAATCTATAGATTACAATGACACGATCCCATTGAATTGAATGAGGTCGAGACGAAGGGCTTAGAGCACAAATACGAGAAATATAAGATGCCTTTGAAATTGGACGAAGCCGCGCTCGATTTGATTTACGAGTACCAAAGCGATCTGCAGAACATCGTCAGCGCCAAAGATAGAGAATTCGGCAAGGACAATTTGTCGTTGCCCTATGGAAATTACATATTTCCAAACATCTCATTCAAACTCGTGAAGAAATTGGGTGGTGAGAGCGAGTTGACCGATGTAAAAAAACTCAAAAGAGTAAAGATAAACATTTAACACGTTTTCGAAAAAGGAGAAGACACGAGTGTCAACATGCTAATAACGGACTTGGAAATATAAACAATAGAGTGATTGATTTTTAGCGAAGAAAAATGAAAAAAAAAATAAAATAAGATCATCTTTAGATCTCATTACTTTTTTTTTTTTTTTTTTTTTCCTTCTTCTTCACTATCATCATAATATATTATAATAACGTTTCCTTTTCTCTCAAATTTCAAATTTCAGCGTTGATTCTTCTTTTTCTTTTTTCTTTTTCTTTGTGATGTGATACGTTTATGGTAACATTTTTGTTTATCTGAATCATAATTATGAACGAATGTTGTGCATCTCTTGGTAACACTCGCATCATTACCATTCTCTTCAGAAGGTAGTGGTGACCGTGGAAAGCATCGTCTCATTCTCAACCGTCTATCCCATGCTTCATCTATCTCTTTCATTAGTTCTTTCCTCAGATATCCATCATTAGCGTCTAACCATTTTTTTATTTTTTCGCTCTCTGGCTCACGATGTTCGTCATTATCGTCAAATTGTTTCTCCACCTTTTCATCCAGGTGATAAATTTGTTTCTCCACCTTTTTATCCATTTTAAATATATTATTTTATACTTTCTATGATTTTATATTTTATATAATTTTATATTATAATAACATATTCAAAATCGGTATGTTCTTAAATGGCGAATTCTCACCGAGCAACAGACCCTTGCCGAGTCGCTCGACGTTCCGTCCACTCTTCAGATAGAGACCGTTTCCTCTCAGAGAGTTGCCACCTCTAACGGGTTCTAGATACAATCCTTTAACGCTGTCGTCTACGTGGATGCGACACACGGCTCCTCCCTTCTTCAAAAACAGTCCGCTGCCACCCATTAATTTCTCAACTGCCGAACTTGCGAGTCCCGTGAGAGCTCCCACGCCGAGAGTCTTTCCGAGAAAGGGTAGCGCCTTTGTGGCGAAGGGTAATGCTTTTGCGGCTATTCCTGCCAATAGCGGTAGGAAACCACCTTTCATTCTCAAATTGTATCTCAATTGAGCGGGACTCATTCTCACCGTCAACCCTCTTCCATCGCGAATCGCTTTCTCCATCCTTTTGATTTGACTTCTGGTCCAGGCGATCGAATCCTGACCACCTCTCGTCAGATCTTCGTGAGTGAATTTGAATCTCACCACCTCGCCTCGAGTTGTTAACGCTCTCTTAAGTTTCTTCCTCTGTCCTGCGGACATGTTCACGTTTTTAACCATGTATTCTGTCATAATTCTGTTTTTTTTTTTTTAAAATATATTTACTTCAATTGTTTCTTGTTTAATAATTATATTAAAATAATTTTGGAAAATTAATATTGCGTTTATTTTATTTTTGTTGAGACGAAGGGCTTAGAGCACAAATACGAGAAATATAAGATGCCTTTGAAATTGGACGAATGTTTTTTTGCTTTTATATTTTTTTTATTTTTTTTTTGCTTTTATATTTCTCTTATGTGAAATCGTATCATCACTCTCTCTCCGCGAAGATCTAACAGTTCACCATTTTGATCTGTCAACGTTTTTTTGAGACTATACAACGTGTCTAAAATCACTGGTAGATAAACTAAATTTCGAGGTCGCTCCACGATCTTATAACCCGGCGACACATTTGGAAAGAAGGAATAGATCGTCGGTTGAGCGCTACCATTCACGTAGCTTCCAGCAATCATGTCCACGTTCACCAGAATGCTATTGACTGCGAGAATGTCGACCGTATTTTCAGATGCCGCGTGGCCTCGATACATCTTTCGATCGAATCCCAACATCTTGCCTATAGAATCGTCCGTGTTGAAATCCACTCGAAAATTATCTTCCAAATCCAACATCGTCTGTAAGGTATTAGGATTGGGAGTGAGTCTGATCTCTTTCCATCCGTCTTCATTCGCGTCTGAATGTAATCGTTCAAATCGTCTATGTCATAACTCCCTTTGGGAATTCGAATCTCCAACCAATCCGTTCCGTCGGAATACTTGAACGAGTTATTCTTTTCGGTGACGTTGGGAAAGGAATAATAGGTCTCCAGATTCACCAACGCCATCTCGTATCTTTTCTCTCTATTCAATTCGATGGAAGGTTCGAATTTCGTAGCGAATCGAGTCGAATCGCCACTCACCACGATTTGAATGGATTGTTTCGCAGCCATATTCTCGGCTATCCGTCCTAACAATTCTCCATGTTCGAACATTATATTTAATTTTATTTTTTTTATTCAAAACTAATTATTTGAAGATTTATTATTTTTCTAATTTTTTTTTATTTTCACACTCTATCTTATTATTACCATCGGAAACATAAAACTTGTCAAATCCGCACCGATATTTTCCGCGATTAAATTCGCTTGTCAAATCGATCACGACGAAATTGTAAAGTCCACCATCCCAAACCCTCTTGCAGAATCTCCTGAATTCCACAGCGCTCATGTCGTTTGCGACGTGATCGCCGTAGATGTGATTGAGCTTCTTGAGATCTTGGCGAAAGAGACATAGAAAATTAGCGTTCTCCCTTATCGTCTGTCTGGGCAATCAAAAATAATTCTGTGACAGGTAGAAACAGTCCACGTTGCTGTGTCGACCCCTAACGTAATACGATTCGCATCGGTTCTGACTCTCCAAAAGCAGATCGTCGAAAATCATGAGATTCTTATCTTCCGATTTCAGTTCTCTAGGATCCGGAACGTCGCTAGCGTTCTCATAAAATCGACACTCGACGTTCGAAGATGCATTTCTCTTCATCAGCTCCGTCGCCGCACCGTCCAAAATGGTCGAGAGTGGAGCTCCACTCTTGTCGAATTCCTCCCTACTGTCAAAGATTCTGGCTATGACGTCCTTGGGCAATCTGCGATCCATGCACTCTCGAAGCAATCTGTATTCGGGTTGAAACAAGCTCTTGCCAAACACGAACAATCTGTCGTAATCCAACCAGTCGGGTCGGGACAACAGATTCATCAACAGATTGGTCTTTCCACAATTCGATTTTCCCACTATCAAACCTCTTATGCTCTTGGGAAAGAACTCGTTATTCGACCTCTTGGTCGCGGCGTCGTTCCAAGACATATCTTTAATGTTCATCTTTGTTTTTTATTTTGTTTGTTATTTTAGATTCTTTTCAAACACAAATTTTTTTTAATGTTTTTCAAACTCTGTTTTTTTAATGTTATTATTATTTATTTATATCGCACCGTCGCGAGTTCTCTTCAATCCGGATCCACTCGTCATTTTGGCTAAATCTTGTATGGGCACCACAGCGTCCTTAAAATCTTTCCAACTTTTCGGCGTTCGCTCTAACGCAGCTCGCTTCGCCGGCGGACTGATCAACTTGTCGATCAACGCGTCGGCTTCCCTCTTGCCAGCCACAGAAGCTATCCTACCACTGGCTTCGGAAGCGGCTTTCTTACCAGCATCCAAAGCCGTCTTCTTACCGACCTCAAACGCGGTCGATGCGAGTTTTCTACCCGCATTGCTCGTGAACGCTCGCATTATAGAATCGACGATGCCAGAACCGCCTTGAACGTATGTTCTGACGTATCCCCTGTTCTTTATCACCAGCATATTTTATTTTTATGATATATTTTTGTTTTTTTCACTGGTAAATCGTTTTTTGCCGTTTAAATACTTTTATTATTCTAGTGTAAGAATTTACTGTTTTATTTTTGTTTGTTTGTTTGTTTGTTTTGTTTCTCTCTACTTATTATATGCACATCAATCCTTCAATTCGTTCATCAGCCTTTTATACTGGTTTTTATTCAAAACCTTCTGTCTTAACAATTCGTCAGATACAGCAATTATCTGATTATCTAATCCCGTGTTACCAGCCCGTCTGCTCGCCATCAACAAACTCAGTCTCTGAGACAGAGCGTCGGAATCACTCGGAAGAAAAGTGGTTTTCACCCCTTTGCCGGTCACTGATTCGACGAACTTCTTGTTCATGTCCCATATGGGTTTCACCACTTTCGTCCACTTGTAACCTCTGTTGGCTTTGGGTCTCGTCTCTCTGGCATCGTTATTTCTCTTCATGGCGTGGGTCTGGACCAGAATGTCTCCGTAATTGTCGAAATCCTCTTCCGTGTAATCGCCGGGCTTGTCGTAAAGGAGCAATCTGCGCAGACCATCAGTTACTTTATATTTATTCGAACCCACGATCAATTCATCATCATCCATTTCCACTTCCGTATCACCTACAAAAGTTCTACCCTCAGAATCCTTATAAATTCCATACGACTGATCTCTCTTACCGCCATCATCATCGAACGACGCGACGCTACTAGTGGTGATAGTCGAAGCCGTATCGTCACTCTCGCTCAAATCTGTTTGAATTCCCATGGGAACGTAATCCGGTGTAGATTGAACGGAATACCGATTTCCAAAACTAGGAGGCAACGAACCCATTCTCAAAGAACTCTCCTTTATGGGTCTCAATTCTTCAACTATCTCCTTCATGGTTCGCTCTTGACCCTCCGTCACGGGTTTAAATATTTTTGTGGCTTCGTGTCTGAGTTCCATCTCACCAAGACGTCTGCTTCTGTCAGCAGACTGAATGCTCTTCTTAGCACGTTCATACTCGCCTAAAATTAAATCTCGGCATCTAGGATCCATCTGTAAAAACATCTTTCGTTTTTAATTGTTTTTATTATTTTCAAAATTAAATGTTTAATTATATTTTTTTTTTATGTTTTAAGTAATAAAAAACTCTTTCCGTCTTAATATATAATAATCTGAAAATATTCACATCTCAACTGACTGTGTTAATTGAAGTTTAAAAAATACGTTTAAACAGTACATGACAAACCGGTTTCTGATTTAACGCATTTTGACAGTAGTTTTTACATTTGTCAAAAGATTTTTCATTCACACATCAATTCACTGAGTGTCGATTTAAGAGAGAATCCTTTTGATGACTGCGATTGCTATCATGAATATATTAAAAATTTTACCACTCAAAACCTAATTGAGCGAAAAATGCATTTTAATTTTCTCATAGTGGGGGAATTCCCCTAATAATGTCATAAATGGGAAAAACCCACCGCCTCAAAACAATTGAGAGTTCTGGATCATCTGTCTCAACACAATTGCGGGTTCTGAATCGCTGATCTAGAGTCCCCAAAACTGTTTTTTGATGATGACTCAGAATTTTTTGCTTTTGATTGCGTTCGCCAACGATGGATCGATGGTCTGATCTGCGATGGAAACGTCGACGAAAACTTACGTACAAGATACAAGCGAAGATGTACAATTTCACCCTTTTTTTAAAAACGCACGTTCACCACGAGTATTTAAACGTTAAAAGCACGATCTAGGAGTCACAACTGTACATGGGGGGGATTCAAGATCATGTACAGTTTTGTGAACAAGCGTGTGATTTAACACTGAATTCCACATTGGTGAATGCATCGTGTGCGTATGTTGTACACGTACATGTACAAGTGATAGTAAACTCTCAATTATTACCTACTTAGGAACCCGAATTTTAACTTTGCAATATGAGAAATATTCTTCAAAATTTTTTTTCTTCAGATCCAACAGTCCAGCTCTTTTGATATTTGGTATACAGCATCGGCGAGGTAGTGATATTCCAGTTTCTTCAACACCAGCCCATATGTCTACATTTGGGCTCCATATGGAGCCCAAATTTTAATTTAGTGCAATATGAGGAATATTCTTCAAAAATCTTCTTCAGATCCAACATTTCAAATCTTTTGATATTTAGTATACGGCATTATTATGGTAGTGAGATATCAATTTGTTCAACTCGAGTCCCAATGTCCACATTTGGGCTCTATGTTGGAGCCCGAATTTTAACTTGGTGCAATATCAGTAATATTCTTCAAAAATCTTCTTCTTCAGATCCAACCGTCCAAACCTTTTGATATTCGGTATACAGCATCATTGTGTTAGTGAGGTTTAATTCTGTTCAACTCGAGTTCCCATGTCCACATTTAGGCTCCAAATGGGAGCCCGAATTTTAACACAGTGCAATATAAGGAATTTTCTTCAGAAATTTTTGTCTTTAGATCCAACAGTACAAATCTTTTGATATCATGTAATATACAGTATCAATAGTATGTCTCGTATGTTTGAGTGACTATTTGGATGACCTCGGTGTATGACCTCGGAAGTGACGTCATGTCACGTGCCCAGTGAAGCCATGTTGTGTTGTGATGGTAACCCGCGCGAGCGGCCCTGTTGTGATGTCATCCCCATAGTGATACGTGGTGTTAGCGTGCATGCGCTGCGCGTGTTGTTAGGGTGATAAGTGTTTCCGTCGTCCATTTTGAATACTGGAGGCCGCCATCTTGGTTTCTATGGTAGCACGTAGTTGTTATGTGACCCAAAGGCTTCTTATAGGATGGGGGTATGTTCGGAGGGTATGTTCCTATGAACATGAGTAATTTCTCGTTTCGCAGAAGTACCCAAATAAACCCGACAATCCATCCAAATCACAAAAATCCACCCCAAACTTCCGAAATTGACTTTATTTAGTACAGATTTCCCCCAGAATCCTTTTTAGGACCGCCATACCAAGGTACCGAGAGCCCCCCCCCCCCCCCACCCCCCCCCCCCGACGCTACCGAGAATGGCTATGTTCGATTGCACTAGAGTAGTTTTCTGGTTCGGATTCTCCCAGAATCCGTATTTACTTCGTGGAAAAACCACAAACAACTCCATAATTGTTTATTTGGCTCTGATTTCCCAGTAAATTCTCGGTTTCTACCTATGCATCTACAAGCTCTGTTATGACTTCTTTGTTCTATTTATTTTGACTTCCCTAAACATATTTATATTCTACTATACACATTACATGTAGCACAAAAGCACATGCTGGATGTGCCAGTATGTGCTTTTGTGAAAAGGCACAAGGTGACACATTGTGCACTAGCACATAGGCACATGCAGAATATGCCGATATGTGCTTATGTGGAAAGGCACAATATGACACATTGTGCACTAGCACATAGGCACATACGACCAAAAAGGGATTCTATAACCACAGACATATCCTAAAAAGGGATTCTATAGGGATTCCAAAAAGGGATTCCATAAATGGGATTCCGTCTTACCTCGAGTGGCTCGCACATACTGCTCGAACGTCTCGAATCCCATCGAGCAAATGTGCTTTAGAGAAATTGCTCGATCGAGTGACTCGCACATACGACTCTCAGCCTCATTTCGGAAAAAAGGGATTCTTTAGCCAGCCATCTTCTTCTTCATATCCAACAGTCCAAATCGTTTGATAGTTGATATACACCATCATTATGGTAGTGAGATTCAAGTTCAACTCAAGTCCCTACGTCCACATTGAACCAATTTTATCAGGTGAGCAACTAAGGCCCCTTGGGGCCTCTTGTTCTTGACTCTTTCACAGCAAATGTATGTACTAATTTTACCGTGGGAACCTGGGAAGTGAAGCAGTACATGTTTACTATGGTAAACATGTCCTGCTTTACTGGTAAAATTAGAATAGGACCCAGTCACAAATGCCTGAGGTACAAGTCCCCTAAATTGGGCAGGATAGGTATTAACCATTGACTAAACTTGACTTCATGTCTGTGCTGAGGTCACAATTAGCCATAGATGCAAAAAAGTCACCTTAAACACAATTAAATAAAAAATTAAACTATGTACTAATTCCTGCCACTGTCAAGTTGAGGTACAGTGCCACTGACACTTTTATAGAATTTATCATGGGGCATTATGCCTACAAAATGGATAGGTAAAGATAAACCACAATTTTGAGTAACCTTTTATCATTTTTGTTCACTGCCTTATTAGTAGTAGTGTAGCGATGGGTCGTGCCACATTGGCAGGACCCCGGAAGTGAGGTCATGTCACGTGACCTGGTGGCGCCATGTTTGGCTGTAATGGTAACCCGCGTGAAAGGCCATCCTGTGACGTCATCCCCATAGTGATACGTGGTATTAGTGCGCATGCGCAGCGCGTGTTGTTAGGTGATACATGCATCAGTCGTCCATTTTGTATTGAAACATACCAGCCGGACAAGGGTTTGTAAACTAAGTTGGATTTGGGTCTTGTTTTGGTGTGGCCGGGGAAGAGTTAATGTACTAGTACTCGGCTACCTTAACTGCATGTATTGAACTGATATGTGTTTATCGTTCGGTAATTTCATGATCTCCACTCTCGTCTCGGTTAGCACGTGGAGTGCGAGTCAATTTAGTGTACTTCATGTATATTCATTCATTCATTTATTCATTGGTGTTTAAGGTCACATACTTATGCACAATGGCTAATCGCGACCGTGACAGTTTTACGGGTGGAGGAAACCAGAGTACCAGGAGAGAACCACCTAGCAACGACGAACAGCTGTCTGCTCTTCAAAATCGCAACTCTGAACTCTGCACCGCGGCACAGGCAGGGTTAGATTGGTTGAAGACATGCGCACCATCGACGTGCAGTACGCCTTAGTACACAGCGTCATCGTGCCCCCATGTAGGCAATTGGGGTTAAGTGCACTTCATGTATATAACCGCTGTTTGGCTTGAGTGAGGTGGAATCTTTAGAAGAGCAGTTGAGAAGTAATTTTCTAGTTATTCCTTCTGGAGTATATTCAATCTTGACCGATGTAAATTATTAGTTAGGTTTTGGAGGATTCATTGAATTTTCCGACAAGGCTTATCAGGTTGGTCTGTAGGAATTAGTTTTATATTTTCTTCCTTTTTATATATATTCTGTGCTTGAGAATTGTGCGCCCCGGTTGAGACTTTCTTAGTGGGGACGCACACTTCTCAGCCCAGTAGCAGAGTCAACCGGGTGGGCTGTGGGCAGGATAGTCCTTCGAATCCTCCCTCGTATTGACTGGCCGTGATACACACTGAGTGACCAGAGGGTATTGATTTATTTTTTTTTATGTCCAGATAAAACAGTACGAGTTAAACTTTAGTTAGGGTCTTGTATGTATAGGAATTCAATAAAAATATATTAACATGCATTATAATCTTGTTCATTGAACCCCTTAGATTTGATAGCCCCTAGTGAATGGATATAGGGGAATCGTACCTGATTCTTTAGGCACTTACGTTTTTCCAAACTGCTGCCTCCCATAGTGACCCTTTTGTAGTTTTGAATGGAGCCACTGTGCAAGTCTTTCCTCGTTGAAGAAAGACTTGTAGCACTGGCCTCACCCAAAACCTTACAAGGCATCGCTTGTGGAGTGAATTAAGAGGGGCGGGGTTAGTGGTGTCTGTCGCCGACTGGATTTTATAATCCATTGGGGTTCCTTTGGCAGGATTGTTCTTTTTCTGTTTTTTTTTAATTTGTATTGGCTGGTGGGCGTCCATCGGTTGATGTTACTGGAAATCTGTGATTGAGTTTTGAAATGGCAATAGACTTTTTAAGCAGCCTAGAAACTCTACCGCCATATAAACACTTTAATTATTTTGTATATATTTTATCATCTTCATCTCTCTTTTAGTGTCTCTTGTATCTTTTTCTGTCACGTCTGAAACTTCAACACTCTTTACTCTAGACTATATCACTTGTTTTTATGCCAGCTTGAATACATTTTGCATCCGATATTACAATTATATCCCATGTGCTCACTTGAACTATACCGTGCCCAGATAGGGAGTTATAACCATGCAGTTTGTTCTAGCAGCTTAAGGCACTGTCTGGTGAAAGATAGAACCACATGCATCTTAATTTACTTGCTCTTGCTGGATATTGTACAATGTGAATTTGCACTGAATGATATTGTGGCCTTGAGTGAGACATGGCTTCATAACAATGACACCTCATCCGATGTCCAACTCCATGGGTTCCATGAACCATTGCGATTCGATCGCTCGTCAAGGGGGGGTGGGGTTGCCATTTACATTAAAGAGGGTATTTCGTTTCGACACAGACCGGATCTTGATACACCGAATAGTATATGGGCTGAAGTATTTACAAAACGTAGTAGATCGTTATTATTAGGAGTATTCTACCGTCCACCCAACAGTCCTCCATATACATGGGATGCCATATCAGCATCCGTCGAAAAAGTTAGAGACACGTCAGTTGGTGACTTAATTATCACGGGTGATTTCAACGACAACCAAATGGTTTCTTCAAGAAGTAGCCTTTCTGAAATAATCAATTACTTTAACCTCAGACAACGTGTGAGTGAACCAACTTGTTTTACTGAAACATCTGCTTCATTGCTAGATCTGTTTGCTGTAAGTAACACAATCAACGTGAAATCATGTGAAGTCCTCGAACCAATTATTCCAGACATGACCCGCTATCACTGCCCAATTTCAATCGAAGTCGAATTTTTGAAATCAAACCCACCTTCTTTTAGGCGGAGGATATGGCTTTATTCTCAGGGTAACTATAATGCGCTGAACGAGGCTTTCTCTGACACCGACTAGAATTCTATCCTCGATACTTTATGTTTCGATACCATAGTTACAAATTTCACTGACAAAATACTCGATACTGCATCCAAATATATACCCAAAAAATTTATTACTTCCAGAATGGATCAACCGAAATGGATGCATAATGAAATAAGACTACTAATGAGACAGAGAAAACATCTGTATCGCATTGCTAAACGTACCAATTTCCCACACGACTGGGCCAAATATAAACTTAAAAGGAATGAGGTTGTATCGGCCATCAGGAAGGCCAAAGGCCAGCATCTTGCAAAAATCCAATCCGCATTGAGAAGCAATGAAACCCCAGCATCTCTGTGGTGGAAGACCCTAAAAACACTAATCGGTAGCGGTAATGCAACAGGAATTCCCACCCTGATTCATCTAAACAAAATATATTCTTCAAGTGTTGAGAAAGCTGAAGTGTTCAATGGATACTTCTGTTCTATTTCGACAGTTGACGACTCGAATGCTTTCTTACCAGATCCACCACCCCATGTTTCCCAGCGTATTGATAGTATCACCCTACATTGCAGTGAAGTATACGCCGCAATGAAGTCGATAAAGGTGTCCAAGGCATCTGGTCCCGATCAAATAAGCCCGCGTCTTCTAAAAGAATGTAAATCCTCTCTCTGCGAACCACTCTCAATTTTATTCAATATTTTACTGAATAATTCGTACTTTCCTTCATTATGGAAAAAAGCAAATGTCTCCCCAATTCTAAAAAAAACAGCCCTCAAACTCAGTCACTGATTATCGCCCGATATCGTTGATTAGCTGTGTTGGAAAATTATTTGAAAAATGTGTCTTCAAACGCCTGTGGCAGTTTTTGAGTGAAAATAATATCCTCAGTCAATTTCAGTCAGGTTTTACACCATGTGATTCAACTGTCCTCCAACTGACTGACATGTATGACGAATTCTGTCGTGCGCTTGATGAAGACAAAGAAGTTAGGGTGGTTTTCTGTGATGTCAGTAAGGCGTTTGATAAGGTATGGCATGCTGGTCTTATTCACAAACTGGAGAGTATTGGCGTTTCAGGTGAACTACTTCTATTTCTAAAATCGTATCTCTCGGATAGGTCGCAGCGAGTTGTGATAACCTCTGAGTCATCGTCATGGAGACCAATCAATGCATGTGTACCCCAGGGGTCTATACTTGGACCTTTACTGTTCTTGATATACATAAACGATATAACTAGCGACTTACTCTGCAGTATTCGCCTCTTTGTTGACGATACGTCGTTATATCTAATTATTGAAAACCCAGAGAAAGCCGCGGTCATAATCAATAACGATTTGGCTACAATCGAGCATTGGGCCAAAACATGGTTGGTCGAGTTCAATCCCAACAAAACTGAAAGTATATGTATATCGCGTAAAAGCAATCCTAACTCTCACCCACCCTTGTATTTAGGTGGCTCACAAGTATCGGAAGTTTCTGACAATAAACACCTAGGACTCATACTAATTAATACATGTACATGGAACAATCACATTGACCACATCTGCTCCAAAGCCTGGTCTCGCCTGGACTTGTTGAGGAGACATAAATTTAACCTCGATCGCAGTGTCCTGGAAAAAATATATTTCGCCTTTATTAGGCCACTTCTTGAATAAGCAGACACTGTCTGGGATAATTGTTCTGTGACAAATGTCGCGGAACTCGAAAAAATACAAATTGCAGCAGCAAGAATCATCACCGGAGCAACAGCTAGTGCCAGTAAATCGTTATTATATTCGGAAACCCGGTGGGAATCCTTGCAAGAAAGACGCCACAAACATAAACTAATTCAGTTCTTCAAAATGTATCATCACATGTCACCTCCATACATTTCCAACAAAGTTCCACCACTTATCTCCTTGACGAATTCATCACGCAGTCTCCGATCCAGTGAAAACCATCGAGTTCCTTTTTGCCGAACGCAATTGTATCAGTCTTCTTTCATCCCCAGCATTACGGACCAGTGGAATAAGTTGCAGTTACCTGTCCGCGAGAACTCATCATTGATTAACTTTAAAACGTTTCTCAGTAATGGTAGCCAAAGACCACCAAAGTTCTATAGTAATGCGAAATCTCGCAGGGCTCAAATATACCATTGTAGGCTGCGGTTGCACTGTAGCAGTCTCAATTCCCACCGTTTCGATAATCACCTATCACCCAGTCCCTTCTGTCAGTGTGGTGAACGTGAAACTACTGATCACTTTTTCTTTCATTGTCCTTTGTTCTCAAACGCTCGTAATTATACGATTAATCTACTCCCATATGTAGCAGATACATCCACGCTTCTATTTGGCTCAGAATTCTTGAATAACGATGAAAACTGCCTTATTTCCGAAGTTGTGCATGACTTCATTTTATCAAGCAAGCGATTCCAATAGTTGAAACCCAACACTACGCCCCCACCCCCATTCCGAGTGGGAAAGTCTAACGCCTGTTGTGGAATGCCCTCTCGCGCTTTCCAACTTCTAGCGCCTTGAAGTTTACTTACACCTAATTCGCTACTAAATGAACTAGAAGTTAATAAGTTGCCTACTTACGATTCTCTTGTGCGTAAATTTTACTTACATTCAACATGTACTTGGTCTGTATTAACTCAGATTTATTCCCAAGATATTGCCTGATAAATACATCATTATCATCTGTTACATGTGCAAAGTATGCGTCGGAGCCTCTGGGGATAGATCGCGACTGGTCCTCGACTCGTCGTGTGCTGTCAGTGGAGGTCCCATGCTCCTTTGCATCCGCATAATGGTGATAATCTCTACGTATCATGTATTCAAGCTGATTGCATCATATTAGTTCCTTTCCTTTTCTTTCGATCTATCAGTGCTTCTGTTCTTTCTTCTGTTTTCCCTTCATTTCACATTGAAGTTTAAACAATCCCACACGTCGTTGCCTAGCAGTCGAGGCGACTTCCTCTGCATCGTATCTATTCCGATGTGACGCTTAACCCGCTTGATCTCCAATCGTAGCAACTGACGTTGTAAATTTATGAAAGGGAGGATATCGGCCTTCATGCAACGACGTTTGGGCTCTTCCGTTCATCTGTACCACCTACAGGAGTAAGTTATACGTTGACAGGGAGACGACCTACATAAGCCTTAGCTTTCTGTCGAATCCCTCTAATACACAACAATATACTTTCTTGTTTTGTGTATACTTTTTGTATCTAGTGTTGTTCATTTTTTGTTAGTCAAATGTTATTGTGAAATGTACACATATGTCAATTATTGAATAAATACTGTTTAAACTAAATGGCAACCGGGATGATTACGATTCGGATGATTATGTTCAAAGGTCGAGGTCGCGTGTTCATTCGGATGAATTGCCAAGACGGGGGCAAGACCTAAACAGCCTCGGGGAGTTCCCGGGTCTTTATATACTCCTGACCCTACACCGAGAGAGATGTACAGGAGTATATTCAATTTTGGAATATGAAAGGGATGAGTTACAGAGTACTTTGTTAGAATTACAGGCACACTCGGAGCAGTTGGATGAAATTAGTGAAACTCCTAGAGTAAAATCAGACATTACTTCTAAAAAACAGAGGGTACGAGTCAGTGGCGCACCCATGGATGATGGCCGCGGGCCCTCGAGACGGGGTTCGCGGGGATCACCCGTGATTGCGACACCGACACATCCTAAGCTGGTTGTTCCACAAATAAAACACTCTGGCTGAAGTCCAGGGGCGATAATCAAAATTTGGATCATGATACACAACTACCAGATTCTAGGTATGGTTTTGGTAAAGATGATTATAAATATCGGAACTAAGGGTTTCCAAGGAAACCGATAATTTCGCTGGATACTTATAATGATTCGACCAGTATATCTGACAGGTTGACCCATTTTCAGAAATGTGTTTTGATTAACCAACGGTCAAATGACCTTACCCAACAGTTTTTGGTAGTCTCGTTGAGGGATACGGCTCTTCAGTTTTATGAGGATTTGGATCCGTTTGTTAAGGCACACTCCTCTAGAGTTATGCAAAGTTTAAAGGATAGACTTGACCTCTATCGGGGAACGGCTATTTATAGGGCCCAGTTACGGTCCCGACGGAGGTCTCATAGGGAGACCTTACCTGAGTTGGCCAGTAGTATTAGACGGTTGGTAATAAAAGCCTATCCCGAGGCGCCCCTGTTGGTTAGGGGTGATTTGGCCAAGGAAAGTTTCATATCAGCCTTGACTGATAATGAAACCCGGATGCAGATACTTACAGCAAAATCGGAGACACTGGATGTGGCAGTCCGGCTGGCATTAGAAAAAGAGTCATATAAACGGGTCGATATTCCTACGTCATCTCTTAACGTGGTTAATGAGTCAGTAGACCCCGGAAGTTTGGAAGCGTTAACTCAGATAGGACAAGATCTGCAACAACAGTTGCAGGAGATGAAAGTCGATCAACAAAAGTTAAGAAGTGAGTTGCAAGGTCAAGGGTTTCAGAATGATCACCCCTAGGGGTCGTGGGGATCGAATTCGTGGAGGAGGTAGTTGGATTAGGGGAAGGGGTAGTGGTCAGAAGGGCCTAAAAGGTGAAGTTTTGAATGACAATGTAAATAATTTAAAAGGTTAGGGACTGAGGTTGGGATCTGCGGTAAGTTTGTTGAGTTCCACCACCCCTCAGTTAACCTCATGGAGTGAGGATGTGTCTCCCCCAGCTGCTTACCTTCTCACACTCATAATCATTTTACGAATAATAAGACTGTAGTAATCCATTTCATAACGAAAAACCAGTGAGAGCCAACAGCGAAGCCATTCGTCTACAATGAGGAGGCAAAACGCAGTTTCTAGTCACAACAGTAGGTAATAAAGGCCGAACTACGACCACTTGTACATGTACGTGTACAACATACACACACGATGCGTTCACCAACGTGGAATTCGGTGTTAAATCACACGCTTGTTCACAAAAACTGTATATGGTCTTGAATCGGCCCATCTACAGTCGCGACTCTCTAGATCGCGCTTTTAGCGTTCAAATACTTGTGGTGAACGCGCGTTTTTAAAAAAAAAGGGTGAAATCGTACATCTTCAGTTGTATCTTGTACGTAATTTTTCGTCGACGTTCGCATCGCAGATCAGACCCATCGATCCATCGTCGGCGAACGCGATCGAAAGCAAAAGATTCTGGGTCATCATCAAAAAACAGTTTTGGAGACTCTAGACCAGCGGTCCAGAACCCGCAATTGCGTTGGTACAGATGGTCTAGAACCTGCAATTGTTTTGAGGCGGTGGTGAGGTTTTTTTTCCCCATTTATGACATTATTATTAGGGGAATTCCTCCACTATGAGAAATTCTCAAAAAAACCACTCGATCTGAACGAAGAGTGTCGCTGTCGTCGGTGTGTGTTGGAAATTCGCGAGCCCGCTGTCACGTTTTTGATTGATATATATATAGGGGAGAAAAAATATAAATAAATAGTTATTTAGAAAAATAAATATATCAAATCGAATAGATAATAAAAAAAAAATACGTAAATCATGAGCGATTCTCAGACTATTAGAGCGAGGTTTCTTTTAAACATGCTGATGAGAGCATACGCAATATGCGTGAACGAACAACTACGTCCCATCTTGTTAGAACGATGCGTCGGATGTCGAGATCATCTAGACTTCGATCGCGAGGATCATTCGTGTCTGACGATGGAAAGGGAAGATATGGTCGTCATGTATTTCGAACCGGCGTTCGAACGCGTTAAATTCGACGATGTGATCACGTTTTGGAAGAGATTAGTCTTCTGTAAGAATCGAGACAGGCCCACAGATTCGGAAGAACTGAAATTGGCGCGTAGAAGTTTGACTTTAGAAGACAAGGGATGCATCAAGAAATTATTGTTGAACGAAGCATACGTCTAAGTTTTTTTCGTTGATATAAAAATAAGGGAGAGTAGAAAATAAAAAAAAAAAAAAATAAATACACACATAATTTTTTTTTATCTCATATTAGAAAAGAAAGAAAAAAAAACACAAAATGAGAACCAGAAATAAATTAGTAGACGACGAGGACGAGAAGCCGAATGGCGTTTTGCCGACGGCACCGTCGCTAGAAGAAAAAGAAAGAGGAGAGAGGTATCGCATCGATCAAATCAATAGAATCCAAGAGTATCTAACTCGAGAGAGAGATTCTCGTCGTTCCCTCAAGAAGAAGTATTCGCGATTCATGACATTCGTCAACGCTATCGACACGACACTCATCACGATTTCCATGAGTTTACACGCGGCCGGCATCGGACTGTTGTCGACCGCGGTCGCCATTCCGATCATGTTGACCGTAGAAGGAGTGGCCCTCGCCGCCGGATTGTTTAGCACGCTCGGAAAATTTTTGAGTAGGAAATTATATCTGAAGGCGAGGAAACACAACAAGATTCGCGTCTTGGCCGACTCCAAGATCGAAACGATATCTGAAATGATCTCTATGGCGTTGAAAGACGGTAGGATATCGGACGGTGAATACTTCGCAATATTGAGCGAGAAAACGAAATACGATGCCATGAAAGAAGCCGTGAGAATCAAGACTCGTCAGATCATCAAGGAAGAGATGAAGGATTCTCTCGTGGAAAAGGGGGGGGGGGGGGGAAAGAGGCCAGGGAGGAATTCAGTAAGATGATAGAACTCAAGAGCAGCGATTGAAAAAAAAAATATGTATATATATAATAAGAACAGAATTTTAAAAAAAAAAATATATTAAATTTATATATAAAATAAAAAAAACGAAATTAATTTAAATAACTCTTAAAAAAATGTATTGCGTAAAGTGTAAGAGAGTTACCGAGACGAGTAATTCTAGAGAAGTGCGAACTAAAAACGACAGACGGATGCTTCGCGGAATTTGCGACGTGTGTGGTTCTATCAAGACTCGATTCGTCAAACAAAAGAACGTGAGCAAAGGTAAAGGCATCGTGAATAAAATGATCAACAATCTACCTTTCGAAATGTATCTGCCCGGTCACAGTTTAACGGGACCCGGAACGAAATTGAACAAGAGACTCAACGCCGATCTGACTCCCAAATCTTGGAGCAAACCCGTGAATAGGGTGGACGCGGCCGTGTACGATCACGATCTGTGCTACGCCGGACATCCCGACACCAAGACTCGCAACGACGTCTGCGACTAAAACATGTTGGGGAGATTGAGAGGCATATCGAATCCGACCAGGAGAGAGAAGATGGAACGTTCGCTGGTCGGCAATTTGATCGGTGCGAAACGTCGATTCGGATGGGGCGTTCAAAAAAAAAAGCGCATCTGAAAAGAAGCAGAAGAAACGATTATTTACGAGCGAATTGGCCGAGGAGTTACACAAACCCATAGTGCGTAAATTTCGAAAGAGAAGGGTGTTCGTGAAGGGTCTGGATGACATTTGGTCTGCCGACTTGGTCGACATGAGATCGTTTTTGAGGTGGAACGAGGGCGTCAAATATCTATTGACGGTCATCGACGTGTTTTCCAAATACGGTTGGATCAGAGCTTTGAAGAATAAATCGGGACCTTGCATCGCCGAGGCTCTGAAGAGCGTGTTCGACTCGTCTTCTCGAAAACCGAGTAAATTGTGGGTGGACAAGGGAAAGGAATTCTACAACAAGGACGTTCGTCGATTGGTAGACCTCTACTCGATCGAAAACGAAGAGAAAGCCAGCGTGGTGGAACGTTGGAATCGAACGATGAAGGAGAAGATGCACAGATACTTCACGGCGAATTCGACCAAGAAATACATATACGCTCTGAACGGTCTAGTGAAAGATTACAACAACACGCGACACAGATCGATCAAGATGACTCCCGCGGAAGCTAGCGATCCTCGAAACGAAAAACGGGTCTACGCGAATCTATATCCCGAGAGATCTAAGATCGGGAAGAAGTCTAGAACGCCGAAATTTGCGGTCGGCAATCGAGTGAGAATCTACGCTTATAAGAAGCACTTCGAAAAGGGTTATACTCCTCGATGGACCTCGGAAATCTTCGTGATCATCAAAATATTTCACACCAATCCGGTGACTTACGAAATCGAAGCTTTGGATGGAGAAGAGATCATCGGAAAGTTTTACGAACAACAATTACAGAAGACGAAGATGAAGAACACAAAAATTTTTTTTTTATTTACTCTCTTTGACATTTTCTTGTTTACACACATATATATATAAGAGAGAAAAAAATAATAATAAAAAAAAAATAATTAAAAACTATTTTTTAGATAAAGAAAGCAAGTTAATTAATAAACAAAAAAAAAACAACTAAAAATCCTTTAAAATGACAAATATACTAGATATAGCACAAAGCATAGTGAAAGATGAAAGTATTCAAGAATATGAGGTTCACGAATACGAACCGGTAACCGGAACGAGTTTGAACAATGCGGGAGAGATAAGAATCAACGTCGAAACTCAAGATCTATTCGTACATCCTAGCGAGAGTTACATAGTGGTGCAGGGACGTCTCAACAAGGAAGATGGGAGCGACTACGCCGACGACGACACGGTTACTCTTGCCAATAATGGCATCATGCATCTATTCAGTAACATAAAATACATGCTATCCGGACAAGAGATAGAATCTGTTTTTCATCCCGGTCAGGCCACCACGATGTTCAGACTCTTGACGTATCCTGATGATTTTTCGAAATCCAGAGGACTTAATCAGTTGTGGGTGAAAGACACCGTAGGCCCTGCTAGCGCAGGCGCCGCCGCGATATTCGACTATGTCGTCAAGACGTCCAGACCTAAAGGAACGTTTTCGTTCAGGATACCTTTGAAACACATCTTCGGATTCGCGGACGATTACAACAAGATCATGTACGGATTCAAACCCAATCTGACGTTGATTCGAAAAGGAAACGACGACGCAATAGTGAGACTCACCGCGACCGATGCGGGTAAGATAACTCTACACAAGATATCGTGGTTCGTTCCACACGTGGAGCCTTTGATCGACGAGAAAGCGCGTCTCTACAAGATCATAGAATCCAAGAGTAAATTACCCGTGGGATTTAGAATGAGACAGTGCGACACGGCTAGCATTCCTCTCTCCACGAATCACTTCGATTGGAGATTGACGGTGAAATCCGCTTCCGAGAGACCGCGTTTCATGGTGGTTGCGTTTCAGACCGATAGGGACGGGTCTCAGGAAAAGAATGCGTCGCTGTTCGATCACTGCCATTTGAGAAACATGCAAGTGTTTCTGAACGCCACGAGATATCCGGCAATCGATTACAACATGTCGTTCGACAAGAACGATTTCTCCAGACTGTACAGCGACGCCGCTGATTTTAGAAAGAAGTATCACGGTCTAGACGAATTGATGAGCAATCCCAACATATCTCCCGGCGAATACAAGTCGATGTATGCCATGTTCGTGTTCGACGTCAGTAAACAGAGTGAACGACTCAAGAGTAGCGTGTTAGACATTCAGATCAAGATGCAATTTGATAGGAACGTGCCGAGAAAAACCGAAGCCTTCACCCTGGTCCTGTCGGACAGAGAATTACAATTCGAATCGGACGGAAATAAGATGTCGATCATTCGATGAGAGATGAGTGTGTGAAAAAAAATTAATAAACGTTAAAAAATGTGGGATGTAAGATTAATTAAAAACTAAAATCTCGAAAACAAAATGGATGTTTTTGACACGAAAACAACAAATCATCTGTTCACTTCAGATTACTACAACGTTAAAATAAAATACTTGGAAAAATGGATTCAAATTGAATATGAAGAACGTAACACAAAAAAAGGATGGAATAGTTGTGATTTTAAGGAATATCATTTAAAAGAAAAAGAAGAGTTTGATCTCATAAGATCTAACGAAGAAATTATAAAAAATACAATTTTAAAATGTCGCAAATGTAAGAAACGTCAAATAAAAATCGAATCTCAACAAACTAGATCTGGTGATGAACCAACAACCGTATTCACAAAGTGTATAAATTGTAATCATAAATGGATAGAAAATTAAAAAAAAAAAAAAAAAAAAAAGTAATGAGATATAGAGAGATTGAACATCTCTCTATATCTCATTACTTTTTTTTTTTGTTGTTTTTTTTTGTTTTTAATAATCACACATTATTTTTTTTTTTTAATTCATTATTTTCCACGCGTTCACTGTTTGTTCAAAGGATCTAGTTCAATCAGTAGACTCACCACGGAAGTGGCGGCTTCGGGATTATTGGTTTTCATGACGAAATTAATCCTGTCTCCGGCGTTCACTTTGAGAGGCGTGCCGAATGTGCTAACATTCGCGTGTTGATTCTCAGTCTTTTCGACACTGTATCTCTTATCGCTCTCCACACCATTCACCATGAGATTGACGACTGCTCTGTTATTCAAATCCGAGGAAGCCAGACTCATTTGAAGGATTTCACCTCTCAGCGGCATGGGATATCCCACCTGACCGTGTTTCGATCCGCTACCTCCATTTCCGAAAGACCACTCGGCTTTTCCCTCCTCTAAGGCGTCGGACACTTCAGCCCACACGGTGATCAATTGTCTAGCATATTTGACTTTCTCCACCATCGAAATCAGGGTGCAGGCATCCGTCATGTTCACGGGATCTGGTAGATTCGTGAGCGCGTGTCCACCCATGTCTAGTTTACCTTCCATGATGTCGCCCTTTCTCCAGACCGAGTTGTCGTCCACGTACTTCCTGCTTACCACGCTGGAATCGAATTCGGGATCGTGACCGAGACCGAATAAATTCTCACCGTTCATGTTGATGCCACCTTCCATGGTTCCGCCAGATTGTTTGCTCAGGTAGAGATCGTCCACTTGTGATTCTATGTATTCTTGCGATCATATCACGGCAGAATCTACGTAGCCCTTGTTGACTGCGGTTGAGTCCGCATCCATGTCATCGATCTTCAACAGATTCATTATCTTGTGGAATCCCGCATTCAGATCCGATTTCATTTCATGTCCGTCAGACTTTCTCTGTTCCAGATCTACGTAGTGTTTGGTCGCCACGTCCTTGGGATTCGTGGGAGCGGCCACGTTCATTATCTTGTTATAATTAGCGTTCAATTCTGAGTGCATCGTTTTCGTAATGTATCTATTTCTCAGGTGTTCGCTGAATCTCGCGTGAGAGTCATCCGCGTATTTCTTGGTCGCGGCATCGGTGGGATCTACGGGATTCGCGACGTTCACCAAATGTTTGGATTTCAGATCAAGATCATCGGTCATGGTTTTATCCATGTAATTATCCAGCAGGATTCGTTCGAAATCGGCGTTCCCCCAGTCGACGTATTTTTTAGTCGCAGCATCTGCGAGATCTATCGGCTCGGGAAGATTGTAGAGCTTCTTATCGTTCATGTTCAAAGGTTCTTCTCGAGGTTCGTATCTCCAAATGTAACGCTCATCCAAGTTGGCAACGTCGTAACCATCGTCAACTTCGAACGTCTTCCTCTTCTTTCTCGGGTTGACTTTTTCGTCAACTGGCATGTTGTTGTGGGATTTTTTTTTTGTTGTTGTTTAGAAAAAATGTGTTCAAAACGCAGTTTATTAAAAATGAACTATGTTATTTTATTTTTCGTTTTTTATTCGATTAAAAATTTTTTAAAATAATTTTTTATCTTTATATATACTATAAAAAATAATCTCTCTCTAATGTAAGTCATTGAGAATGTCTTGAAATTCATCTCCTTCAGACCATCTCTTGAGAACGTAGAGACACAGGTGACTGCAAAACACTTGATCTGGTGATTGCACTTGATCCGTGTTGTAAAGAACCATCGATTTGTTGAAATAGTTCTTTATTTCTTTCGGCAGCGAGATTCCGTAGCTGTCGAAATAATAATTCTTCTTCTTCCTGTTCTTGAACCACGCCACCCAGTGAGTGCCTTCACCCGATGAATCGTCTAGATTTAAAATTCCGCATTCTGATTGTCGAGGTCTTCTCTTCGGCAAGGCATCTCTGGAAAACACACCTAGAAAATCTTGGATTTTCAAATCTTTTGCCGCATTCAACAGATTGATGTTGGATAGAGGTTCGTTGGGTAAGATGACACCTTCTACGGATATCTTTATTTTCTTATTCATAGATGCGTATATATTTTTTTTTTTTTTTTTTTTTTTTTAATTTATTTATTTATTATAATTCACTAAAATGACATTATTTTTTTTATTTTTTTCTTTTTCTTTTTAAACTAACTCTATCGACTTCCATAATCTTGAATCCGTCTAATTCCTTGACTTCTATAATCTTGGATTCTTCTAATTCTTCTTGATTTTCTGGAATCCTATCATCTACAATCATATCTGGAATCTTATCATCCACAATCATATCTGGAATCCAATCATCCACATTCAAATCGTCTCTAATTAGATCCACAGTCCAATGTCCGAGTGCCAAAGTGCTTATTTTATCGTCTAACACGAATCTCTTGTCGTCGTCGGCCGTCAGCGAAATCTTGTTGACTATTTCGGTATACAAGACTTGATTTTCGCTTCAAATCGATTTCATAGTCTTATACACTGGACCACTTTCTAACAGACAATCTTTATACTCTTGGAAAGAGATGTTTTTCTTCACCACGCATGCTTTAACTCCTTTGCACTTCTTGATCTCTTCATCATCTTCTAGACGATAAGCATAGAGTTTGGGTCTCAAACCCACGAATTCGACGATCTGTTTACCGCCGCTCTCGTCTTTAAATTTACCCAACACCTTCTTGTTGTCGTTCGATTGAATGTTGGATGGGTAATCGATGGGATAATTGATCGTGTCGAACCAATCGGCCACGTCCGGAGATATATCTCGGTAGACGTCTTTCGTCTCTATCTCATAAACTATACTGTCCATGTTGATGAACAGTAGTTTGGCTTTGTCGCCAAATTTTCGTTTGACGTAATCGTAGTGAAACTTGTACATCAATCGCTTGCTGACATCTAAGATGATCGGTCCAAGATAATACGGTTTGTCGAACTTCAGGTGCATCTTTTGCATGTGAACGGCCACTAGATTTTCGCCGAATATGGTTCGGTGTTTGTAATTGGGTTTCGACACTAATTTTTTAGCTCTTTTCTCAGACGTGACGAGTCGAACGTCGGTTCTCTTCCTGATGTTTTCCATCGATTTGCCGTACATGCAGTTGTTCATGAGTTTGAAGAAATCTTTTTCGAAATCGTTCTCGGCTCGAGTTCTGAGATTCGTGTTGAGATCGATGTATTTTTTCATCCAAGACTCTTCATCGAATCGAATGATGCGATGTATGTCGACTAATTTCATCCCGTAATCGACGTACTGTTTCAAATTCTCGCTGTAGACGACGTAGTTACGTTTGTTAAATAAATTGGGAATGAGTTTTTCCTCATCTCCTTCATTCGGTTCCATTCGTTCGGGAGCCAGTAGATAATAGTTGTGTGGATCGTGTAATTCTTCAGGATAGTTCAAATTGACTTCTAAAATGCAAGGATAGTCTCTCCATTTTTGCATCTCTTCCGGTTCCTTCACCCATTCAAAATTTCCAATCGGTAAAGGATGACTCATAGCCCAACTGTACAGATTATTGGCGTCCCAATACTGTATATATTTAGTCGACCGTTTCGAATCGAAACCTTCTTTCATGTAGGGATTGTTAGCCTCAGAATGTCTGTGAGAGATCATCGAGACGCCACCTCTCGCAGCCTTTTTGAACATGAGCAACATGTCCACGTCGGATAATAATTCCAATTGGACTTAGGTGGTCTTCAACAGAGCGTCCCACGCCAGACCGGGTGCGGTGAAATACCAAGCAGGATCCAGATCGTAATTTCGACGACAGACGTCTCGAAAATTTTCGAACACGTCTGCCAAGAGCAGAACGTCGGTCTTCAGATAGAGATCGTGATAATCTCTCTTGGTTTTCATATCGAATGATTTCCACACGTTTTTGGCGTGTTCGTAATTCTCATCGGAAATGTCGGATTCGTATAATTTCGAATAAAAATCATCTTTCCAAGGTAGTGTGGTGTCTTCGAATCTCTTTAGATTGTTCATGTAATCGTAAGGATAGACTCCTTTCCTCAACATGACGTCTACTCGTTCTCTGAAATGTTCGCTTGTGATTTTAAATTTATCCTTGCTCATGTTATCGACTAATTTTTCCAGAGCGGTCGACATGAATTTAAAAGTGTCGATGAAACGTATGCATCTACGAATGGATTTCGTTTTTTCTTTCAACGTATTTCCGTCGATTACTCTTTTCCTCTCCATGAGCTTCCATTTCGTGAAGGAAATGTATCTTTCTTCGCTGTTCACAGTGCAATTTAATTCTTCGTGTGAGATGCCGAGATTTTTCACGAACAGATGACTGTCGTAACCCGAGAGATTGTGAAACATCACTGGATAGAAAGCGGCGTCTCGATATTTTAAATTACACTTGCTGTGAGCCGGACCGCGATACAGACCCGTGTAATGATCGTTGTCTCTGACCTTCTTATTTTCCTCCGAATTCTCGTCGAATGATTGTCTGCATATGTGACATTCAGTGGCTCTGTTATTTTCATCCTGCAGCTCTTGCGTGATGATCATTTTCGCCGGAGTTTTGAATTTGTCGTATAACATTTGAATTTTCGATTCTAACTCTTCCATGAACCTTTGAGCCACGTCGTCGTCTTCGCGCTGTTTCGTGTAGGTGAAGGGACCCATGTCATGTTGTGAGTCGAAAGCGCATTTCACGTAAATGCAATAGCCCGAAGGTATGTGTTTTTGATATCTTTCGACGTAACTTTGAAGAGCGTTGGGTTGACAGGAACTCATTTTCGCGGTGAAACATTCGAAATCGGCGTACATGACGAATGGTACTTTTAACCTTCTATTGTTATTTTCAAACTTCACGATGGTGTTGGGTTTGGGCATTTCGACGGCGACACCTTGATTTTCGTTGCAATATTCCTGATGTTTCGCTAATGATTTTTCGGTCTTAAACATGTTCATGCAGTTGCAACATAAACATATCTTATGTTTATGTTTATTATTTTGTGTCGACAGTAATCGGCTCGGATGTTTAACCCAACAATAATGACGATTGTCACCATTCGAAATCGATAATAAAATAATCGTCTTTTCTCTTCCACGATACGAAGTCTGTCTGAGAGGATAGATCTTTTGATTTTCGTCATCATATCCTAGGACGTTCACCGCTACGGTGGGATTTTGAACCTCGAAACGTTCGATGTGTTTTAACTCTGTTGGAAAAGTCACTCCAGTCCAATCGAGATTTTTAGAAGTTTCCTCGTAACGAGAAACTCTATCGGTATGTATTTCGACAGGGTATAAAGCGGAGGTGACTGCCCATTTAAAACACTGATCATCTTTATTTCTCACGTTGACCACGGCGTGTTTCTTAGTCAAGAAATACGGTAATTCCAAGTAGGAAGATCCTTTCAACGGTTCGTTTTTAGTCATGTGAATTTCGAGTTTCAACACCTCACCGAACGTCCAATTACTACCTTCATTTTGATAATTCGCGAGAGACGTCAACATCTTGTCTTTCATCTTTTTGAAAACGTCCGATAGATCTGAACCTCGAAATACGGGTTCGATGTTAGATCTGAAATATGCATTTTTCATGATGCTCTCGCTGGACTTCACGTCGATTTTATTCATTATGCAATGGAGTATCATCTTAATTTTTAATCCCAAGTTCGTGTATTCGCGAAACAAATCCAATACTTTTTTCTTCACCCGTTCCATGAACAATTTCGGATTGACTTTCTTCAACGAGGGAATCACGTCGAAAGTTTTAAAAATGTCTTTGATCGCACTCTTCCGTTCTATGGGTTTCGATTGGAATAGTTCCGCAATGAGTCATCTTACATATTCTTCTCCTTTCCCTTCGTCGATTGCTCGTTGAATTTCGCTCGATATATCTCGTTTGTCTTGAATCTGAAGTGCATCACTCGTTTTCGTTTTTAGTTTTTTTTCTTTTCTTTTCTTTGGAAACTTGATGTTCTTCAACGGCTTTTCGGTTAGTCGTCTTCTTATTTTTCACAACCGGTGCATCTTTTGACGTCGTTGCTATCGACATTCCGTTTGCCTTTCTAACATTTCGCAAATATTCTTGTATGACTTCAATTTTTTTTGATTTAGTTCTATGCTTTCTGAAATCTGAAATTTGTAATAGTTTACAAATCTCGTTTAACTTAGGTATGGTTTTCTCATTTAAATTTACCATTGTTTTATCTGTTTGCTTCATTTGTAAGAATTTTTTTTTTTTTGGAATTTTGTATTAAATAATTTGTTAAAAAAGTTTTGCTTTTTTACTCTTTATATATAATAGAAAAAAAAAAAGTTAAATTTTAAAATTCAATTTTTTTTAATACAAAATTTAAAATAAACATTATTTGTAAGAATTCATAAAAAACCAAATAATCGATCATGACAACAACACCTAAAAGATGCGAATTGAAATTGAAACGAGACGAAGGGTATGAGAAATCTAGTTTTAATATCTATACATTACAACCACACGATCCCATCGAATTGAATGAGGTCGAGATGGTGGACTTAGAGCGCTACTACCACAAATATCAAATGTGTTTGAAAGTGGATGAAGCCGCTCTCGATTTGTTTTACGAGTACCAAAGTGAACTGTTGATTAATATCATCATTGCCAAAGACAGAGAATTCGACAGGGGTGATTTATTGTTGTCCTATGGAGGTTACATATATCCAATAATCTCACCCGAACTCGTGAAGAAATCAGGTGGTGAGAGCGCATTCGCCTATGAAAAAAAACTCAAAAAGAGTAAAGATGAACATTCACACCATTTTCGTATGTGGAAAAATGACGAATGTCAACTTGCTAATAATGGACTTGGAAATATAAACAATAGAGAGATTGAAATTAAAAATTTAACTTTTTATATATATATAAAGAGAAAAAAAAACTTTTACTAAAAAAATTTTACATTAAAGAAAATTAAAAATTAAAAAAACAACTTTTTTATATATATATGAAGAGCAAAAAAAATAACAAACTTTTTTTTAACAAATTATTATTTAAATACAAAATTTAAAATATACATTATTTGCAAGAATTCGTAAAAACAAAAAAACAAATAATCGATCATGAAGACAACAACACCTAGAAGATGCGATTTGAAATTGAAATGAGTTGAAACGTATAAGAAATTCGGTAATAAAATCTATAGATTACAACGACACGATCCCATCAAATTGAACGATGTCGAGATGAAGGGCTTAGAGCACAAATACGAGAAATATAAGATGCCTCTGAAATTGAACGAAGCTGCGCTCGATTTGATTTACGAGTACCAAAGCGATCTGCAGAACATCGTCATCGCCGAAGATAGAGAATTTGACAAGGACGATTTGTCGTTGCCCTATGGAAATTACATATTTCCAAACATCTCATTCAAACTCATGAAGAAATTGGGTGGTGAGAGCGAGTTGACCGATGTAAAAAAACTCAAAAGAGTAAAGATAAACATTCAACACGTTTTCGAAAAAGGAGAAGACACGAGCATCAACATGCTAATAACGGACTTGGAAATATAAACAATAGAGTGATTGATTTTTAGCGAAGAAAAAATGAAAAAAAAAAGTAATGAGATTATCTTTAGATCTCATTTACTTTTTTTTTTTTTTTTTTTTGTTTTCCTTCTTCTTCACTATCATCATGATATATTATAATAACGTTTCCTTTTCTCTCAAATTTCAGCGTCGATTCTTCTTCTTTTCCTTTTTTTCTTTTTCTTTGTGATGTGATACGTTCATGGTAACATTTTTGTTTATCCAAATCATAATTATGAACGAGTGTTGTGCATCTCTTGGTAACACTCGCATCATTACCATTCACTTCAGAAGGTAGTGGTGACCGTGGAAAGCATCGTCTCATTCTCAACCGTATATCCCGTGCTTTATCTATCTCTTTCCTTAGATATCCATCATTAGCGTCTAACCATTTTTTTATTTCTTCGCTCTCTGGCTCGCGATGTTCGTCATTATCGTCAAATTGTTTCTCCACCTTTTCATCCAGGTGATAAATTTGTTTCTCCACCTTTTCACCCATTTTAAATATATTATTTTATACTTTCTATGATTTTATATATTTTATATAGTTTTATATTTATAATAACATATTCAAAATCGGTATGTTCTTAAATGGCGAATTCTCACCGAGCAACAAACCCTTGCCGTATCGCTTGACGTTCCGTCCACTCTTCACATAGAGACCGTTTCCTCTCAGAGAGTTGCCACCTCTAACAGGTTCTAGATACAATCCTTTACCGCTGTCGTCTACGTGAACGCGACACACGGCTCCTCCCTTCTTCAAAAACAGTCTGTCGCCACCCATTAATTTCTCAATTCCCGAACTAGCGAGTCCCGTGAGAGCTCCCACACTGAGAGTTTGCTTTTTATATTTCTCTTATGTGAAATCGTATCGTAACTCTCTCTCCACGAAGATCTAACAGTTCACCATTTTGATCCGTCAACGTGGTTTTGAGACTATACAACGTGTCTAAAATCACTGGTAGATAAACTAAATTTCGAGGTCGCTCCACGATCTTATAACCCGGCGACACGTTTGGAAAGAAGGAATAGATCGTCGGCTGAGCGCTACCATTCACGTAGCTTCCAGCAATCACGTCCACGTTCACCAGAATGCTATTGACAGCGAGAATGTCGACCGTATTTTCAGATGCCGCGTGGCCTCGATACATCTTTCGATCGAATCCCAACATTTTGCCTATAGAATCGTCCGTGTTGAAATCCACACGAAAATTATCTTCCAAATCCAACATCGTCTGTAAGGTATTAGGATTGGGAGCGAGTCTGATCTTGTTGCTTCCCTTTCCATCCGTCTTCATTCCCGTCTGATTGTAGTTGTTCAAATCGTCTATGTCGTAACTCCCTTTGGGAATTCGAATCTCCAACCAATCCACTCCGTCGGAATACTTGAACGAGTTATTCTTTTCGGTGACGTTGGGAAAGGAATAATAAGTCTCCAGATTCACCAACGCCATCTCGTAACTTTTCTCTCTATTCAATTCGA
This sequence comes from Pictodentalium vernedei, assembly GCA_031216915.1. Classification (NCBI taxonomy): domain Eukaryota; kingdom Metazoa; phylum Mollusca; class Scaphopoda; order Dentaliida; family Dentaliidae; genus Pictodentalium; species Pictodentalium vernedei. The sequence goes on from CM062297.1 coordinate 558,497,573, forward strand.
TGGAAGGTTCGAATTTCGTAGCGAATCGAGTCGAATCGCCACTCACCACGATTTGAATGGATTGTTTCGCAGCCGTATTCTCGGCTATCCGTTCTAACAATTCTCCATTTTCGAACATTATATTTTAATTTTATTTTTTTTTTTTTTCATTCAAAACTAATTATTTGAAGATTTATTATTTTTCTAATTTTTATTTTCACGCTCTATCTTATTATTATCACCATCGGGAACATAAAACTTGTCGAATCCGCACCGATATTTTCCGCGATTAAATTCGCTCGTCAAATCGATCACGACGAAATTGTAAAGTCCACCATCCCAAACCCTCTTGCAGAATCTCCTGAATTCGACAGCGCTCATGTCGCTTGCGACGTGATCGCCGTAGATGTGATTGAGATTCTTGAGATCTTGGCGAAAGAGACATAGAAAATTAGCGTTCTCCCTTATCGTCTGTCTGGGCAATCGAAAATAATTCTGCGACAGGTAGAAACAGTCCACGTTGCTGTGTCGACCCCTAACGTAATACGATTCGCATCGGTTCTGTCTCTCCAAAAGCAGATCGTCGAAAATCATGAGATTCTTATCTTCCGATTTTAGTTCCCTAGGATCCGGAACGTCGCTAGCGTTCTCATAAAATCGACACTCGACGTTCGAAGATGCATTTCTCTTCATCAGCTCCGTAGCCGCGCCGTCCAAAATGGTCGAGAGCGGAGCTCCACACTTGTCGAATTCCTCCCTACTGTCAAAGATTCTGGCTATGACGTCCTTGGGCAATCTGCGATCCATGCACTCTCGAAGCAATCTGTATTCGGGTTGAAACAAGCTCTTGCCAAACACGAACAATCTGTCGTAATCCAACCAGTCGGGTCGGGACAACAGATTCATCAACAGATTGGTCTTTCCACAATTCGATTTTCCCACTATCAAACCTCTTATGCTCTTGGGAAAGTACTCGTTATTCGACCTCTTGGTCGCGGCGTCGTTCCAAGACATATCTTTAATGTTCATCTTTGTTTTATTTTTTTATTTTTTTTTGTCTGTTATTTTAGATTCTTTTCAAACACAAATTTTTTATGTTTTTCAAACTCTGTTTTTAATGTTGTTATTATTATTATTTTGTTTATATCGCACCGTCGCGAGTTCTCTTCAATCCAGATCCACTCGTCATTTTGGCCAAATCTTGTATGGGCACCACAGCATCCTTAAAATCTTTCCAACTTTTCGGCGTTCGCTCTAACGCAGCTCGCTTCGCCGGCGGACTGATCAACTTGCCGATCAACGCATCGGCTGCCCTCTTGCCAGCCACAGAAGCTATCCTACCACTGGCTTCGGAAGCGGCTTTCTTACCAGCATCCAAAGCCGTCTTCTTACCGACCTCAAACGCGGTCGATGCGAGTTTTCTACCCGCATTGCTCGTGAACGCTCGCATTATAGAATCGAAGATGCCAGAACCGCCTTGAACGTAAGTCCTGACGTATCCCCTGTTCTTTATCACCAACATATTTTATTTTTATGATATATTTTGTGTTTTTTTCGCTGGTAAATCGTTTTGTCGTTTTTAAATACTTTCATTATTCTAGTGTAAGAATTTACTGTTTTATTTTTGTTTGTTTGTTTGTTTGTTTCTCTCTCTCTCTACTTATTATTATATTCACATCAATCCTTCAATTCGTTCATCAGCCTTTTATACTGGTTTTTATTCAAAACCTTCTGTCTTAACAATTCGTCAGATATGGCAACTATCTGATTATCTAATCCTGTGTTACCAGCCCGTCTGCTCCCCATCAACAAACTCAATCTCTGAGACAGAGCGTCGGGATCGCTCGGAAGAAAAGTGGTTTTCACCCCTTTGCCAGTCACCGATTCGACGAACTTCTTGTTCATCTCCCATATGGGTTTCACCACTTTTGTCCACTTGTAACCTCTGTTGGCTTTGGGTCTCGTCTCTCTGGCATCGTTATTTCTCTTCATGGCGTGGGTCTGAACCAGAATATCTCCGTAATTGTCGAAATCCTGATCCGTGTAATCGCCAGGCTTGTCGAAAAGGAGCAATCTCTGCAGACCATCAGTTACTTTATATTTATTCGAACCCACGATCAATTCATCATCATCCATTTCCACTTCAGTGTCGCCCACGAATTTCCTACCGCTCGAATCCTCGCGAATTCCATACAACAGATCTCTCTTACCACCATCATCATCGGACGATGCGATGCTATCAGTGGTGATAGTCGAAGCTGAATCATCGCTCCCACTCACGTCGGTTTCGATTCTCGTGGGAACGTAATCCGGTGTAGATTGAACGGAATACCGATTTCCAAAACTAGGAGGCAACGAACCCATTCTCAAAGAACTCTCCTTCATGGGTTTAAATTCTTCGACTATCTCCTTCCTGCTTCGCTCTTGACCCTCCGTCACGGGTTTAAATATTTTTGTGGCTTCGCGTTTGAGTTCCATCTCACCGAGACGTCTGCTCCTATCAGCAGCCTGAATCGCCTTCTTAGAACGTAAATACTCGTCTAAAATTCGATCTCGGCGTCTAGGATCCATCTGGAAAAACATCTTTCGTTTTAATTGTTTTTATTTATTTTTCAAAATTAAATGTTTAATTATATATTTTATGTTTTTGTGTTTTAACTCTTTCCGTCTTAATATAATATATGATAATCTGAAAATATTCACATCTCAAACTGATTGTGTTAATTGATGTTTAAAAAAAATACGTTTAAACAGTACATGACAAACCGGTTTCTGATTTAACGCATTTTTTTGACAGTGGTGTTTACATTTTGTCAAAAGATCTTCATTCATTCACACATCAATTCATCGAGTGTCGAATTAAGAGAGAATCCTTTTTTTTTATGACTGTTAAACAGTTTTCAACACACAATGGAAAACTGATTTTAACAAATCTCTCTCCGATTGCTATCATGAATATATTAAAAATTTTACCACTCGAAACCTAATTGAGCGGAAAATGCGTTTTAAACATTCCGATAAGTGTTTTTGACTTTATTCAACGAACGCTTAACAGTCAACCTCATTTCTCATAGTGGAGGAATTCTAAAAAAAAACCCAAAACTCAATTTTTATCCGTCCCATCAACAGAAAACATCAATGTCTATAATACAGACTATATATTCACAATCGACTCTTTTTGAACAAAAAACCTCATTCACTCATTACGATAACGTGTGTTAGTTGTTTACATCAGGAAGACGTGACTGGGTTTGCAAATTTTCAACACACACCAACGACAACGACACTCTTCGTTCAGATCGAGTTGTATTACGAGAATCGAGCGATCCGATCGCTCGATCAGCTGAGTGTTTTTTTTTTTAGAATTTTCTCATAGTGGAGGAATCCTAAAAAAAAAACCCCAAAACTCAATTTTTATCCATCCCATCAACAGAAAACATCAATGTCTATAATACAGACTATAGATTCACAATCGACTCTTTTTGAACAAAAAAACCCACCGCCTCAAAAACAAGGGAGAGTTCTGGACCATCTGTACCAACGCAATTGCGGGTTCTGGACCGCTGGTCTAGAGTCTCCAAAACTGTTTTTTGATGATGACCCAGAATCTTTTGCTTTCGATCGCGTTCGCCGACGATGGATCGATGGGTCTGATCTGCGATGCGAACGTCGACGAAAAATTACGTACAAGATACAACTGAAGATGTACGATTTCACCCTTTTTTTAAAAAACGCGCGTTCACCACGAGTATTTGAACGCTAAAAGCGCGATCTAGAGAGTCGCGACTGTACATGGGCCGTTTCAAGACCATGTACAGTTTTTGTGAACAAGCGTGTGATTTAACACCGAATTCCATGTTGGTGAACGCATCGTGTGTGTATGTTGTACACGTACATGTACAAGTGGTCGTAGTTCGGCCTTTATTACCTACTCACAACTGTACTTGTGATGGCTGTAAAGTCATTTTGACGAATTATGTCACGCATGTGGAAATGTTTTTTGTTGCACAAATTACCTTGATAGTGTTGTCAAAGATTTTTCCTGTCGGATGTGGAACAAACAGACCACTATCAAGGCCAACAGAGAGAAACAACTGTTTCTCGGGTTGTCGCAGGCAAGATAACACACCATTTCACAGGTGCATTCATCTATGCTCATATTTGTTAAATATATTTTTTCCTGCATTGAACAACGTTCCATCACAAGTACATTTGGTTTCTATAGAACTACAGACACAAAGACCAAGTATCACGTACTTAATTAAAACATCACGACTAAACCCCATACCCCATTCAGCTGAAACAGCTTGGTGGAACTTGGGAATGAATGGCTCGGGATGGCTGGACGGGTGATGCTCATTGGCTTCGGTTTTTGGGCCACACGTGTTCAGACGCCGGGGCCTCTCTGCTCGTTGGCATCATGAGGCTGCCCCAGTTCCTTGCTTTGGAGTGTTATATAACAGTTGTTCCCCCGAAATTTCTTCAAAAAGTAGCATCCGTGATGTCCATTAAAAAGGCCTTATCCTATAAGACAATGCTCAGCTGGTCGAATTGAAGAATATAAATGGAAATGCTTTGTCAACAAATTTCTCTTTTTCTTCTGAAAAACTTCGCTGACTCACACAATCCTGATGGCAGCCCACTATTTTTATTAGAATATGTAGATTTGAACACTTTTCAAGAACTATTTGGTTCGTCCCATGTTAATTTGGCCAAATCTTTTCCTTCTGATCATGGCTAACACATTTACATTAGATGAGATACAGAACGATAACTCATTTGACTTCATTTCTCAATTCAATAATGCAATTACCGATAACGAAAGTGATGAATTGAACTCTCCCTTCACCATTGAAGAACACAAATGTAAATATTACACACCGGAAGGCTTTAGTGATGAGATTTCAGAAAAACCTAACTCATTTTCTCTCTTCAATCTAAACTGTCGAAGCCTCAATGCCAATTGGGAGTCCCTTCATAACCTGTTGTGTAATCTCCAACCTCAATCCAACTTCTTTGACATAATTGTCTTAACAGAAACATTCAGTGTAAAAAAGATATTATTTATTTACTTGACGGATACCATCCTCTGATCACTCGACAGCGACCTGAGCACGACGACGGCAGAGGTGGAGTAGGAATATTTGTCAAAGAAACTATTCCGTTCAAAATTTGTGAAGACCTTTCGATATTTATCCCACATGTCTTTGAATCCCTGTTTGTGGAAATTCAATCCACCGAAAAACGCATTGTCGGAATCATCTATAGACCAAATACTGCTCCCAGGGCTGACCTTGACTTATTCCTCGAAACATTGTCAAATATACTAAACATTATTGGAGACCATAACAAAAATGTTTACCTATTAGGTGACTTTAATATCGATTTACTAGGCTTTCGGAGACACAATAAAACTGATTTATTTTTAGAAAGCATGTTCAGTGCTGGTTTTATGCCTGCCATCACACGACCAACTAGAATTACAGACCATTCAGCGACTATAATTGACAATATCTTCTTTAACAAAATTAACAGACACACCTCTGGACTAATAATTACTGATGTTAGCGACCATTTTGCTACATTTTATGTTGATGAATCAGCAAAAAGATACATCCGTCCCATACAAACTCTCAAAAGATCATTCAAACAAGAGAACATAAATCAGTTTAAGTCCCTTTTGTATGCAAGTGATTTCTCCGATGTATTGAGTGACCAGTGCCCAAAAGCTGCCTATAATACTCTGGTTACAAAGCTCCGCGCAGCCTATAACCAAGCATTCCCAGAAAAATACGTAACTATCCCTAAAAAGTTCGTAAAGCGTGAACCATGGATGACCACTGGCCTACTACAGTCATCATTACACAAAACAAAACTATATGTTAAAAAGCTGAAAATACCAAAGGTACAAAATAAAGTGAGGTACAAATCGTACTGCACTGTTTATAACAGACTAATACAGGCCCGCAAATCTGACTATTATAAATGTATACTCCAAGAAAACAAACACAACATGAAAAAAACGTGGGAAATATTGAAGAAAGCAATCAATAAATCAAATTCGGCTTTCATTTTCCCCTCTACATTTGTCGACGGTAATGTCGAAATATCTGACCCTAAAGAGATAGCTGATAAATTTAACTCGTATTTTGTTGACATCGGCACAAAATTAAGTGAAGGAATACCCGTCTCTTCTCGTAATTTTTCCGACTATGTTGACCGGAAAAATGATGAATCATTCTTTATTGCGCCAACAACCCCACAAGAAGTAATTTAATGCATAAAAAAATGAACACGAAAATAAGCAGAGACTTTGACAATATATCAACAAAAATGCTCAAGGAAATAATACACGAGATCGTAGACCCATTAACCCACGTAATTAACCTTTCATTTTCCACTGGCATTGTCCCAACCAAAATGAAAATAGGTAAAATAATTCCCATCTTCAAATCGGGCGATCAGCAGCTATTTAACAATTATGGGCCCATTAGCATTCTACCGACGTTCTCCAAAGTATTAGAGAAACTAATGTATTCTCGATTAAAACATTTCCTGGAAGAAAATAAAACTATTCACCAGTACCAATTTGGTTTTAGAAAAGCACATTCAACAATACATCCAGTATTGCATCTTATAAACACTGTGGCAGAAATGAATGATAAACCAACAAAAGACTGCACGTTAGCTCCTTTTGTTGATTTCTCAAAAGCTTTTGATACTATAAATCATTCCATCCTATTAAAAAAGTTAGAATTGTATGGAATACGGGGCCATGCAAACTCATGGTTTCAAAACTATCTTACAGACAGAAAGCAATCAGTATTTCTTCCAAATGCGAGTTCTTGCTTTCTGGAAGTAACAACTGGTGTTCCACAGGGATCCATTCTTGGACCTCTTCTCTTCATTATCTACATCAACGATATCATAAACGCCACATCGCTCAAAATGTTATCGTACGCAGATGATACCACAGCACATTCATCTGGTAATAATTTAGATACATTAATAGAAACAGCTAACCTCGAATCAAATAATTTATTCGTTTGGTGTACTGCAAATAAACTTATCCTAAATGAAACCAAAACAAAATTCATCATCTTTCATCCTATGAACGATTTATATAATGTTGGAAGCAGACAAATCTTGCTTAATAATTCAAGCATCTCTCTTGTTGCAAATCATCAAGAGGAAAAATCCGTAAAATTTTTAGGTATTCACGTGGATGAAAATTTAAACTTTAGGAATCATCTATCAGTTGTCTGCTCCAAAATTTCAAGGGCTATTTACGTAATAAACAAGGTAAAAACAATTCTCCCGAAAGAGTGTCTGAAAACATTATACTACTCTCTGATTCACAGTCACATGTTATATGGGATCCACATCTGGGGACACTCACCCTCGACTAAAACAATTATAAAACTTCAAAAGAAAGCTATCAGAATCATCTCTAACAAAAAATATAATGCCCACACCGATCCTTTATTTCACAACCAGCGTATCTTAAAATTCGCAGACTTGTATACACTTCAGGTACTATTGTTCATGTATGATTGGTATAACAAGACGCTACCAGAAAGCTTTGAGAACACTTTTAGCATATACCAAAATCCCTCAGGAATGGACACCAGACAGTCCGGTAATGTACATTCACTCAAACCAAGAACACAATTTTCAGCTAACCTTCCAATACACACTTTTCCTAGGATGTGAAATACAGTCGAACCATTAATTCAAAACTATCCCAGAGCATTATTCAAAAAGACTCTGACTGATAAATTCCTAAACTCGTATCCACAGCATATCGACAGTGACCACCCAGTTTGTTCAGACTGTAGGCCCTAGTTACACCATTTCAAAAAAGTTCTGTTATCTCCCCATTATGAAATTAGCAAATCATTCTTTTACGTAAACGCCATACACCCTCTGAAAGAGAAAGAAGGTTTCTGCAACTAATGGAAAGAACCCCCCCCCCCCCCCCCCCCCAACAAACCACTGTATTAAATTTAACTCTAATCGTTTCACCACTGCAAAAACAGGCTGCTATCAGGATTGTTTCGTTTCGTATTCAACTATTTTTTATATCGGGAATGGCAGGAAGACAGCCCTAGTGGCTATGCCGTTTCCCTGTAGTGCAATAATGTAGTTGAGAATATTGTATGTTACTGTTACTATAAAATGTATTCTATGTCTATACATGTTGTACTACTGAATAAATTATTCTATTCTATTCTATTCTATTCTATTCCAAAACGTTAGAGAAAATTATGGGAATTTAGCCCTCAGAATTACGGAAGGCCCCTAGTGAAATTTTTGGGGCAAATGGTCAGCCTTTGGAGGTTGCAGGGTTGATTGATTTATCTGTTGAAGTTGGTAGTTATAAGATTGATCATACTTTTCATGTAGCTGATTTTGTTTTTGAAGCAATTTAGGAATGGATTTTTTGAGGGTTCCGATGTTGAACTATTTTTACATAAAAACATCATAAAAATTACAGGTGCTGAGTTCCCCCTTAAATATCTTAAGGAACCAGAGAACCAAATTCATGTTTTGTTGATTGAGGGATTGACCGTGCCTCCCTTTTCTGAGGTGATCGTAGATGGACGTGATCCATTGATCGGGCAGGGCTTGTGAGAGGCCCATCCAAAGTTTATTGATAAACATCATGGATTAAAGTTGGGCCGAAGTTTTTGTGACCTAAAGCAGCAACAGGAAGTTCCGATTAGATTAATTAATTTGTTGGGTACGCCTATAATAATAACACTTTGGCCAGCCGCTGATTTGTCGCGGTTCTCGGACGAGAAGGCCATGGTTACTCCTGCACTCCCAACTGCCTCCCTATTCCCACGCTTCTCCTCTCCTCCCAACACTCGGAGACGAACTGCTTGATGACATCCCTTGCCCCATTTTCCCAATCTCTCCGATTAGCATATTAACCCTCTCCTTTGAGTCTCCCCCTAACCACATGTCCTTCATTCTCCCATCCCACTTCCCCATTATACTCCCAGTGCATCTTATTCTTTTAGACTGATACGTTGGGCATTCTAGAAGAAAGTGTTTCAGGGTCTCCACCATGCCCAAGTTACACATCTGGCACTCCCTTTCACCGTCTTTCCCAATTTTTCCCCTCAGCTCCAGGGATCGCGACCTCAGCTTGAACAACAGTGACCCCCCAAAGGTGCCATCAAGGTACTCTTCAAAACCTGGCCTCTCTATCACGCAGGCCACCCAAAGACCTCTTTGATTTGACCCCCTCTAGCCAATTACGGTTACAATCCTCCATGACCCTTTCTCTGACGATTGTTTTACCCTGGTTTGCCCCAACGTCCAGGTCCGAGATCTCCAATGAGTAGTTCTCTACTAGCTCCCTCACTTGAACCATCCACCTCGTTTTGATATTTGAGTTGAAAATTCTCAGGAACATTACTTTACACCATCGGCTGTCGGGGTGATTTACCAAATAATTAAGATAACCGAGTTTCAACAGGTCTATCCTGTCCTTGATCCTCATCCGCCCAAGCTCACCCCTGATTGCTTCTAGCGCTGCGGCATTACACGACCCCGTTATCCATCGGCCTGCATCGTTCTGCAAGATTTCCAAGCTCTTTTAGGCCGTCTGGTTTAGGGGTACCACTTCCGTACCGTATGTTATACTTGGCAGCCCCACCATTTCCCAAATGGTTTTCCCCACGAAAACCTTATTGAAACTGTTTCTCCCTATAAGTTTCATTTGGTTAAGGATTCGCTTCCCCTTCAGAATCAGCTTATTTGTGTGGTTTCGGTAGATGCCTCTTCCTGTAATGCTTATATTTACCCCCAAATACTCGTAATCACCCGTCTCTCCTACACTGAGAAGTTTGCCGTTCCCTTCCGGAATGCAGAACTCACCCACTCTCCACCTTCGAGTGGGGTCCACTTTGCGACCCACAGGTATAACTTTGCTCTTGCTTTCATTAAGTTCGAGTCTCCATTTGTTCCCATATTTCCCAACAATTCCCAGCATTTTCGTTAGCCCCTCTTCGCTTTCTGACACTAGAACCATATCGTCTGCAAAAAATAGCCCTGGGATCTTCAGGTCCCCAACTGCTACCCCCTCGTCGCTACGCAGGAGTTCATCTCCTAAACCTTTGATGTACAATGCAAACAGGATGGGCGAAAGGATACACCCCTGTTTTAGGCCTATCTCCATAGGCACACGTTTTGATGTAATGTTTCCCAGGCTAAGTTCACTCTGTACATCTTTATATAATGCTTTCATAATTCCAACAAACTCGCCTCCTAAGCCCAGAGCCTCCAGCTTGCGCCACATACCCTTCCTCCATACTCTATAGTATGCCTTTTTGACATCCAAAAAGGCCATAAACATCTTTTTCTTTTTTGCTTTCGCGGATTCTATCATTTGGGATAGCGTGAAAAGATGGTCAGTTACTCTCCTTCCCTTCCTGAAGCCATTCTGGATTTCTCCCAAATAAGCCTTCTCTTCAATCACCTCCTCTAGTCTCACATAAAGAACTTTACAGAAAACCTTTCCAATGTTGCTACTGACAGAGATCCCTCGATAGATATCCAAAACGTCTTTTTCCCCCTTTTTGTGAATAAATGTCACTTTGCTTTCTCTCCACTCCTTTGGGACCTCTTGATTTTCTATGGCTAGATTGAATAGGGCAGTTAGGCTTTCCACGAGTTCCTCTCCCCCATTTTTGATAAACTCGTTAGGAATTTCATCCACCCCTCCCGCTTTTCCATTCCTTAATTTTGATATCACCTTTTGCACCTCCTCCGTTTTAATTTCGCTGCACACGAAGTTCGATAGGTTTTCCTCGACCTGATTCGGACACTCAGGTGGGCTCCCCATGCCCCATCGCTTCTTGTTTACCTTTTCCCAGTGCTTGACTAGTTCTGATGCGACTTGATCTTGCTCGTCTGTAACTCTGCCATCTACTTTAATACTCTGTGGGTTACTTCCTTTGTTACGTTTATTCACCCATTTCCAGAATACGTTCGAACTCGACCCCCTGTCGTTCTTATCGTCCTAATAAGACTGCTATTTCGTACTCTCCGATTATCGTCTTTAATCTTATTTACTTTATTTCGTGCATGGTGGTATTCTTCCTTTGCTACTGTGGCCTCGTTGCTTTCCGCCCCCTTAAGTTTTCTACTTCTCCTGTATGCAGCACATTTAGCTTTTCTTTCCTTTATGGCCCTTTTCAGTTCTTCATTCACTCTGTACCCAAGTTCCCGTGTTGGCACCCTGACCTTTCCTACACTTTCCTTTCCTGCCTCTACCAGGCTCGCAACTATGACGTCGTCCATTTTCTAGACACTGCCCCTCTTGGGTACTGTTGCAAGCTTTGGTTTCAGTTTTTCATTGAACTTCGCCCAGTCAGCATCTTTTTTGAGTTCCCAAATCTCCTTAGAGCTTCCTTTGCTTTTTACTAGAGTGTTGGCCCTGATCGTCACTGTAATTAAGTTGTGATCACTATCCACCTCCATTTTACCCTCATCATCCACTTCTACCCCTATCACCTCCCTCCATAAATTAATATTTGTGAGGATGGAGTCGATTATTGATTTTCTGTCGTTCCTCTCCCAGGTCCATTTCCCCTTACACCTCGCGTCCCTGTTCAGAATCTCCAGACCGAGCTCGTTTGTGAAGTTCAACAGCTTCCTTCCATTCCTGTTGACTTTATTGTCCCCACCCTCTATGCCTCAATACGTCAATCAAGGTGAAATTGTTGCGACATAAGAAATAATTGAGGTAATGGAAGAATCCATTGACGAGTCACCTCCCTCTTTGGGAACAGGAACATTTTCTTTAAAACAAATGTTTGACCCAGATGTGCTGACAAAATTTCAAGTGGACCAGGCCAATTCGATGTTAGAAAAAAACGTGATGTTTTTATACAGTTTGAACGATGCAGGCCGATGGATAACGGGGTCGAGTAATGCCGCAGCGCTAGAAGCAATCAGGGGTGAGCTTGGGTGGATGAGGATCAAGGACAGGATAGACCTGTTGAAACTCGGTTATCTTAATTATTTGGTAAATCTCCCCAACGGCCGATGGTGTAAAGTAATGTTCTTGAGAATTTTCAAGTCAAATATCAAAACAGGATGGTTGGGCCAAGTGAGGGAGCTAGTAGAGAAATACTCATTGGAGATCACGGACCTGGACGCTGGGGCAAACCAGGGTAAAAAAATCGCCAGAGAAAGGGTCATGGATGATTGTAACCGTAACTGGCGAGAGGGGGTCAAATCAAAGAGGTCTTTGGGTGGCCTGTGTGATAAAGAGAAGCCAGGTTTTGAAGAGTACCTTGATGGCACCTTTGGGGGAGGGTCACTGTTGTTCAAGATGAGGTCGCGATCCCTGGAGCTGAGGGGAAAAATTGAGAAGGACAGTGAAAGGGAGTGCCAGATGTGTAATTTGGGCATGGTGGAGACCCTGGAACACTTTCTTCTAGAATACCCAAAGTACCAGTCTAAAAGAATAAGATTCACTGGGAGTGTAATGGGGAAGTTGGATGGGAGAATGAAGGACATGTAGTTAGGGGGAGACTCAAAGGAGAGGGTTAATATGCTAATCGGAGAGATTGGGAAGAATGGGGCAAGGGATGTCATCAAGCAGTTCGTCTTCGAGTGTTTGGAGGAGAGGAGAAGCATGGGAATAGGGAGGCAGTTGGGAGTACAGGGGTAACCAAGGCCTTCTCGTCCAAGAACCGCGACAAATCAGCGGCTGGCCAAAGTGTTATTATTATTATTACTTGTAGCCAATGTGCAATTAACGGGACAAATTTGTTATAAATGTATGGTAAATGGTTTGGTGATTGTAGTAAAAACATGCAAGTTTGGTTCTGTATATCAAAGTAAAAGTGAGCTAAAATGGCTTTGAAATAGAAAACAGCCAAGCTATCCTTGTTACAAACAAGCTGCGGCCTGCATTATGAAGCAAACACACTTCGGTTTATAAAAGAAAACAAGAGTCACAGGCTTTTGTACATTGTTTTAACCACAGTATTCTGAATAAGCATAACATTTCACAAAGTCAAGAGCCAATCTGTGATTTTAACCCAAGCTGTGACGTGTGTGCAGCGTAAAGAAAACAACCCAGGTACACTTTCTTTTTTAAATAATAAGTTGTTCGAATTGCTGGGAAATTCATATGAAAAGACATTAATGTTTGCAATAACAAGCTTCAAGTCATGAAAAATGCCTCAAATTTATAGAGTTTTCATTACTTTTTGCACTGTTCTGACAGGAATAAATGTAGAATTTCAAAATATATTAAATCATGATCAATAAATTATGTTCCAGCAAAGAAAACAGACAGACCCCGCACCACACCTTCTATTCCCGAAAAAAATGAAGATCCACTGGATGAGGAATGTTCTTTAAATGAATCAAACATGCATACTGATATTGAAAGCGATGGACATTTAGATGATCATGCTCATTTGTCAACCAGAGATAATAAGTCAGGTAGGTTAAATTTTAATACAAATGTAAAAACAAGATTTCGGTACAGATAACAAAGCTGTGCTAATGAAATGAACCACCTCGGGTACAGAGACACAATATTATATGTTATTATTTAATATTTTCAGTATTTTCCTTGTTACTAATCTGAACAGAATGAGCAATATATTATTATTATTATTATTATTATTATTATTATTTATTATTATTATTATTATTATTTATTATTATTATTATTATTATTATTATTATTATTATTATTATTATTATTATTATTATTATTATGGATACATGTAAACCAAAGAGAGAATTTAAGTTGTGACGTCATAGTCAGGGCTTTAACAATTTGCCTGCTGTATCAATAGAATGCCCACAATATATGTCTCGTAGGATAAAATTTTCTGAAAGTATAATGAAAAAATGGGATAAAGAAACAAAGGATAGATGGCTGATGGGGGACATGGGGGAGCGGGTAGGAATGCTTATTGAAGAAATTGAAAACGAGGAATTGAGGGACACTATTAAACAGTTTATAGCTGAATGCTTGGGGGGGGGGGGGGTGCAGGGGGAATGATGGCCTTCTCTTATGAGAACCGCGACAAACCAGCGGCTGGCCGAAGAGTTATTATTATAATCGAACCATTTGTATTATCAATATTTGTTTTGTTATAGTTGACACTGATGAAGGGCTGTATGGTCAGCAAATGTACATCACAAGGAAAAATGTTGCAGATGCCTATTTTAATGGTGACCTGTAAAATGAGCTGGCTGAAAGAAACCTGGTCTTGACATTTCAGAGAAAAACCGAAAGAGAGGAATTGATGCGAAACATTGATGAGATAAGAAGAACCAACCTCTATGAACATACAGACACTTGCTCTCCCAACTGCAGATCGAAAGGTAATTGAAGTTAAATATTATTATTCTGTTTTAGGTTTACTTACTACAATACTTTTGATTTGCAATCAATTTTAGTACATGGTGGCCTAATTACATGTCCTGTGGAATCCTATTAATTGAATAGGCACTTTGCATGAGAAAATTATTCAATTAACAGCAGTATTCATTTAACAGGTATCAATCATTTTTCTGTATTCTAAAGATAAACTGAGCTTTATTTATTCTTTATTTATATATTTTATATATTTATTATTGGTGTTTAAGGTCACTTTTCTGTAGCTTTGGCTAATGATGACTGCAACAAAGGTTTAAAGTCAAGTTCAGCCAATCCTCTAAAAATAATTTCTTTTGTAGGAGAATAGGTTAATAAGAACTTATCAAAGTTTCGTAAGAACATAGTCTGTTGAGCACAAATGTAATTCCCAATCTCTCCGATTAGCATATTAACCCTCTCCTTTGAGTCTCCCCCTAACCACATGTCCTTCATTCTCCCATCCCACTTCCCCATTATACTCCCAGTGAACCTCATTCTTCTAGACTGGTACTTTGGGCATTCTAGAAGAAAGTGTTCCAGGGTCTTCACCATGCCCAAGTTACACATCTGGCACTCCATTTCACCGTCTTTCCCAATTTTCCCCCTTAGCTCCAGGGATCGCGACCTCAGCATGAACAACAGTGACTCCCCAAAGGTGCCATCAAGGTACCCTTCAAAACCTGGCTTCTCTTTATCACGCAGGCCACCCAAAGACCTCTTTAATTTGACCCCCTCTCGCCAATTACGGTTACAATCCCCATGACCCTTTCTCTGACGATTTTTTTACCCTGGTTTGCCCCAACGTCCAGGTCCGAGATCTCCAATGAGTAGTTCTCTACTAGCTCCCTCACTTGGACCATCCACCCCGTTTTGATATTTGAGTTGAAAATTCTCAGGAACATTACTTTACACCATCGGCTGTCGGGGAGATTTACCAAATAATTAAGATAACTGAGTTTCAACAGGTCTATCCTGTCCTTGATCCTCATCCACCCAAGCTCACCCCTGATTGCTTCTAGCGCTGCGGCATTACTCGACCCCGTTATCCGTCGGCCTGCATCGTTCTACAGGATTTCCAAGCTCTTTACGGCCGTCTGGTTTAGGGGTACCACTTCCGTACCGTATGTTATTCTTGGCAGCCCCACCATTTCCCAAATGGTTTTCCCCACGAAAACCTTATTGAAACTGTTCCTCCCTATAAGTTTCATTTGGTTAAGGATTCGCTTCCCCTTCAGAATCAGTTTACTTAGTTTAAACAATATTTTATTGAAAAAAAGATAAGTTAACTGTATACATGCCAACAAGTGTAAACGTATTGAATGTTTTGGATTAGTGTCCATCTCGGAAACCAACTGGGAGTATAGCCATTTCAGTTGTCAAAAGTTAGCTTTAATAATTTCATACTTTTCTTTCAGGTGTTTATGCTGATCGATATAGTGTTTTAGTGTTGTATAGGTGTGATTTGTAATAAAAGATAGTTATATTAGTGTTTAGTTTAGTTTAGTTTCTCTGTCGGATTTTAGTGGCGTGTTCCCTATCTTCGCGCGGGTCATTTTCGGTGTTTTGTTTTGTTTTGTTTACGTTTTCGACCGCATTCTCAAATTTTTAGTTCTTCTTTGTAATTTTGGCTATTGGTCATTGGATTCTGTATATTATTTGTAATCATGAATAGTAGGTGTACGGCGGGAGTTCAGACGGAGGTAAGTATGGGTGTTAAGGGAGGTCTGAGGGAGGTGAGTCGAGGGGTGCAGGTGGGGGAGAGTGAGGATCCGGAGGCATGCAGACAGTGTAATATGAGGTATGGTGGTGGTCGGTCAATGGAGAGTAGTGGGGTATGTGCGAATTGCAGGGATATTTTACAGTTGTTAGAGAAGTGTGTTGGATTCGAGCGGGAGATTGCAGAGCTGAGAGGGAGGTTGGGGAGGGCCGGTGTATCTGGAGTTACCCCGTTGAAGGTTACCTACGATGGTGAGGTGGAAGGTGGGTGGAAGGTCGATGTGGACTCAAGGAGAAAACTGGGAAGCAGGAAACGTGGGGGAATAATGCTTGATGTGGGGGGGGGGGGGTGTAACTGAGGAGGGGGGTTCTAGTAGGAAAATTCGGAAGGTGGCGTCAGGTCAGGACTGCGTCGAGTCCGGAAGCCAGAGTCGGCGTAAGGCTGCCAAGGTTGCAAGTCGGTGTTTAGAAAACAGGTTTAGGGTTTTAGACTCTGATACCCCTGGGGACGAGAGTGAGGGTGAAAGTGTGGGGTGAGATGGTTGTTGATGATGATAGGCCAGTCGGGGTAAGGAGGGCGGTCAAGAGAAAGAGGGGGGCAGGAGCTTGCAAAACGAGAGGAGGTGCAGATGATATAGGAACTGGGGCCAGAAGAAGAAAATGAGTTGTAGCGGGGAGCAGCATTGTACGTGGGATTGACAATGTAGTTTGTGGTCCTGATAGTTCCAATCGAACAGTCTTGTGCTTTCCGGGGGCGAAGGTGGAGGATCTCAGGGACCGGGTAGATGGCATTGTGGCAGGGTCAGGACCGGAACCGGTAGTGGTGGTCCATGTGGGGACCAACAATATCAGGGAGAGAAGGTCGGTAAGTCTGGTGGAGTCGTATAGAGGCTTAGTCGGCAAACTGCTAAGTAGGAATGCAAGGGTAGTCGTATCCGGGGTCCTTCCTGTCCTTGGAGGTGGGGACGAACGGAACTCAAGGATTTTGGCGCTAAATGAAGAGTTAGAGGACTAATGTGTTGATCTGGGAATTCCCTTTATCGACCATTGGGACACGTTTTGGGGCAATGGGAGCATGTACGGGCGTGACGGGCTGCATCTTAGCAGGGCGGGGAAACGGGTATTAGGGGATAAAATTCTACGGGTAGCAGAGCCTTTTTGGAGAGGAGCGGGGTGGGAGGTCAGAGGCAAGTATAACTAGAGTGGACATAGGTGGGGTGAACAAGAGTGAGGGGGACAGAATAAGTTTACCAAGACTAGCACCAGAAAACAATGGCCCAGTAGGCGGAAGCCAATGAACCTCGGTACCCTGAAAGTGGGTTATAGCAACATCCAGGGTCTCCACCGGAAAGTAAGTGAAATTGCTACATTGATCGAGGCAGAGGAGTTTGATGTCATGGGCTTAAGCGAGACGTGGGTAAGACACGAGGAACGGGTAGACCAAGTAAGCGGGTGTGTGTGGATAGGTGTAGGGCGAATGGAAGGCCAGAAAAAGGGAGGAGGGGGTAGGCATGTACACTAAAGAGGATTTAAAACCGTCGCTGATTACAGATCTGGAAGATATCATCACCTCGGCTAATGTGTCAAAAGAAATTGGATGGTAAAGATCAGTCTGAGAAACAAAAGTATTGCCCTTGGGATTGTGTACTGTGCGGTGGAGGGAAGTAAACCCGAGTGGAATGACTCGATATACTCAACACTAAGGTCCAATATCACTGAACTAGAAAACAGGGGGCTCGGTATAATTCTGATGGGCGACTTAAATGGACACATAGGTGACAAGGAAGAAGGCATAGAGGGTGGGGACAAGAAAGTCAACAGGAATGGAAGGAAGCTGTTGAACTTCACAAATGAGCTCGGTCTGAAGATTCTGAACAGGGACGCTAGATGTAAGGAGAAATGGACCTGGGAGAGAAACGACAGAAAATCAATAATTGACTACATTCTCACAGATATGAATTTATGGAGGGAGGTGATAAGGGTAGAAGTGGATGACGAGGGCAAAATGGAGTTGGATAGTGATCACAACTTGATTACAGTGACGATGAGGGCCAAAAACCTAGAGAAAAGGAAAGGAAGCTTCAAGGAGATTTGGGAACTCAAAAAGGATGCCGATTGGGCGAAGTTCGAAGAAAAACTGAAACCAAAGCTTGCAGCCGTACACAAGGGGGGTAGTGTCCAGAAGATGGCCGACGCCATAGTTGCGAGCCTAGTGGAGGCAGGGAAGGAAAGTGTAGGAAAGATTAGGGTGCCAACACCGGAACTTGGGTACAGAGTGAACGAAGAACTGAAAAGGGCCATAAAGGTTAGAAAAGCTAAATGTGCTGCATACAGGAGAAGTAGAAAACTTAAGGGGGTGGAAAGCAATGAGGCCATGGTAGCAAAGGAAGAACACCAACTGTGGCATAGCAGGGTTAAGTGCCCTGGAGAAATGATAGTCTAGTGGATTTGGGTTAGGACTTCAATCATGGCAAATGGCCACAGGACAATTCAAAGTTCTATCAAGAAGGCAACCAGCTTCTGTGGAGTCTGTAGAAGTTCTTGAAGTACTGCAGCTGCAGTGAAAGGGTGAATTCAACAACACATAAAATGTACTTTCAGTTTTCTACACTTATTTAAACCCTAAGTACAGTTCCTACAAGTTAAACTTCAATAAATTCTCTCTCTGGTAAATTATGAAAAATATCAGATACGAAATGAGACTAAGTCGAAACTATCGCATCGCTCTCATCGCGTCCTGTGTCTGGAACTGTTATCTGGCCTGGCAGCGTTCGACAGCGTTCTTCCACGAAAATAGGAGAGTGACTTCTGTGTACACGAAGGAAGACCAGAGAGAAGTGTCTTACTCGGGTCTTTCCGTCGGTTTATATTCAGTTTGGGACGTGACTTTTCGTGCATCTCTTATTCCAATTGACGTCATAGAACACCACCTATACCCCAAGATGGCGGAGAGGTGTTTTATAACCCCTCTCCTCCATTCCGGGACAGCGGGGGCATCCTGTACTATCTCGCATTAAAATGACACTGGCATGTTGTTGGTTTATAATTTAAATGCCCCTTATGACGCCAATCGAACGTGCTATCTTGCACAATTCTCAGAGCTGAAAGCTATACTGGGTGTGTTGAGGTTAGGCCGGGTCAGTATACAATATTAAAATCTGCCAAAAGCATTCTGATGGGGTTATTACAGGTTAGGTTTATACTAGCCAATTCTGCCAATCATAATATCAAATTCTGTCGAAACACCTTGGTAAGGTCACTGCAGGGTAGACTATTGTCTCGTTTTCGTGTCTCGTTTTCTATTTCTGCACCATGTGTTCCGAGAACTTGTAGTTCGATTGCACTGATGTTATGCAATTCGAATTAGAATAGGAATATTAATAAACTACCACGATTACATAACCGTGCCTTTAAGAGAATTTTCATAGTGTTATTATCGAAGATTCTAACATAGTTTAATAGCATAGCTGCCCCTTTAATAAGTACTCGGAAACAGCGTTCATATGTATCAAACTTATTCAACAGAGAATTATTACCAAGTAGGACTTGGCCACTCTGCTTAACACTTAGGGAACCAAGGCTCCCAAGCAAAATTATATTAACCCTGCGCGTTCCATGGAGGGCATTTCGTTACAATCCTCCCAACCAAGATGCGAGGTCTGGTAATATTATCGGAGCTCGAGTCTGGATCGGGTGAATTCAGTATGTGACTAGGATAACCAAACCAATCACATATGACCAGGATTTTCAAGCTGATCAATTACATGATCAGGATTGCAAGTACGTGATCGAGATTGACCAGGATCCCATGACTGGGATATTAACACCACAAATGGTCAGAATATCGTGACTAGGATCCATGACCAGGATCTGACACTATCGCGTGATCATGTTTTAAGGGACATGAAATGCACTACAGGGATTCTACCTAGAACGATGGCAATACCAGAACGCTACCAGATAACAGGAATCACCTTTTTCTCTAAGGAATTATATTATAAATCTGAAACTGAAAATTGAACTAAAATCTTATGTTCCTACATTATACGATTGTTGGGGAAGAATTGATAATAAAAGGCTGTATAATCAAAACTATGCTTTTTCAAAGGGGTTCCCCATAGGAGGCCAAAGTGGCACAGAGGACAACTTTGCTTTTGCTGCATCCAAGTTAACCCACAGTGGATATGCACTATCTGAGTACAGCGAGGACAACGATATGCTGCACGGGGCCCAACGATGTCCACCAAGCATATCGCACATTGTCTCTCATCTCCATCAACTAAATTTTGTCAGGGTTGAAATATTCTAAGGCTTGCATACAATTCAAGTGCGGATTGCAAGACTTGATAACTATATTGTGCACTTTCCCATTCATAAGTATGTTCCACCTGCACATGATGGAACGTTTCACCAATCATCATACGATATTCTCGGGGTAATTCAGGTAGGGCGATTTGACTATATTCACTAGGTCGAAATGGATGTACCGGAGTAGATGTGACGAATATATCAGTCCCATCCTCCATTTCATAAGGGATTCATTGGTCATAATAAGTTTTGTCCCACCATTGGTCATTCCAATAATGAATGACACTTGTACGGCTTGATCGTGCTGCCTCCAGAGGGGTTGCTAATTGGGCATCATGTTCGATTACCACTATGTGAGGCATCACCAGTTCTGGTCCTACTTCCGTGGTTTGGAGACAATGCCGGTACAAGACTTGGGTTCTAATCAATTCCAGGTGACCGGTGACTTCGTTTAACTGAACCACATCCCATACACTAATTTTACGCTGAAAAGCTGAAGTTCCATGTTGAAAGACCATGGGGACAGAGATGCGGAATCTCTGTGTCCAGTACTCTAATTGCTCTGGAAGAAAATCTTCCGAAGTTGGGTTAACTACACAGTATGCAGATGCAGTATTCACTGCTTAACTAACAACTATAAATGTAACGTATACCTATATAACTAAAATTCCGAGTGCAATATGTAAATTCAATAAACGTGACTGATTATACTTAACTCAAAAATCTGTATTCAAAATTCAAAATCTATTTTACACTATTCTACAGCTGTGCCGTATGAGCAATTCTACTTTCCCCGTTAAAGTTTCTTCGTTAGTTTTTATTCTGTTGTCGATAGTGACGAAACTAGGAGTCATGTCTAGAGTGTCACTATATAATTTTGAATTAACTTTTTCTTTTAATTTAAGTACTTTCTTTCATCAGAGAAATAAGAAAATTATATAAGAGGACGTCCAAAGATGACAACAGTGCCCGACGGCGCACAGCTGTAGGGAGTCGTATTCTCAAATTCTTTAATTAAAACCGATGAGGATCCAGTTCAGGTGGTATGGGAAGCTTAGGCTCGTTGCCAATGCCCCACTTCATGGGTACCTGGCAGTGCGGGCAAGCAGCTTGCTCATGTGCACCTGCTTTCTACCTTGCCCATGCAATACCACAGGAGTAGTGGACTTGCTGTTTGCACTGGCCACACATGAATAAATCCTGCCAAGTTTGGGATATTTCCATCAAACAAATACAGCAAGGGTCTCCAAGACCCTGATAATGAGTCTGTACCTCCCTCAATTCATTATACTTGATAATCTAATTCCGTAGACTGAATTGTTGTAATCGTCTTCCCTCATGTCAGATAAGAGCTTCACGAAGGAGACGATATTGTTTTTGTTGTTTCTCTAAATTATAAGTTGTTTGTACATTTCCCGGGAGAAAGAATCATGCAGGTTTGCTTATGTGTTGGTAAAATGCATAAGAATCATCTGTATCAACACTAGCATCATATGTACTTCCAGGGAAAATTTCGTGACTTCTGAACGGTCGAACCAATCCAGGATTGGTTATCAGGTTCAGTTCAGCGTCCAATTGATTCTGCCGGTGGTCATAATACCGGCCATTCCAACAGGGGTCATTATGATAATGAATGACCTCGTCAGGACCGGGATCACTGACCTCATGGGGTTCAGTCATCCTTGTTAACTCTGGGAGATACAGAAGATGGGGAAAAATTACCTGTCTCTCCTCTGAGAGATAAAAACGGTAACAAAGCTGATGTTGTATTATCTCTGTTTGACCAGTGGTAGGATTGTAATGTTTCATTTCCCATATACGAATGAATCTTACACGGCGACGACTCCATAAATCTTTCGGGAAAAATAAACGAAATGCATTACAAGAAGATACCGCATGCTGGAAGGCTTCATGTTTATGAAACTCAAACATCTCCTGTTCCTCCGCAAATTCATCAAATTCTAAAGTATTGACTGAAGCCATTCCAACTAGCAAATTAATCAACAACAAATAAAAATAAGAATACGAAAAAGAAACCACTATATGAAATAGAATTATGTTACACTAAAATTTACACTCGAATAATACGCTCCTCTGGGTTCGTCTGCAACTTGGTGCACTCAATTCACTTTCTTTCCACCAACTTTCAAAACTGTATGCCTTGATTACTGGAGTCCTGTGTGTAAATTATCTAATACACTCCCGGAACTCAGAATTTATAATAACTGGTTGCACTGGGTCACAGAATTACCAACTCTTGTAGGACTTTTTGACTAATAATCAAGACAAACACAGACGACCCGTGATCGTCATACATCAGGTTTCCAATCCAAGGGTTATACATAAATTGGGAAACCAGATCCATGAAAATCTTATGTACATATATACACTGTGTATATAGTCTGTTTAGACTTTTCTGCTTATAATAATAATAATATTTCATTATTCAACCTCCACTTTGAAGGTTTTTATTTCGTGTTGGCAACTGATAATGCCGATACATGGTATTTGGGCCTGTTCGATAGTCAAACATTGACCCAGTAAAATGTCCAACATAATCTGGATGGTACTGTCGATAGACAACAAAAGGTTGAAAACTCATTGGTCGTCCATCTGAGTGATATCGTGCTCGTTTTCGACGACTATAGTCACGATATCTTGCACAGAAGGGAGTAAATTCTGCTACATTTCTTGGCATGTGAAATCTATGATGTACACTGCTGGTAGTAGCCACCCGGTGACTATAATACCGCAGAGGTCCACTTATCTCACCCTGTTAATTTATTTTTGGATATTGTAAATCAGGGCAATTGTATATCACTAAATATCTAGACCTATTTGCAAAAGTTAAATGAGTATCAATAGCACTGTCGTAATAATATATCAATTCACGCTCAACCTCTATATATAGTATATTCAAATCAAAATCAAAATATTGACATCCAAATTCATCCTCAACACCTAAGAGATCTGTATCTTTCATAAAATCTTGTTCATATGTATTGGGTCGAATGATATCTTGATCAAATTCATGAGGAGAGGTCAACGGGCGAGGTGTCCCAAAAAACTCGCTCCTTGCCCACTCCCACGGCCTTGGTTGAATATCAACTATAGGCTGCGAAACAACATTAGTGGGTAATGGAGTAAATTGTCTGGCATCCACATCACTTAGAGTAGGAGTGTGTACTTCTAATCCGAGATCTGCTCGTGCAAATTCGTTCTGTATCACACTGATACCGGACTCTGCTGCATCAGATTTCAGAACAGTGGTAGAATCACTAGGCATAGAATCACTCGTGGGTGTGGTCATACTAGAAGAAGTATGTGATCCTACTGTAATGTCATAAACAAATCCACCGAGTCCATCTTGGTCCTCAGGGTCATGCTCAATAATTGCATCATGGGTTCTCACAGGTAACCTTGGAGGAAGAACTAACATTTCCACGATATCCGTAGGTGAATAAGGTGGAAGTCGTTCAGGTGACTATAGTAAAATAGAGTCAGTAGGGGTTTGAACACTACTTGGAGGGGTCGACAAAAGGTCGGAAGATGCTATTGAAGGTGATGGTGATGCTTCTATTGATGCCAATATAGGTACACAAATATCAGATGCATTGTTATTTATATTTACGTCCACACTAGATGAGTTAGTGTCTTGGAAAAGTTCTCGTGAAACGGTACTATTACTGTCTGTTCCAGTACTAACTATACTTGAAGTTTCATCATATAAATTGTCATGTTCATAATAATAACTCTGGTAATCAGGGAAATCATCTATTCCACTGTCAACATTAGAATCTGATTCTGCCATTGTACACTGTACACTGAAACAAAAACATACAGTGTGTGAGTTATTGTTTTTCAGTTTCTTTGTCTATATCTACCATAGTTATGTGGACAGTGGCAGAATCCACATCATGTTGTACACAGGGATATATTGATTTCCTATTAGGTTGAGGAGAAGGTCTAAAGTTTTGAACAGCTTTTCTCATCATGTCTCTAATACTCTTAGGAGGTTGTTCTGGTTGTTGTTGTACTCCAGTTGGATTAGAAGGAGCTGAAGGCCGTGGTCTAGGTCCCATACTAGTATAGATTTTATCATTGGCAAATGCAAAATTAGACATTTCACTATCATCAACAGCAGAAAAAGTCAATTTACTTTTACGGTTTCTTAACCATTTGTATATCTGTTTGTGTCTATCGGCTCGATAGGACTTCCAAAGCAGATATAATCCTATTATTAACGCAACAGTCGCGAGATCATAAGCCCACTTAGGGACTTCAAATGATTCTGTCATTTGTAAATGTAGCGAGTCAAGTTCATGGAGTAAGTCATCCATGGGTAAGTCATTTAAGTGTTCTATTCCTTTCAGTATCGTAAAAGTCGATATGTTCACTCTCTCTATGACAGGTTTCCACATCTGTCATTGTAACAACGAGAAATTTGGTAACACTGTCTTTGTAACAATCCGAAAAGTAGAATTATCCCTTTTATGGAAATAACTCGGTAACATTAATTGTCTGCTCGATTCCATACATAACGGTTTTAATTCCAAAATTCCAATTGGCGTAAGAATCCGTTTCGGATTTCTTCATTTTGGACACGTATTTGAGAATCGTAGTGGGACATCCATCATGATGTACCACATTCCTTCATCAGTTCTAGTACTGAACAGGAGGTCGATATTCAATCGAACTTCCGTTTGACATAATTTCAGAATTTCCGGTTTCATATTCAGAAACAAGGCTAACATACAACTTGTCGTCATATGTATCGTTCGTACGGCACCTACTAAAGGACAAAACAACTTATTGTTATCTACACATTGGTCATGTCCTATTTCTGGGACATACTTCATCCTTTCTTTATTAATAATCAATATGTCAGATTCAAGAGTATATATTGCTACTAATTTATTTGCGACTCGCGACGCGTTCTTGGTTACATTGACAAAGGGTACAGGCAAAGCCTGCACCTTGAACACTTCAAATTACAAGTTCGAATTACGTAAGGGGATCTTCATAAAGATCACCAATTTATCGTCGTCATAAATGGCAGCCGTCGTGAGCAAAAGATAATATTGCCATAGTTCTGTCGTCAGATCTAGCGGCAATATTGATTTATCATCTAATTGAACTTTAATACTCATTAATACTGAGGTCAAGAGTGAAGGATCCACTATTTTTGGTGATAATTTCTTATCGGCTAAGATATCCATTTGGTCATGTAATCCCCGCAGAGTTTCTGCAGCAATTATCATTGATTCCATTTGACTCATTACAAACTCAAGCTGATGATAAGCATGAGTGAAATGTTCAAGATATAGTATTCGATCTTCATGATCCTGAACTACTTGATTTACTCGACCTTGAAATATCATTAGTTTGCACGATATATTTAACATAAATTCTCTGTTTTTAAGAATCGCTTCATGATTCATCTTAATGAAGGTTAAACTTTGTCTTTGAATATGTTGAATCATTGCTTGATTAGTACTTAAACATCTTAAATTATCTGCTATCCCATTTAAATATGACTGGGACACAGTTCCAAAGAGAAAACTCAATCCTTCACCTACAAAGTCGAACAAACCTCGTCTCTTCCGAGATGAGATGATTGTATGTCCATGTAATCTGCGGTAATCATTCAGATCCTTTTGTACTCATGTAACACGATTACCTAGGTATCTGATCTCCTGGTGTATATCCGTTATGATCGATCTTAACGCAACGGCAAGAGTAGAGTTTTCACCATTTATTTTTACAAAAGTTCGTCGAAAAGCTGTGGTTGTAGCAGCATACAAACCATTGGTATATCTCATACTTCGATCAAGTCTGTGCACATATTGTATAAAGGGTTGGAGCTCATAAACAAACATCGTACTCCAATCACTAGTTACCATATTTACTTCCTTCACTTTCTTAAAGATCACATTGATTCTAATAATAGTATGTCCATCTATTATTGTAGTCAAAAGACCAACTAATAACATCCAACGCAACATCTTGCTCCTACAATGAGAAAGGAAGCAAGAGTTAGTGCAATGAGTAATACGCGATTCAATTTCCTTCGCTCCGACGATTTACTTCCCGGGTGTAAAAGGTCAGAAGGTTAATCTAACTACAAGAAAGTCACAGTCAGTTCACGAGGCTGACAAGATCTTACTTATAGTTTCATTACTAAACAAATCATAACTCAATACAATTTTGTTACTCAATTTACACTTTCTCTCGTCTCTCTCAAACTTAAAGAGAGCCATCTGCCATTATGTGTTACGTATAGTTATCATTAGTCTTGTGGTAACGTTTAATCACTAGTACTCCAGGTTCTAGGAGGTATCATAACCGCTCCTAATTCTAATTTCTCACCTGGTTCTTTAATCTTATTATCATCTCTTAACACAGCTTGGATGCAAGAGATCATCTCAGTTATATCTTTACTTGGTTGTTTTGGTTGAGGCTCACTACTTTGGCCTTTTTCTTCAGTTATTTGCAATTGATCAACTTCCATCGTTGAATCATTTAATCGATCATTTCGATCATCAGCAATGAACCGTGATGGTTGTTGATCAGCTGAAGGAGCTCATAGCTCTTTCATACATTTCTTGTAATCTCGTACCTGTTGTACTTGTTGTCTTAATTCGGCTAGTGGAACACCATCTTCTTCTGAAAAAGAATGTTCTCGTCTTTGTCTTTTATTCTTAGTAAATGACATTAAGGGGTGTCTTTCTTGAATCCCTTGCATATCGTCACTTTCATTAGTGTCACTACTGCTACTGTCTTCAGTAGTCGACTGTTCTGACGGGGCAGCGTAACATTGTACTCATCGTGCTCTGACAGGTTGGACAGGCTGAGGCACCTCCCATTCTTGAGGCACTTTACTAAGTCTTTCTCCATGACACTTATTATTCTGTGAGTTAATTGATCTTGTATCTTGTAACTCACTGGACCTGTTCTCTCAATGACTCGAAATGGATAGTCCCATTTTGATTCTAATTTTCCTTTAGATTTACCTGATGAGTATAAAACAGGATCACCTACTTCAAAGGTGATATCCTTTGCTGTAATATCATGCAATCTTTGTTGCTTTAATACTCGTTTCTTTTGTGCAGCTTGTTGTTTTCTGAATGCTTTATGTTGTTCCTGAATGGCTATCTTCTGAGGTTCTTCACCTACATATTTTTCTCGAGGTTTAAGTATATTGTCGAGTGGAAAAACCACATCTCTGCCATACACCAGATAAAATGGAGAGAATCCAGAAGATTCGCTGCCATTAAACCTGATGGCTGCCATAGCTTGGTTTAGGAATAAATCCCATGTTTCTAATTCTTCTCGAGCTAGTTTCGCTAAGATGTCATTCAGCATTCTATGTAGCCTCTCCACTTTCCCATTAGATTGTGGATGGAAGTAGGAAGTGGTTACATGATGTATCTTGAAATAATCAGTTAAATATTTCATCACTGCATTTATATTTTCAGAACCATTGTCTGTTAATATTTCTAAAGGACATCCAAATCTTGGAAAAATTTGGTCTATTATCAAGTTAGCAATTGTTTCCGCCTTTTTATCAGGCACTAGAAACACTTCAGGCCAGCCAGAATAAATATCTATAAAGGTCACAATATATTTATTTCCTGATAAAGTCTCAGGGTGTGGACCACTCATATCCAATGCTATCTTAGCAAAAGGGTATGGAGGTCTATCAGTCTCTTGCAATGGCAAAGTGTGAGCTCTGGTGTTACGAGCTCGACACACAAGACAATTCTCTACATGTTTATAAATATGTTTATATAAATCTTTCCAATAATATTTTCTACTGATATTATTGTATACTTTGTCTATGCCAAGGTGACCTAAGTCATCATGGTATTGTTTCAATACATCTGCATGTAATTGTTCAGGTATGCACAAACGTACTCGCGGATTATCATCAACTGTACTAATGTAATATAATACTCCATCTATCATGAGGTATCTACTACTAATGTGTGCAGGGGTATTGTTACCTTGATATTTCTTAATGATTTCTACAATCTTTTCATCTTTCTGTTGCTCTATCTTCATGTCCAAATCTTTATAATTAATTGCTTGTGGTTCGGGCGGAACCTGAGGTTCATCATTGATGACATGTACATATCGTTGAGGATCAATTTTGTTACTATTTATAACTCCAATTTGTAATGCTTTCTGATTTTCTACATTATCCATCTCGTACCCAGGGTGAGCGTTCACGATTCCCTCAGGTAAACGAGAAAGTAGGTCAGCACATGTATTCTTTCTACCTGGTAAATATTCAATCTTACAATTACAACTAGCTATCTTCAATGCCCAGCGTTGTACTTTGGCATTGTTTTGCGGACTTTTCAACAAGTACTGCAAGGGGGCATGGTCTGTCTTAATAACAAACTCTGCTCCCTGTAAGTAGCTATTGAATTTGTCCAAAGCATATGAGATAGCGAAAGCTTCTTTCTCAAATGTCGACCATTTCTGTTGGGTTTCTCCCAACTTATGAGATAGGAAGACAATGGGTTTTTCATCAGGTACTCCAGGTAGTTGACCTGTTTCATCATCACATGGTTGTGCCAAAACCACTCCAACACAGCGGCCACTGACATCTGTGTAAAGCACGTAAGGCTTTCTGGGATTTGGATATGACAAATAAGCAACTTGAGTTAAACGATCTTTCAACTCTTGGAAGGCTTTTTGATGTGTGTCACGCCAATGAAATCTGGCATATTTCTTTGTCAGTTCTAATAATAGTTGAGCAATTTCGCTGAACTGAGGAATAAATCGGCAGTAGTATGAGGTCATGCCCATAAAAGATCTCACTTCCGTCACTGTTGTTGGCGGATTTAATTTTCGAATGACCTCAACCTTCGAAGTCTCAGGTTTAATTCCATCTTTACTAATTACAAAACCAAGATAAGATGTTTCAGACTGAAAGAAGGAACACTTCTTAGCTTTTAGCTTCAATTTATGTTTTCTTAGTCGACCAAATACCTGTTTAATGTGGTCAATATGAGATTTTACGTCACAGAACTCTATATGCTCTACTTTTTATTGGTGGCGCATCACCAGTGTTGATGCGCATCTTAACTGTATCTGTCTGGGTTAAATCTTAATCAGTTTTTGCAAACAAGTCTCTATTATTATTGATGACTGGCATCCACAGGTGCCGTTTGTCTTCAGGCACTTGTATGTCAGCATCTGTGATCTGGTCTTCAGGTGTATTTTGAGTTAAGATCTGATTAACTTCTAAGACTTTTTCTTCCTGTTCTATTGGATCAAGTTTTCCAATCAAACATCCCCTCTTTAAGGTGTAATGTTTGTTGGTACTGTTCACCAACAGTACAGGTATGGTTTCATTTCTATTAGTTACTATACTATTACTGACCAAGAGGCCAGGCTGTTCAGCCACGTGACCTTTAGTCAATCAATGATGTTCCAAGTATTTTGTGTCAAAGACAGATTTTGCTCCAGAAGCTTTTGCTGTACACAAACAAGTGGACTGTGGTTTAAGTTCAACCTGATTAATCAGTCGAGTAAGACAACTCACCTGTATGTCTTGAACAATGGGTACATAGTGACCATCTAATCTCAATTTATGAAATTCCCAATATAAATTAACTCGATTGCCCCTAATCCAGTCCATTCCTAATAACATGCTTCGATTCAATTCATTTATTACTAAGAACTCATGCACCTGATAAATTCCTTGAATATAAAATTCAAGTCAAACTTTTCCTCGAGGGAGAGTGTCATTCCCAGTAATACCTTCAATGCAAGGCAAAGTATTTTTGTCACCAACTAATTTCGGTCGGTGTTTAAGATTTTTCCAAAATTTTGTACTAATACAACTTGTCTGTGCCCCTGTATCTAATAAGGCACGTACTCACTGTCCTTTGATGTTCACTAAGACACTATTCAAAGAAGCAGCCCCATAATTTATGGTTATGGTTTCCGGCTGAGAATTTCTAAGTTTTTGTTGCTGTTGTTCCCCAATTGGGTAATCATCATTGTTTACTAAGTTATTTCCCTTGGTTTCCATAGAGTGTTTCACTTCCTGTTGACATGGGTTTTTCCAATTACTTCCCTTTGGGTTTTTCCTGTTTTGTGGTTTTGGGTTTTTCATAAGTGATTGCTCTTGGCTCCTTATTCTTGGATTCCTATTTCCTGATTCAATTACTTCCTGTTTCTGCTGATTTATTTCAACACAAGCCTGCTTACCTGGTTGATTATCATAAGTCTTTTTCATAGTTTGATTTTCATAAGCATTTTTCATATAAATTATAATATCAGGGTCTACATCTACAATGTGTATCTCTTTTAATTGTTTAGGAGTAAAGTTTTGTAAAACTCTAACATAAACATCTGCACACTTCTGTTTAGGTACACCGTATATCCCGCTACTGATCAGTGGGATAGCTATGTTTGTAAAATTTTGTTATCACATACCTGCAATACTTTCTGTACAGTACTGTATAAGACATTGAGACATTTATTTTTATCACTGTAATCATTCCAGCGTGGTCCCACAGCATGTATTACTTTTAAACATGGCAACCTTCCACAAGTGGTAGTCATATTCTCACCTACTGGAAGATCTCCATGCTGTTTAATATATTGCGGACATTCTTGTTCAAGGGCTGGACCAGCTCCAAGAGCTATAGCTCTGGCAACACCTCCACCATGGGTCAATTGGCTATTAGCCGCATTCACCACAGCATCAGCAGCTACCTGAGTTATTCCAGTCCTGCATACTTTTACTTCCAGACCACTGGTGGTCTGATAGCTGAAACAATTTTGTGAAGCACATTTTGCCTGCTGACTGTCCTTTGCAGGGCAGCCATTTTGTGAGTTGGCCTTGAGTTTCTTGGACCTACCAGTCAGAGGAATGGTTGTGAATTTTACTGTACAATTTTTCCTAGTATGTGTGGTCCGACCACACCTTGTGCATTGAATGGCTTTGCTTTTCACTGGAGGAGAATCATTTTTGGTTCTCCTTGGTTGAGACTGAGTATTTGGCTTTATATCACATGTTTTATTACCCGTATTTTCACCTGTCTTATGATTTACAATTTTATTTTTACACATATTCATACATTCATTTTGTACATTATTTATCACGTCTCCCTGGTGATTTCCATTTTCACTTCTGTTGGGAGCATGTGTCTTCTCATTAACTCTACTCATTGCCCCATATGGGCAGAGTTCCCTTCGTTTAAATTTACTCGGCAATCGCGAGCGAAGTGGTTTGGTTTCCCACAGCGAAAGCACCAAAAGGTCGTCCCTGGTGACCTTTCACCTGCTGGCTGAATATCAAGTGTTCTCACTTGCTTGGTCAAGTTTACGGGACAATCACGTTTCACGTGACCAACGCGGTTACAGCGATTGCAAACCGGTCATGAAAATCGTGTCGTTTTATGATATCTGTTGTAATTTTGACCTCCCCTATTTCGATATTGGTTGTTATACTGATTTTTATTCTGATTCTGATATGGAGGTCGTGCATAACCTCCACTGTAGTTTTTAGTTAACATATTAACCTCATGGCGCCGACGTGCCACTCCTATGTCCATGGGAGTCTCATCTCTCGTCTCCAAAGGGAGATCTACAGGTTCTTCCTGTTCGTCTATGGGATCGCAAGATACAGGGTCCCGATAGCGCTCATATTCTTCATATTGTCGGTCAAATGCTTTTCCAAAGGGCGCTTTTCCTTTGGAAGCATCAGAGCGGGCGTGAAATTTGATTTTCGCGGCTTTTCGAATAATGCTTGACTAACAGCATTTTCTAGCGTCTTTGGCATGCGGCGGATCAATTTCATTCGAACATCGGAGTCATACAACCCGTCACAAAAGTAATCTGAGATTTTTCTGGATGGTTGGGTTGTCAATCTCCTGATCAAAGGCATCTTTTGCAAGATCAAGCAGTTGCTCAGCCTATGAGACAAGGGTTTGCTTTTTCCCTTGTTGCATATGGCGCAACTGATTGGTGGCCATGGAGTTATCCATAGTGGCGCTATAGTGACTTTTCAGTTCGCCATACAGTTCGAACCAAGGCAGTTCAGGAGTTTTCTTCATTGTTCTTAAAATAAAATCGGCGACTATAAAGTCACTGGTTTGAGCGGCGATTTTAGGTCGTTGCTTCTCTTCTATGTCATTTGTCTCACAAAAAAGGTCAAGAGATTTTATCCAACCCCGAAAATTCAGGGGGTTCCCGTCAAATTTCTTAATATGTGAATGAATTGACTGGGCCTGAGTGGCGTTAGCAGTCTTTGCATTACTCTTTTCACTTTGGCACGCGGTTTCATGCAGGTCAATAATGGCATAAGACGTGGGGCCCTTGGCTCGTTTTTCAGCGTCTGCCAATTTTCTTTGCAATCTCTGCTGTTTCGATTGTGCACTACCTTTCTCAGCAGCCAACTGCAATTCTAAATCAGCTTTCTGCTGTGTTAGTTCCGCCTTAACTTGGGCGAGGGTTGTCTGCATTTGTTGAAGTGTTTGTTGTGAGGCAGCATGCTGCTGCAACAAGTTCTGAGCTTGGGTGTTCAGTTCAGCAAGTTGCAGCTCATACTGACCCACAAGACCTTCCCTTTCCTGTTTCACTTGAGTAACTTCATCGAGCAACCGTTTCTCTCTGTCTGTCATCGGCGGTGAGGCCATTTTCAATTATTAATTAATTAATTTACAATTTAATTTTTCTGCTGTTAAAGAACGTAAAAGGAAGAAAATTGCAACTACCTTGCTAGCGCTATAACTGTTGAAACACACACGGTTGTCTTTTCAGAATTTCCTGGAATTCCTCAAGATTTTTCACGGCTCCTTGAGTTTCCGTTTTTCTCTGATGTTCAGTCAAAAGTTCGATATATCTGATCAGTAATGCTCGGTGCGACCAGTCGAGTGTGGTTTGGATGTGAAAGCAATTGGCAGTCGGCGTCAGTGTAAATAATGGCACGTTGGACATGCAACCAGTTCCACCAAGGAGTTGTACCAGTATTGGATTCAAAGGGCGCATTCTGCGTCTGCAGCCTTATAAATTTCTGCTCCCAGTTGTTCAAGGGAGATCTGTCCCTCATAAAATCAAAGTTCTCACAAGTTCACTGTGCTCCCCAGCGGCAACGTTTTGAGTCAATTTCGGCTTCACTGGGTTCGTTAGGGTTAATAGATGTTTCTAGAATGTTCACCTGATCGTCTCAAGACAGTTAGAAGTCAGAGTCCACATCCTGACGAACGGCACCATATAAACTGGCCTGTGGCATAGCAAGGTTAAGTACCCTGGAAAAATGATCGTCTAGTGGATTTGGGTTAGGACTTCAATCATGGCAAATGGCCACAGGACAATTCAAAGTTCGATCAAGAAGGCAACCAGCTTCTGTGGAGTCTGTAGAAGTTCTTGAAGTACTGCAGCTGCAGTGAAAGGGTGAATTCAACAACACATAAAATGTACTTTCAGTTTTCTACACTTTTATTTAAACCCTAAGTATAGTTCCTACAAATTAAACTATAATAATAAATTCTCTCTCTGGTAAATTATGAAAAATATCAGATACGAAATGAGACTAAGTCGAAACTATCGCATCGCTCTCATCGCGTCCTGGGCCTGGCAGCATTCGGCAGCGTTCTTCCACGAAAATAGGAGAGTGACTTCTGTGTACACGAAGGAAGACCAGAGAGAAGTGTCTTACTCGGGTCTTTCCATCGGTTTATATTCAGTTTGGGACGTGACGTTTCGTGCATCTCTTATTTCAACTGACGTCATAGAACACCACAGAACACCACCTATACCCCAAGATGGCGGAGAGGTGTTTCATAACCCCTCTCCTCCATTCCGGGACAGCGGGGGCATCCTGTACTATCAGTGTGCATTCTCGCATTAAAATGACACTGGCATGTTGTTGGTTTATAATTTAATCGCCCCTTATGACGCCAATCGAACGTTCTATCTTGCACAATTCTCAGAGCTGAAAGCTATACTGGGTGTGTTGAGGTTAGGCCGGGTCAGTATACAATACTAAAATCTGCCAAAAGAATTCTGATGGGGTTATTACAGGTTAGGTTTGTACTAGCTAATTCTGCCAATCATAATATCAAATTCTGTCGAAACACCTTGGTAAGGTTACTGCAGGGCAGACTATTGTCTGGTTTTCGTGTCTCGTTTTCTATTTCTGCACCATGTGTGCCGAGAACTTGTAGGTCGATTGCACTGATGTTATGCAATTCGAATTAGAATAGGAATATTAATAAAATACAACGATTACATAACCGTGCCTTTAAGAGAATTTTCATAGTGTTATTATCGAAGATTCTAACATAGTTTAATAGCATAGCTGCCCCTTTAATAAGTACTCGGAAACAGCGTTCATATGTATCAAACTTATTCAACAGAGAATTATTACCAAGTAGGACTTGGCCACTCTGCTTAACACTTAGGGAACCGAGACTCCCAAGCGAAATTATATTAACCCTGCGCGTTCCATGGAGGGCATTTCGTTACACAACAAGCACGAAATAAAGTAAACAAGATTAAAGACGACAACCGGAGAGTGCAAAATAGCAGTCTTATTAGGACGATAAGAACGACAGGGGGGTCGAGTTCGAGCGTATTTTGGAAATGGGTGAACAAACGTAACAAAGGGAATAACCAACAGAGCATTAAAGTAGATGGCAGAGTTACAGAAGAGCGAGATCAAATCGCATTAGAACTAGTCAAACACTGGGAAAAGGTAAACGATAAGCGATGGGGCATGGGGAACCCACCGGATTGTCCAAACCAGGTCGAGGAAAATCTCTCGAACTTCGTGTGCAGCGAAATCAAAACTGAGGAGGTGCGAAGGGTGATCTCAACATTGAGAAATGGAAAAGCGGGAGGGGTGGACGAAATTCCTAACGAGTTTATTAAAAAAGGGGGAGAGGAACTCTTGGAAAGCCTAACTTCCCTATTCAATTTAGCCATAGAAAAACAAGAGGTCCCAAAGGAGTGGAGGGAAAGTAAAGTGACATTTATTCACAAAAAGGGGGAAAAATACGTCTTGGATAACTATCGAGGGATCTCTGTCAGCAGCAACATTGGAAAAGTCTTTTGTAAAGTCCTGTATGGGAGGAGAGTCACTGACCATCTTTTCACGCTATCCCAAATGGTAGAATCCGCGAAAGCAAAAAAGAAAAAGATGTTCATGGCCTTTTTGGATGTTAAAAAGGCATACGATAGAGTATGGAGGGAGGGTATGTGGCGCAAGCTGGAAGCTCTGGGCTTGGGAGGCGAGTTTGTTGGGATTATGAAAGCATTATATAAAGATGTACAGAGTGAACTTAGCCTGGATAACATTACAACAAAACATGTGCCTATGGAGATAGGCCTAAAACAGGGGTGTATCCTTTCGCCAATTCTTTTTGCATTGTACATCAAAGGTTTAGGAGATGAACTCCTGCATAGCGACGAGGGGGTTGCAGTTGGTGACTTGAAGATCCCAGGGCTATTTTTTGCAGATGATATGGTGCTAGTGTCAGAAAGCGAAGAGGGGTTAGAGAAGATGCTGGGAATTGTTGGGAAATATGGGAGCAAATGGAGACTCGAACTTAATGAAAGCAAGAGCAAAGTTATACCCGTGGGCCGCAAAGTGGACCCCACTCGAAGGTGGAGAGTGGGGGAGTTCTGCATTCCGGAAGGTAACAGTAGACTTCTTAGTGTAGGAGAGACTAGTGACTATGAATACCTGGGGGTAAATATAAACATCACAGGAAGAGGCATCTACCGAAACCACACAAATAAATTGATTCTGAAGGGGAAGCGAATCCTTAACCAAATGAAACTTATTGGGAGAAACAGTTTCAATAAGGTTTTCGTGGGGAAAACCATTTGGGAAATGGTGGGTCTGCCAAGTATAACATATGGTACGGAAGTTGCACCCCTAAACCAGACAGCTGTTAAGAGCTTGGAAATCCTGCAGAACGATGCAGGCCGATGGATAACAGGCTCGAGTAATGCCGCAGCACTAGAAGCAATCATTGGCTAGCTTGGGTGGATGAGGATCAAGGACAGGATAGACCTATTGAAACTCGGTTATCTTAATTATTTGGTAAATCTCCCCGATAGCCGATGGTGTAAAGTAATGTTCCTGAGAACTTTCAGCTCAAATATCAAGACGGGGTGGATGGTCCAAGTGAGGGAGCTAGTAGAAAACTACTCAATGGAGATCTCGGACCTTGACGTTGGGGCAAACCAGGGCAAAAAGATCGTCAGAGAAAGGGTCATGGAGGATTGTAACCGTAATTGGCGAGAGGGGGTCAAATCAAAGAGATCTTTG
Source organism: Pictodentalium vernedei (assembly GCA_031216915.1). Classification (NCBI taxonomy): domain Eukaryota; kingdom Metazoa; phylum Mollusca; class Scaphopoda; order Dentaliida; family Dentaliidae; genus Pictodentalium; species Pictodentalium vernedei. The sequence continues at coordinate 558,534,283 of CM062297.1, forward strand.
GGTGGCCTGCGTGATAAAGAGAAGCCTGGTTTTGAAGAGTACCTTGATGGCACCTTTGGGGGGTCACTGTTGTTCAAGCTGAGGTCGCGGTCCCTGGAGCTGAGGGGGAAAATTGGGAAACACAGTGAAAAGGAGTGCCAGATGTGTAACGCGGGCGTGGTGGAGACCCTGGAACACTTTCTTATAGAATGCCCAAAATACCAGTCTAAAAGAACAAGATTCACGGGGAGTATAATGGAGAAGTGGGATGGGAGAATGAAGGACATGTGGTTAGGGGGCGACTCAAAGGAGAGGGTTAATATACTAATCGGAGAGATTGGGAAGAATGGGGCAAGGGATGTTATCAAGCAGTTCGTCTCCGAGTGTTGGGAGGAGAGAAGAAGCGCGGGAATAGGGGGAGGCAGTTGGTAGAACATGGGTAACCAAGGCCTTCTCATACGAGAACCGCGACAAATCAGCGGCCGGCCGAAGTGTTATTATTATGTATTGTACATAAATTTCAGTGAATACATTTAACACATAACATGTCAAACTAACTTGTTGTAGTAAGGGATTCGGAAGAAAGCTGAATGCTTATGTAAACCGTCTCCCAAGTCTGCAAGATTACACAATTTTAGTTAGACAGGTAGAACGGGTGGGTCTGTTGGATATTATTTAAACGCGGAAAAAAATGAAGAAAGTAGATCGAGAGGAACAGTGAGGAACAGTGAGGAACAGTGAAGGAGAAGGATGACATCTGAAAAGGGACAACTTGAATGCAAAAGACATCAACATTGATCGACAACAGTTAAGGAACTGACCCACTTGGAAATAATGGACAACGGACGGGGGGGGGGGGGGGGGGGGGGGTGGGGGAGGGGTGCGAGCGCTGTTAACGTTTTTCATTTCAGTAAGGAACACGGCTCCGGAGGACCGCCGCCAGAGCCATGCACCGCCGGGAAACGAACAATGTCTTGCAAGTGGAAGACGCATTATTCATTATACGAACCACCGCTCGCCATCCGCGGCACACAGCGCGGCAACAATAACCCGGAACCCTGCCCCCCACCCCCCCCCCCCAAGCGAAAAACCCTAACAGTGTGAGAAGCTAATAACCAGGCCCTCAACCCGCAGATATTTCATTTGATGTAGGTTTTTACTAAAAAAGAAAACTTACGTAAGACAGACAAGCAAACCCTCCGCCACCGATCATCAGGTTAGTTTGATGGTCCATTAACAGAAGAGATAATTGGATAATACGATAGGAGCTCACTTGAAAGAGATGTTGTATTGAGAGGTCATCCAGAGGGCCACTAGGCCCTGATTCCACCCATTGTAAACTATAAGGTGAGCAGCGGTAGGGTCGCAGTTATTGGAAGCCTTTACTAAGTAGAATAAAGTCCTGCACCATTTCAAATACAGACAAATTTTCTTCACTGGTAAGGAATTCGGAGCCAAATAGGAGTGTTGTCACATCTGGTGCAAATGGAAGTGATTTTATTGTTGACCTGCGTGCCTCTTCAAAGACAGGACAGAACAAAAGAAAGTGTTCGCTTGTCTCGAGGACACCACACTGACACAGGGGCGAAGGCGACAGGTGGTTATTGAATAAATGGGTGCTTAGATTACTGCAACACAACCGCAATCTGCAGTGATAGATTTGTCCTATTCGTGATTTTGCATGGCCATAAAAAGACGGGGGTCGCAGATTGCCCCTGTTAAGATAACTTGCGAAATTACCCACTGATGAATTTTCTCTGATTGATAAAGGTATGTCGTTCCATAGGCCTGTAGTTCTCGGTATAAATGAAGACTGGTACAGTTGGGTGTTGCAGAAGGGAACTCGGAAGTCATTACCTGCTCGGAGATTGAGACATCGGCTGGTGGAAGAGACTGTTGGAGGTACCTTATTAGCAACATATGGGGGCGTCGTATGGTGAAACATTCGGAAAAATTGTTTCAGTTTGTGTTTGCGACGTCTTTCCTCAAGAGAGTCCCAGCGTATTTCATTGTACAACGCGGAAGTCCTAGCACTCATGGTTGCGCCAGTCACTATCCTTGCTGAAGCCAACTGTACTTTTTCCAAATCATTTTTATTACTCGCCGTGCAATTGTCCCAAATTGTGCTACCATATTCAAGAAGAGTCCTAATAAAGGCAAAGTAAATCTTTTCAAGGACACTGCGGTCAAGAGTAAACTTTTGCCTCCTCAGTAAATCTACGCGAGACCATGTTTTACCGCAGATGTGTTTAATGTGGTCATTCCACGTACATGCATCATTTAAGATAATTCCCAGGTGCTTGTGATTTTTAACTTCCGATATCTGGGCATTACCATGAAATAGTGGTGGGTGCACAGCAGGGCTAGCCTTGCGCGATATGAGCATGGTCTCAGATTTTTTAGGATTGAACTCAACCCATCACGTCTTGGCCCAATGCTCTATTGTAGTCAGAGCCTGGTTGATCACAGTTGCTGCTTGGGTTGGATTCTCAACTATTAGATACAATGATGTATCATCAGCGAAGAGCCGAATGCTACTCAAGAGGTTATCTGTTATGTCATTGATATATATGAGAAACAATAAGGGGCCAAGTGTCGACCCCTGAGGGACTCCAGAGTTTATCGGTCTCCGTGATGAGATCTCGGAGGCAATTGCAACCCTCTGGGCCCTGTCGGAGAGGTACGATTTTATAAATGCTAGTAGATCACCTGACACTCCAATTTTGTCCAGCTTGCAAATAAGACCAACATGCCACACCTTATCGAAAGCTTTACTGACGTCGCAGAAGACTACGCGAACCTTTTTTCCGTCATCGAGGGCTCGACAGAATTCGTCATAGAGGTCAGTTAGTTGAAGTATAGTCGAATCACCAGGGGTGAATCCTGACTGAAATTGACTTAGGATGTTGTTGTCGCTCAAGTACTTCCACAACTGTTTGAAAATACATTTTTCAAAAACCTTGCCAACACAACTAAGGAGGGAAATCGGACGATAGTTCGTTACTAAATTGGATGGATGCTTTTTTAAAACGGGCGTTACATTAGCCTGTTTCCACATAAATGGAAAGTAATTATTATTCAGGAGAATATTGAAGATTACTGAGAGAGGTTCACATAAGGATAATTTACATCCCTTCAGCAACCGGGGACTTATAAGATCAGGTCCTGCGGCCTTTGACGCATTAAGGGATTTTAGCGCTTCGTATACTTCGCTGCTCTGTATGATTGGCCTGTCTATTGAGTAAGGGTTGGGTGTGGCCAGTATAGGTAGAGATGCCTGAGAGTCATCCACCGATGAGATAGAGCTAAAGTATTCATTAAACACATCAGCGTTTTCCCTGTTTGTGGCGTACGTTTTGTCCAAATGACTGATAGACGGAATATCTGAATTGGTGTTGCCAATGAACGTCTTAAGGGTTTTCCACCACTTATCTGGCGTAGTTGCACGACTAGTGAGTACTGACTGTACGTTTGCAACATAAGCTGCCTTCGCCTTCCTGATGGCCGAGACCACTTTGTTTCTCTTCTGTTTATATTTTTCAAAGGACGGTGGGAGACCTTTGCGTTTGGCAACACGATATAACCTTTTTCTCTGTCTTATTAGTAATCTTATTTCATTATGCATCCATTTTGGGTGATACTTTTTAACAGTGATCCATTTGTTGGGTATATGACGGGAAGCAGTGTTAAGTAGCTCTTTAGAGAACTCAGAGACAATTATATCCAGACTCGATGCATTGAAAATAGTATCCCAGTTTACACTAGCGAGTGTGTCATTCCGATCGCGATAGTGGCCCTGTGAACACAAATAAATGTGTCTCTTAAAGGACTTGCGAGATGGTTTGATAAAGTCGATCTCCAGGACAGTAGGACAGTGATAGCGGATCATATCAGGTATAAATGGATCTAAGATCTCACAAGTCTTCACGTTGACTGTCTTTCTAACAGCGAAAATGTCAATCAGTGAAGAAGAGGATTCCGTGAAACATGTTGGCCCATCCACAAACTGTCTAAAATTAAAACATCTAATAATTTCTGAAAGATGTCCTCTGGGACCTGCGATTTGATTGTCGTTGAAATCACTGGTAATGACAAGGTCAGAAACAGATGTATCCGTTGCTTTGTCAATCGAGTGGATATAGTATCCCATGTATCAACAGGACTACTGGGTGGGCGATAAAATACTCCTAAAAGAAGCGACTTACCCCTTTTTCTTATTAATTCCACCCATAGGCACTCGACAGGCGCCATTTGTAAGTCAGGTCTGTGCCTAAATGCAATGCCATCCTTAATGTAGACTGCTACCCCGCCTCCTCTTGACGAACGATTGAAGAGCAGTGGTTCCTGGAATTCACGTATAATAATTTCATTAACTGGGTCATCATTATGTAACCACGTCTCAGTAAATGCCATAATGTTATTAACAGGGACTCAAACTGTATAACGTCAAGTTTGGGCTTTAGGCTTTGTATGTTAAGATGAAGGATTTTAAGCGTGTTCTCGATTTGGTGAAAGTCCTCGTTAGTTGGTCCTGGGTTGGGATGAATGTCTCCGCAAGTAAACAACAGAATGGCCAGGAAACACGGAAGCAGGCACAAGATGAAATATATTACGTTTGTATCCAGAAAATTGTTAGGGACTATGTAAGCAAGGTCGTTGGGTACGATGGGTTTCTTTGGACTCTTTGGCATGTAAGATATATTTGCCCGAACGCTCTTCCTCGATGGCTGCAATGTGAGAAAGAACAGAGCAGTCATCGCAACTAGACATTCAAGGTGTCCCGTGCCATGAAGACGCATGAGTAAATATATCAATAAGTAAATGGATTCCGACTGTCCTAACCTGCTTTTGATGCGACGAATGTAAGCTGCTAAGTTGAACCTACCTATCCGAGCTCTATACATTGCGAGGTTACACATTATGTAATATCTGAGTGGTACCACAAACTGAGTGCTCGGATAATGGTACTCTTCATGATAGAAGACAGTTCAGTCCGTTGTGCATAAAATACATTCAAGTTGGCTTCTGATAAAGAAAGGAAATGTAAAGAAAACTGTTGGAAATAGGGCATACCGAAGTTGGATAAACAGAAAGTGAAAAACAGGAGAAGGAAAAACATATGTACAAGAATTTGTCTTTAATCCACGAAAAGGGTGCTAATCTTTGAGGTGGTTTGATGTCAGCGAAGAGTGTGATTAATTTAATAGGATTTAATAAGAGAAATAACGGCCTGATTCGATATAGATGAGGCACAGGGTTGTGTGTGTGGGGATGGAGCACAGGTCCAGGAAAATATAAGTTTGAATAGCCTAGATCTTGTGGTCTAACTACTTAAGATGCAGTACGTGAATCGCGGGTCATCAACAAAAGGTGCAGATGCGTTTCCAATGACCAAAGACTCATTGGCTTGGACGAGTCATTGGCACGACACGCAAATATCCAAGCCATAACAAGGTCCTAGAAGCCAATACCTAGTCCCCAAAAATATGGGCTAATAATACACTGATCACCAGCACCTCGACTGAATGACGCCCGCACAATCCCTTGGAGCTCAATTGATTGCGTGGGATTCATCCAGCCAGGCATCGGCTCTAAGTATTCGATGACGATGTCCAACCATTATTATAATCTACTAAGGGCGAGAATCAGGTTTGAAGACTTAATCATATGAAAAAAGGGAAAGTATGGTTAAAAAAAGAAAGAAACCCCCCCCCCCAAAAAAAAAGAAGAAAAAAAGAATACCACTGAATTAAGGGGCAGACAGTTCCACCCTAGCTCCGATGGAATACAAATCGCGTGATGTAATTGTGTGAACGCCTGCACTATGATCGATCGCAATGGATAATTACGGACTGCGCAGAAATCATCACAAGTCACTGATATGTTACAGATTTTAGGTGTTTCAATCTCGAAAGGATAAGCGAAAGGTGATTGGAAGCGTTCGTGGGGGGGTGGGGGGGGTGGGGGTGGGTAGTAAGCAATAGGTGTTTCCAATCTCGAAAGGATAAGCTAAAGATGATTGGAAGCGTTGGGTGTGGGGGGGGGGGGGGGGGGGGATAGTAAACACATGATTCACTACAAGCAGCGATAACCCTCAAGTGTGAGTAACCCCTATTCGAAGGATACACCTTCCACCCTGAAAGTAACATGGAATGCACTTAGAACCTTCTATTTAATGAGTGGAAGGAGGAACTCTAAGGGAGACACAGATGGGGATGGGTGATGGAATCTGCACAGTATTGGTCGGGTGGAACGGGCACGTATTTTCTGGAGTGAAAGGTATCAAATTAGAAGTGGCTCTAATAGGATACTAGATCACCGGGTAAGGGCTCAGTAACATTAGAACGATGACAGGGTAGCTTCAGTAAAGATAGTTACTCGTAATACAATGCCTATCGTGTTAAGTGCCACATACGTCTGTATAAAATAGAGACTTGGAAACCTGATCCAGCACCCCGCGACACTTCCTCCGTGATGAATAAGTGTCAGTGGGCGCTCGATTCGCCTTCCAACACCGTGCAACAAAACCTCGATATTGGATAATTAACTCACAAGAATTATTTGCTGTACATCAGAATATGTGGCACGCATGTGTGGGATAGCACGCAAAGCTCTAGGTACGATAAGCACTAGTCATGGAATACCAATCAGGTTGAGTACACATAATTGTTTTCATAGTATCGGTTGGAAAGCTGGCACAGCGCCCCTCAACACCTATCCCAAAATGAATACGTATCAGAGGGTGCCCAACCTGCCATCCAAGGGGTGTGTGCCAATACCCTCAGCGCGAACCTAGACCACAAGAGAAGCTTGCACTGATAGCAGCCAACGGGACTTTATCCGGCATGTGGTATTGCATCAGACAGTATTAACCATTCGAACCCAAGAGGAACGCAATACGTCCCAGGAACACGATACGTCATACTTTAACTAAGTAAGATAGCTACTGTGGTAGAGAGTTGGGTAGACCAACCAATGTTTTCAGCGTGCAGCCGAAACATTATCTGGTCTACCCCAAATAATAAATATGGACTCTTCCGATTGCTTCATTGAACTGACTTAGACGATACCACGAACGCTCCAAGGGTCAATCATTTTCTTTTGTTATGCCAACTGTGCGAAGTGGCGAACAATACAATCGCGAGCCCAATTTTCATTTACAACATATAGCAAGTTTGTGACTGTGACTTGTTCAGGTCTATATTTAGTCGTACTCTCAGAGAGTTTTCAAGATCTGAAATTTGCCTCGTAGTTGTAATACGCCTGACAGAGGGCTCCGTCTTTCAACTTGGTGAAAATGACACCGTTAAAGGTCCGTGACTCAGATATCTTTTGGTCCTTGACTAGCTTGCTGGCACGTTTAGCAATACCAGCTCTTGTCGATGTGAGGTCCTCATTTATATACACGGGTGACTGGCGAGTTCCTGGTTGAGAATCAGTTCCGGTGAAGTTGAATTTCGCTCCCTTCAGTTTCTTATGAGCTCGGCAAACTTTGTCCCGGGTGCGATAACTATTGAGGCGAAAGATTAGTGGCCTATCATGCACAGGTACCCCACCTCTGATCCTAGGTCCCACACGGTGGCTACGGGAAATGTCTTCCAGGGATAAGTTAACACCTATCTTCTGAGCTACACCAATTACAATGTTATCCGTATTTTCACCGCTCCTTTCAGGAATATCAGTAACGCGTAAATTTGTCCTGCGCCCATATTGTTGGAGGTCATCGAGATCCTCCCTGGGCGGGTTAACTGAATTATCTTTTTTTCGACTTTTGCTTCTAACTCGTTAACTTTGCCTTCTAATTCATTTATCCTCACTTGTGTGGCGTTCAAGAACATCGACGTGAATAAGCTCTGAACAGTCTCGTCGTGTAAAATGTCTATGAAATGCGATTTAAATTGAGTCTTGAAAATATACGATAATGAGCTACTTAAGTTGGACTGCTTGCAATAGCAATATCAATGTCCTATTCCTCGGAGAAGTAGCCAGGTTTTGTCTTGTGTTTACTTGTGTGGTTTCGGTAGATGCCTCTTCCTGTAATGTCTATATTTACCCCCAAATACTCGTAATCACCTGTCTCTCCTACACTGAGAAGTTTGCTACTCCCTTCCGGAATGCAGAACACACCCACTCTCCACCTTCGAGTGGGGTCCACTTTGCGGCCCACAGGTATAACTTTGCTCTTGCTTTCATTAAGTTTGAGTCTCCATTTGCTCCCATATTTCTCAACAATTCCCAGCATTTTCATTAGCCCCTTTTCGCTTTCTGACACTAGAACCATATCGCCTGCAAAAAATAGCCCTGGGATCTTAGTAGTTATGTTGGGGCTGGATGAGCCTGTTTTGGGGGTGGCCAGGATGTTGCCGGGATGTAGCCAGGGTGGATGACGTCATGTTAATTGATAAGTTGCGTAAGGTAATTAACATGATGTCACTTAATGAATATTTTTTTTAATCACTTTAATAACTGTTGCTTAATTAATTTTAATTAATAACTGTTGCATAATTAATGTAATTAATGTAATTAATGAGTGTAATTAGGGTTGATTATAATAATTAGTATATTAATAAATGAATTAATAATGTCGATTAGTACATTTTTTTTTTAAAGTCATAATTTGGAATAGATATTATTAGATAAAAAAAAATAATATATTTAAAAATAATATATTTAAAAATAATATTGACGTACTGAACATATATATGAATGCTATCGACTGACCCTGACCTGGACACGTGCTAAGATAATCAGTTCATTGCGTGTTTAGGTGTCATTAAAAACCAATGAAATCTTGTTAAATCGATTTTTCTTTTCAAACGCTAACTACTATACGAGAGTGACAGATGTTTAGCTCATAATCTATCCTAAATATCATTAGACTGGACATGCTATAATGTATTTAAAAATCAATGATGATCTCACACGACAAGATGTGTCTTGCTTTTAACTGAAGACTGTGAACGACTCCATTGTGGCTATTTTTATAGGTGTAATTGGATTCTTACATATTAATAACGCAAGTTTATTCTTCTTGTTTTTATGGCTGTCGAAAAACTCTCATAGACCAAGGTATTCTGATTTTACGCCTCACACGATAAAGTAATTTTTTAATCCGATGACCACATGAACAAATAACATTTCGGTTATTGAAAAGCGGGCATGTGTTTTTTCCCCCTATAAAGTCCAATGATTCGAACCTCACTCTCATTAGACACTGTGTCAGAAAAGCCAAGATGACAAGCATCGACTATACTTCCGTGAGCAGCTATGAGAGAACCAAGAAGCAGCGAGCCAACGAAGAATTTGCATTAGCGTTAAAAAAGTGGTGTCTGCGACACTCCCCATGAAGGAACAAGAAAAGAGACTAAAAGACTACCCTTTTGTTGAGGCTGCCAGACGTCCTTTTGGGGAGATCCAGTACAAAAATCGACCCAAACACTGGTTCGATCTTCCTGTACGCATGCATGAGGAAGCACCAATAACAGTTGACAAAGAATGGGAAAAGGAGTTCTTCACCGAGGCGGAGAGGGGAGGAAAAAAATAGCTTTCCACCCTAATCTTAAAAAGAGTTGCTTTGTCACAAACACACACTTTTTCAACCAATCAGACACCTCCATTATCCCATACCCTCACCATCACACCCCTGTATCCCCTCACAGTACCTAAAACTTTCATGAACTCCCCTCCTCCAGGGCATCCAATACTAAAAAACTTTTGGAAACCTCTCTCCCCCTCCCCCATCCCTCACAATAGCTAAAGTATCTCAAACCCCAGTCCAGTTCTCTAAATGTAATGGACATGTCAGGCCCCCAGATATGCCTTCCCCACAATTTTGAGCGATCAAATGACCCCGATTAGTCTCCTCTCATAACTTACCACACTCTTAACCCATATTTACTTTGAGATTAAGGATGGAGAAAGCGATTCGCGATGGAAGAGGGTTGGCGGTGAGATTGAGTCCCGCTCAATTGAGATACAATTTGAGAATGAAAGGCGGTTTCCTACCGCTATTGGCAGGAATCGCCGCAAAAGCATTACCCTTCGCCGCAAAGGCACTACCCTTTCTCGAAAAGACTCTCGGCGTGGGAGCTCTCACGGGACTCGCTAGTTCGGCAGTTGAGAAATTAATGGGTGGCAGCGGACTGTTCTTGAAGAAGGGAGGAGCCGTAGACGACAGCGGTAAAGGATTGTATCTAGAACCCGTTAGAGGTGGCAACTCTCTGAGAGGAAACGGTCTCTATCTGAAGAGTGGACAGAACGTTGAGCGACTTGGCAAGGGTTTGTTGCTCGGTGAGAATTCGCCATTTAAGAATATACTGATTTTGAATATGTTATTATAATATAAAATTATATAAAATATAAATCATAGAAAGTATAAAATAATATATTTAAAATGGATAAAAAGGTGGAGAAACAATTAGTATTTCTTGGCTAAGAAACACGCCGTGGTCAACGTGAGAAATAAAGATGATCAGTGTTTTAAATGGGCAGTCACCTCCGCTTTATACCCTGTCACAATAAACTTTGATAGAGTTTCTCGTTACGTGGAAACTTCTAAAAATCTCGATTGGACCGGAGTGACTTTTCCAACAGAGTTAAAACATATCGAACGTTTCGAGGCTCAAAATCCCACCGTAGCGGTGAACGTCCTTGGATACGACAATGAAAAACAAAAGATCTATCCTCTCAGACAGACTTCGTATCATGGAAGAGAAAAGACGATTATTTTATTATTGATTTCGAATGGTGACAATCGTCATTATTGTTGGGTTAAACATCTGACTCGATTACTGTCGAAACAAAATAATAATCATAAAGGAAAGATATCTTTATGTTACAATTGCATGAACATATTTAAGACCAAAAAATCATTAGCGAAACATCAGGAATATTGCAATGAAAATCAAGGTGTCGCCGTCGAAATGCCTAAACCCAACACCATCGTGAAGTTTGAAAATTAGGAAGGTTAAAAGTACCATTCGTTGTGTATGCCGATTTCGAATGTTTCACCGCGAAAATGAGTTCCTGTCAACCCAACGCTCTTCAAAGTTACGTCGAAAGATATCAAAAACACATACCTTCGGGCTATTGCATTTACGTGAAATGCGCTTTCGACTCGCAACACGACATGGGTCCCTTCACCTACACGAAACAGCATGAAGACGACGACGTGGCTCAAAGGTTCGTGGAAGAGTTAGAATCGAAAATTCAAATGTTATACGACAAATTTAAAACTCCGGCAAAAATGATCATCACGCGAGAGCAGCAGGACGAAAATAACAGAGCCACTGAATGTCACATATGCAGACAATCGTTCGATGAGAATTCGAAGGAAAATAAGAAGGTCAAAGACCACGATCATTACACGGGTCTGTATCACGGTCCGGCTCACAGCAAGTGTAATTTAAAATATCGAGACGCCGTTTTCTATCCGGTGGTGTTTCACAATCTCTCGGGTTATGACAGTCATCTGTTCATGAAAAATCTCGGCACCTCACACGAAGAATTAAATTGCATCGCGAACAGCGAAGAAAGATACATTTCCTTCACGAAATGGAAGTTCATGGAGAAGAAAAGAGTAATCGACGGAGAGACGTTGAAAAAAAAAACGAAATTCATTTGTAAAGCCATACGTTTCATCAACAGTTTTAAATTCATGTTGACTGCTCTAGAAAAATTAGTCGATAACATGAGCAAGGATAAATTTAAAATCATGAGCGAACATTTTGGAGAACGAGTAGACGTCATGTTGAGGAAAGGAGTCTATCCTTATGATTACATGAACGATCTAAAGAGATTTGAAGACACAGCACTACCTTCGAAAGAAGATTTTTATTCGAAATTATACGAATCCGACATTTCCGACGAGAATTACGAACACTCTAAAAACGTGTGGAAATCATTCGATATGAAAACTATGAGAGATTATCACAATCTCTATCTGAAGACCGACGTTCTGCTCTTGGCAGACGTGTTCGAAAATTTTCGAGACGTCTGTCATCGAAATTACGATCTGGATCCCGCTTGGTATTTCACCGCACCCGGTCTAGCGTGAGATGCTCTGTTGAAGACCACCGAAGTCCAATTGGAATTATTATCCAACGTGGATATGTTGCTCATGTTTGAAAGGGCTGCAAGAGGTGGCGTCTCGATGATCTCCCACAGACATTCTGAAGCTAACAATCCCTACATGAAAGAAGGTTTCGATTCGAAACGGTCGACTAAATACATACAGTATTGGGATGCTAATAATCTGTACGGTTGGGCTATGAGTCATCCTTTACAGATTGGAAATTTCGAATGGATGACGGAACTGGAAGAGATGCAAAAATGGAGAGACTATCCTTGCATTTTAGAAGTCGATTTGAACTATCCGGAAGAATTACACGATCTACACAACGATTATCCGCTGGCTCCCGAACGAATGGAACCGAACGAAGAAGACGAGGAAAAACTCATTCCGAATTTATTTAACAAATGTAACTACGTCATCTACAGTGAGAATTTGAAACAATACGTCGATTACAGGATGAAATTAGTTGACATACATCGCATCATTCGATTCGACGAAGAGCCTTGGATGAAAAAATACATCGATCTCAACACGAATCACAGAATTCAAGCCCAGAACGATTTCGAAAAAGATTTCTTCAAACTCATGAACAACTGCGTGTACGGTAAATCGATGGAAAACATCAGGAAAAGAACCGACGTTCGACTCGTCACGTCTGAGAAAAGAGCTAAAACATTAGTGGCGAAACCCAATTACAAACACCGAACCATATTCAACGGAAATCTAGTGGCCGTTCACATGCAAAAGACGCATCTGAGGTTTGACAAACCGTATTATCTCGGACCAATCATCTTAGATATCAGCAAGCGATTGATGTACGAGTTTCACTACGATTACGTCAAACGAAAATTTGGTGATAAAGCCAAACTACTGTTCACCGACATGGACAGTTTAGTTTACGAGATAGAGACGAAAGACGTCTACCGAGATATATCTCAGGACGTGGCCGAGTGGTTCGACTTGAGCAATTATCCCGTCGATCACCCGTCCAACATTCAATCAAATGACAACAAGAAGGTGTTGGGTAAATTTAAGGACGAAAGCAGTGGTAAACAAATCGTCGAATTCGTAGGCTCGAGACCCAAACTGTATGCTTATCGTCGAGAAGATGATGAAGAGATCAAGAAGTGCAAAGGAGTTAAAGCGTGCGTGGTGAAGAAAAACATCTCTTTCCAAGAGTATAAAGATTGTCTGTTAGGAAGTGGTCCGGTGTATAAGACTATGAAATCGATTCGAAGCGAAAATCACGACTTGTATACCGAAATAGTCAACAAGATTTCGCTGACGGCCAACGACAATAAGAGATTCATGTTAGACGATAAAATAAGCACTTTGGCACTCGGACATTGGACTGTGGATCTAATTAGAGACGATATGAATGTGGATGATTGGATTCTAGATACGATTGTGGATGATAAGATTCCAGATATGATTGTGGATGATAGGATTCCAGAAAATCAAGAAGAATTAGATAGATGCAAAATTATAGAAATCGATAGTGACATCGAGAAAGTTAGTTTAAAAAGAAAAAAAAAAAAAGAAAAAAAAACCCTAACGAACTCCAATTCTTAAATTCCGAATACGTTCGACCTAAGAGAGACAAACTACGTTTGATATCTCTTTTTGCATCATCTTTTTTCGCAGGTAGCGAAAAAGACGTATTTGAATATAATAGATATTTGCAGTTGTTCTTCCTGTTCAAAAAATTGTCAAAAGATCAAGAGAAATACATTTACGACACGGTGTCTAAAAAATTTCATTTGTTAAATCACCACAAAACGATCGAATCTGTTCTACTAAAAGATGGTAATATCAGGATTTCAGAAAATCAAGAGGAATTAGACAGATTCAGATTATGGAAATCGATAGAGACATCGAGAATGTTAGTTTAAAAAGAAAAAAATAAATTAAAAAAAAATAACGTCATTTTAGTGAATTATAATAAAATAAATAAAAAAAAATATACGCATTTATGAATAAGAAAATAAAGATATCCGTAGAAGGTGTCGTCTTACCTAACGAACCCCTATCCAACATCGATCTGTTGAATGCGGCAAAGGATTTGAAAATCAAAGATTTTCTAGGCGTGTTTTCCAGAGATGCCTTGCCGAAGAGAAGACCTCGACAATCGGAATGTGGAATTTTAAATCTAGACAATTCATCGGGTGAAGGCACTCACTGGGTGGCGTGGATCAAGAACGGGAAGAAGAAAAATTATTATTTCGACAGCTACGGAATCTCGCCGCCAAAAGAAATAAAGAACTATTTCAACAAATCGATGGTTCTTTACAACACGGAACAAGTGCAATCACCAGATCAAGTGGTTTGCGGTCATCTGTGTCTCTACGTTCTCAAGAGATGGTCTGAAGGAGATCGATTTCAAGACATTCTCAATGATTTACATTAGAGAGAGATTTTTTTTTATAGTATATATAAAGATAAAAAATTATTTTAAAAAATTTTAATCGAATAAAAACGAAAAATAAAATAATATAGTTCATTTTTAATAAACTGCGTTTTGAATATATTTTTTCTAAAAACAAAAAATCCTCACAACAACATGCCAGTCGATAAATTTGGTAGAAGTGACGACGAAAAAGTCAACCCAAGAAAGAAGAGGAAGACATTCGAAGTCGACGATGGTTACGACGTTGCCAACTTGGATGAACGTTACGTTCGGAGATACAAACCTCGAGAAGAACCTTTGAACATGAACGATAAGAAGCTCTACAATCTTCCCAAGCCGATAGATCTCGCAGATGCTGCGACTAAAAAATATGTTGACAGGGGGAACGCCGATTTCGAACGAATCCTGCTAGATAATTACGTGGATAAAACCATGACCGACGATCTCGATCTGAAATCCAAACGTTTGGTGAACGTCACGAATCCCATAGATCCTACTGATGCCGTGACCAAGAAATACGCGGACGACTCTCACGCGAGATTCAGCGAACATCTGAGAAATAGATACGTTACAAAAATGATGCACTCGGAATTGAATGCCAATTATAACAAGATAACGAACATGGCCACTCCCACGAATCCCAAGGACATGGCGACCAAACACTACGTAGATCTGGAACAGAGAAAGTCTGACGGACGAGAAATGAAATCGGATCTGAATGCGGGATTCAACAAGACATTGAATCTGTCAGAGATCAACGACACGGATGCAGACTCAACCGTGGTCAACAAGGGCTACGTAGATTCTGCCGTGATACAATCACAAGAATACCTAGAATTGCAATTGGACGATCTCTACCTGAACAAACAATCTGGCGGAACCATGGAGAGTGGCATCAACATGAATGGTCACAATTTATTCGGTCTCGATCACGATCCCGAATTCGATTCCAGTGCGGTCAGCAGAAAGTACGTGGACGACAACTCGGTCTGGAGAAAGGGTGACATCATGGAAGGTAAACTAGACATGGGTGGACACGCGCTCACGAATCTACCGGATCCCGTGAACATGACGGATGCCTGCACCCTGATTTCGGTGGTGGAGAAAGTCAAATATGCTAGACAATTGATCACTGTGTGGGCCGAGGAGGCCAGCACCTTAGATGAGGGAAAAGCTGAGTGGTCTTTCGGAAATGGAGGTAGCGGATCGAAACATGGTCAGGTGGGATATCCCATGCTGCTGGGAGGTGAAATCCTTCGAATGAGTCTGGCTTCCTCGGATTTGAATAACAAAGCGGTCGTCAATCTCATGGTGAATGGAGTAGAGAGAGATAAGAGATACAGCGTCGAAAAGACTGAGAATCAACACGCGAATGTTAGTACGTTTGGCACGCCTCTCAAAGTGAACGCCAGAGACAGGATTAATTTCATTACAAAAACCAATAATCCCGAAGCCGCCACTTCCGTGGTGAGTCTACTGATCGAACTAGTTCCTTTGAACAAACAGTGAATGCGCGAAAATAATGAATTAAAAAAATAATGTGTGATTATTAAAAACAAAAAACAAAAAAAAAAAGTAATGAAATTTAGAAAGATGTTCAATCTCTCTAGATCACATTACTTTATTTATTTTTTTGTTTTTTTTGTTTTTAATAATTACTCATTACTTTTTATTTTTTTTTTTTTGTTTTTTATTTTTTCACACTCGTCTCTCATCGAATGATCGACATCTTATTTCCGTCTGATTCGAATTGTAATTCTCTGTCCGACAGGACCAGGGTGAAGGCTTCGGTTTTTCTTGGCACGTTCCTATCGAATTGCATCTTGATCTGAATATCTAAGACGCTACTCTTGAGTCGTTCACTCTGTTTACTGACGTTGAATACGAACATGGGATACATCGACTTGTATTCGCCGGGAGATATGTTAGGGTTGCTCATCAATTCGTCTAGACCATGATACTTCTTTCTATAATCAGCGGCGTCGCCGTACAGTCTGCAGAATTCGTTCTTGTCGAACGACGCATTGTAATCGATTGCTGGATATCTCGTGGCGTTCAGAAACACTTGCATGTTTCTCAAATGGCAGTGATCGAACAGCGATGCATTCTTTTCCTGAGACCCGTCCCTATCGGTCTGAAACGCAACCATGATGAAACGCGGTCTCTCGGAAGTGGATTTCACCATCAATCTCCAATCAAAGTGATTCGTGGAGAGAAATGCTAGCCGTGTCGCACTGTCTCATTCTAAATCCCACGGGTAATTTACTCTTGGATTCTATGATCTTGTAGAGACGCGCTTTCTCCACGATCGAAGGCTCCACGTGCGGAACGAACCATGATATCTTGTGTAGAGTTATCTTACCCGCATCGGTCGCAGTGAGTCTCACTATTGCGTCGTCGTTTCCTTTTCGAATCAACGTCAGATTGTGTTTGAATCCGTACATGATCTTGTTGTAATCGTCCGCAAATCTGAAGATGTGTTTCAAAGGTATCCTGAATGAAAACGTTCCTTTAGGTCTGGACCTCTTGTCTTGACGACGTAGTCGAATATCGCAGTGGCGCCGGCGCTAGCAGGGCCTATGGTGTCTTTCACCCACAACTGATTAAGTCCTCTAGATTTCGAAAAATCATCAGGATATGTCAAGAGTCCGAACATCGTGGTGGCCTGACCGGGATGAAAAACAGATTCTATCTCTTGTCCGGATAGCATGTATTTTATGTTACTGAATAGATGCATGATGCCATTATTGGCAAGAGTAACCGTGTCGTCGTCGGCGTAGTCGCTCCCATCTTCCTTGGTGAGACGTCCCTGCACCACTATGTAACTCTCGCTAGGATGTACGAATAAATCTTGAGTTTCGACGTTGATTCTTATCTCTCCCGCATTGTTCAAACTCGTTCCGGTTACCGGTTCGTATTCGTGAACCTCATATTCTTGAATACTTTCATCTTTCACTATGCTTTGTGCTATATCTAGTAAATTTGTCATTTTAAAGGATTTTTAGTTTTTTGTTTATTAATTAACTTGCTTTCTTTATCTAAAAATAGTTTTTAATTATTTTTTTCTCTCTTATATATATGTGTGTAACAAGAAAATGTTAAAGAGAGTAAATAAAAAAAATTTTGTTTTCTTTCTCAAAACTTCGTCTTCTGTAATTGTTGTTCGTAAAACTTTCCGATGATCTCTTCTTCATCCAAAGCTTCGATTTCGTAAATCACTGGATCGGTGTGAAATATTTTGATTATCACGAAGATTTCCGAGGTCCATCGAGGAGTATAACCCTTTTCGAAGTCCTTCTTATAAGCGTAGATTCTCACTCGATCACCGACCGCAAATTTCGGCGTTCTAGACTTCTTCCTGATCTTAGATCTCTCAGGATATAGATTCGCGTAAACCCGTTTTTCGTTTGAGGATCGCTAGCTTCCGCGGGAGTCATCTTGATTGATCTGTGTCACATGTTGTTGTAATCTTTGACCAGGCCATTCAGAGCATATATGTATTTCTTGGTCGAATTCGCTGTGAAGTATCTGTGCATCTTTTCCTCCATCGTTCGATTCCAACGTTCCACCACGCTGGCTTTCTCTTCGTTTTCGATCGAGTAGAGGTCTACCAATCGATGAACGTGCTTGTTGTAGAATTCCTTTCCCTTATCCATCCACAATTTACTCGGTTTTCGAGAAGACGAGTCAAACACGCTCTTCAGAGCCATGTCAACCAAGTCAGCAGACCAAATATCATCCAGACCCTTCACGAACACCCTTCTCTTTCGAAATTTATGCACTATGGGTTTGTGTAACTCCTCGGCCAATTCACTCATCAATAATCGTTTCTTCTTCTTTTCAGATGCGCTTTTTTTTTTTGAACGTCCCATCCGAATCGACGTTTCGCACCGATCAGATTGCCGACCAGCGAACATTCCATCTTCTCTCTCCTGGTCGGATTCGATATGCCTCTCAATTTCCCCCAACATGTTTTTATCGCAGATGTCGTTGCGAGTCTTGGTGTCGGGATGTTCGGTGTAGCACAGATGGTGATCATACGCGGCCGCGTCCACCCTATTCACAGGTTTGTTCCAAGATTTGGGTGTCAGATCGGCGTTGAGTCTCTTGTTCAATTTCGTTCCGGGTCACGTGAAACTGTGACCAGGCAGATGCATTTCGAAAGGTAGATTATTGATCATTTTATTCACGATGCCTTTACCTTTGCTCGCGTTCTTTTTTTTGACGAATCTAGTCTTGACAGAACCACACACATCGCAAATTCTGCGAAGCATCTGTCTGTCGTTTTTAGTTCACACTTCTCTAGAATTACTCATCTCAGTAACTCTCTTACACTTTACACAATACATTTTTAAGAGTTATTTAAATTAATTTCGTTTTTTATTTTATATATAAATTTAATAATTAATTAATTCTGTTCTTATATATATATATTTTTTTTTCAATCGCTGCTCTTGAGTTCTATCATCTTACTGAATTCCTCCCTGGCCTCTTTCCTCCCCTTTTCCACGAGAGAATCCTTCATCTCTTCCTTGATGATCTGACGAGTCTTGATTCTCACGGCTTCTTTCATGGCATCGTATTTCATTTTCTCGCTCAATATCGCAAAGTATTCTCCGTCCGATATCCTACCGTCTTTCAACGCCATAGAGATCATTTTGGATATCGTGTCGATCTTGGAGTCAGCCAAGTCGCGAATCTTGTCGTGTTTCCTCACCTTCAGATATAATTTCCTACTCAAAAAGTTTCCGAGCGTGCTAAACAATCCGGCAGCGAGGGCCACTCCTTCTACGGTCAACACGATCGGAATGGCGACCGCGGTCGACAACAATCCGATGCCAGCCGCGTGTAAACCCATGGAAATCGTGATGAGTGTCGTGTTGATCGCGTTGACGAATGTCACGAAACGCGAATACTTCTTCTTGAGAGAACGACAAGAATCTCTCTCTCGAGTTAGATACTCTTGGATTCTATTGATTTGATCGATGCGATACCTCTCTCCTCTTTCTCTTTCTTCTAGCAATGGTGCCGTTGGCAAAACGTCGATCGGCTTCTCGTCCTCGTCGTCCACTAACGTCGGATACAATTTATTTCTGGTTCTCATTTTTGTATTTTTTTTCTTTCTAATATTAGATAAAAATTTTATGTGTGTATTTATTTTTTATTTTCTATTCTCCCTTATTTTATATCAACGAAAAAAACTTAGACGTATGCTTCATTCAGCAATAATTTCTTGATGCATCCCTTGTCTTCTAAAGTCAGACTTTTACGCGCCAATTTCAGTTCTTCCGAATCTGTGGGCTTGTCTTGATTCTTACAGAAGACTAATCTCTTCCAAAACGTGATCACATTGTTGAATCTAACGCGTTCGAACGCTGGTTCGAAATACATGACGACCATATCTTCCCTTTCCATCGTCAGACACGAATGATTCTCGTGATCGAAGTCTAGATGATCGTTCTAACAAGATGGGACGTAGTTCTTCGTTCACGCAGATTGCGTATGCTCTCATCATACATGTTTAAAAGAAACCTCGCTCTAATAGTCTGAGAATCGCTCATGATTTACGTATTTTTTTTATTATCTATTCGATTTGATATATTTATTTTTCTAAATAACTATTATTTATATATTTTTTTTCTCTCCTATACATATCGATCACTTTTTTTATTTATTTCCTCGGGGTATTCCCCCCGCTCACGTCAGAAATGGAAGCATTCGACAGAAAAAAAATCTGGGTATTCCCCCCACCCCACGACGAGGGGAGATAACTCTGTATGATCGAGTTTATGAGAATCGAGCAATCTGATTGGTCGATTAGCTGAGTTTGGGAATTCCCATAGTGGGAATTCCCCTAATGATGTCATAAATGGGAAAAACCCACCGCCTCAAAACAATAGCGGATTCTGGATCACTGATGCAGAATCCGCAAACCGTTTTTTTTTATGCTAGCCCAGAATTTTGCTCGCGTTCACCAACGATGGATCGATGGTCTGATCTGCGATGGGAACGTTGACAAAATTTTTAAAGTAAAAAAAAAAAAGTGAAAATGTACAATTTCACCTTTTTTTTAAAAACGCGTGACATTCAACGTTCACCACGAGTATTTGAACGTTAAAAGTGCGATCTAGGAGTCACAAAAAACATGGGAGATTCAACATCACTGAACATTTTGTGAACAAGCGTGCGATTTAACACTGAATCCCACGTTGGTAAACGCATCGTGTACACGTACATGTACAAAGTGATAGAGAATCCGCCTTTATTACCTACTCTTGACCAGTTCTAATCCGAAGTTTTCTTGTGTATATTTTTGCCTTCAACTTTAAAATTAATGTGGAGCCAAAAAACATCCTAATCTAAAACAAACAGTTGACCAATGTTTGACCCGTTGTCTGAATGATTGTCCGGAGAGTTTCGAAGGGATTTCAAACATTGGCCGAGTGCTTGCTTAAACTAAAAAAGTTTAAGACTCCGCCATTTTGACTGCACGAATTCCGAACAACGAACATTAACTACTGATATGCAATCTACAAAATAAATTTCAATTGGGGCTCGAATTATAAATGCAAAACATGCGGGTCAACAAACGTGCCAACAAATGAAAATCGACAAAGTTAGGACAAAAACAGAAACATGAGCAATAGTGAACGAAAGGCATTCCACCCAAATCATAGCACTCAGCTGAGCTTCAATACAAGCTTCTAACCTACTAAACAGCGAAGACTTTAAATATGAAAAGCAATGGAAATAAGCAGAAGGGCGGCAACCCAATAAACAGAAGTCAAAACGGCTACAGTTGTAATGAATTCAAAAACCACCAAAAAAACTAGACTCCAACTTTACCCCATCGACCACTCCTTCCTCCAATACAAAACATTAAAATGCCATATCGCCCACACCATCGTAGCGAACAGCTCAACCCGTACCAACAAGGGTTGAATTGTTGGGGAAAGAGGAGACAAAACACGTGACCCGAAGCGGACACATCATTTTATTCCCAATCGAACCGTCGCATGGATCAGACACCCCTCACTTCACATCTCCTGAAACGGACCAAGAGAGGTATTCCACTGAAAATAAAAGCCTACAGAAAACCAACGCTACAGCACACACTCAAAAGCTGACCCTAGACGCCTCGCTTCAATCAAAGCATGACTTCACACCAAAACAAACGAATCTCATAAGATTTAACAAAACACCAACCTTAATTTGACCATGGTAAGACAGAAATACAAGATAAAACTGGGAATGTAAACTGAACAAAACCCTTCAATAACAAAGTTAACAAACTCAGAAGTCAAAGAGGGATCCAAATGCTACAAAAGTCAATAGTTGGTCTGAAGGCGGTATGTGAAAAATCTCTCGAAACTCATCAGCATAAAAAATGGTGAGGCCAAATATTGTTACTTCTTAAGTAAATACTAATATGAAAATTGTTTCACAATTTGATGTTCAAAGTCTATTTCTTTTTTAGTTTGTACTTTCTAAACATAGCTTATGAACCTCCATTGGGACGAGCTCTTCGAGCTAGTTCCAGTGGCGGGTCAAACTATGGTTAGAGATAAAAATGAGAATTTTTAGTTATTCAAGAACAAACGCTTTTGCATGGTCAAGTCTCGCGTTATACTTACTAGATTAACTTTCATTACATTATTTGTACATTTGAGAGGATTCCCAAAATGGTCCTCAAATCATTTACCACCTTGATGCACCTACCGTCACTAATAATTCAGTCAGATGATCAGGACTAAATATTTCTCAATTTCATAGAAACACCACATTAATTATTACAATAGTGTTAATAACACGATGGAGTTACTTCCTGTAAAACGATCTTTCAAATTCTGTCGACATTATGCTGGCAAATCCACATTTCTTTTTGTCTGTGTTCTGCAGGTGTCCTCCATCTGAAAACAGCTTGTACCAAACTCAAGGTTACACAATCGTCGCCTGATTGCTAAAATGTCCTATGTCCCATAGGGGGCATAGGACATTCTAGCACTCAGGCGACGTAATGTAAATGGCTAAGTTGCAACGACAGCAAGTTAAAGCCAATCTGATATGTTTTTGAGTAAAAAATAGGACTAAATTGAAAACAAATTTATCAAAATTGTTTAACTGTTCCGAACGGTTATTTATTATTCATTGGGGTTTAACGACATTTTCGACAGCCAGGGTCACCTCATGTCTGACAGTTTTGCGGGTGGAGGAAGCCGGAGTAACCAGATAGATCCACCAAGCAACTGTCAGGCTTCTCGACATACTAACTCCAAACAAGCAATGTCAGAATGGGTTTAAGACAAGTGCACCATAGACGTGCAGTACGCCAAAGTTCACAGCTCCACCATGCCTCCACGTGGGCAATGGGGGTGAAGTGTCTTGCCCAATGACACAAGACACAACGCGGTTGCCCCAGATGGGATTCGAACTGAGGACCTCTCGGCTTGCAGCCTGTACCTCTACCTACTGAGCCACGTCGCCCCCGTTCTGAACGGTTAGTGCCAAGTTAAAATCCCTCCAGGATGTTTCCGATTTTTACTAAAATTTAAGTTATTTTACTCCCCACAACTGGTTTTGTTTATAGAATACAAATGCACCCTCAGAAACTTGTCGCTTTGTATTGCCATTTTCAAAAGTTTAACCCCCTGCACACTGATGTCAAAATATCTAAATTTCAGGCAGAAAAAAATTTCCATAATGCAACTAGAAATTTAACCAATTCAATCTGTCAAACGAGATTGAATTGGTTAAATTACTAGATGCATTATGGGGAAAAACAGCTTCCTAAAATTTTGGTATTTTGACATCAGTGTGAAGGGGGTCAAACAACTCATAGATTGTTTTCTATGCCATGCATGAATCCAAAGTGAAGTATATTTTTTGTTTATCGGGGTTCAACACACTTCAACGGCCAATAGTTTTTTCGTGTGGAGGAAGCCGGAATACCCAGAGAGAACCACCGAGCAGTGGCTAGTAACTGTCAGAATCACAACTTACTAACCCGGCTCAAGCGGGTTTAGCATTGAATGAAGACAAGTGTACTATCGATGTGTTGAAGGCTTTAGTATACAGCACCAGAGAGCTTCCATTTGGGTAATCGGGATTAAATGTATTGTCCGAACACACAACACATGTGGGGAGGGGGTGGGGTGGGGGAGAGGATAGAATAAGATCTTTCCATCTGAAATCCAATGTGCTAACCAGAGAGTCACCGCACTCCCAAGTGATGTGTATATATATATATATATAATTCAGTAATTTTATTCTCGTGTCAGAATATGCAACTAATGAGCATTTATATCACATGTATAACAATCATATTACATGTAGCACACAGGGGGGGGGGGGGGTGCCAAACAGGGGGAGGGGGTCCCTACCCCATCTTACGATTGCTTTTAGATCTTTGTGATTGAATATGCAACTAAGTCACCGATCATTTATACCACATGTATAACAATTATATTACATGTAGCACACAGAGGGCCAAATAGGTGTGGGGGGGGGGGGGGTCCCTACCCCATCTTACCCGGATTGGAAGGCGGATGAGGAGACAAGGTTATCGATAAACTTGCCTTGCGATTGTTTTTAGATCTTTGTGGTGGAATATGCAACTGAGTCACCGGTCATGTATATCACATGTATGACAATTATATTACATTTAGCACAAAAGGGGTGAAAAAACGGCCCCGGCCCCTGCCCCATCCCGCCACTACTGGAAGATGGAGGTGAAGGGGGTGAAGCGACAAGACTATAAACTTGCCTTATGATTGTTTTTAGATTCTTGTGAAGGAAAATGCAACCGAGTCACCGATTAATTGCGGTACATTACATATCCTTCAGTAGCAGTGAAAAGTGCAGCCAACGACTCCTACATGTCTACCACCATCTCATGCAAAGTTATTGGTAAAAAAAAATCTCGAAAGTTGTGATGACCCCCACACCATAGCACGCACTTTTG
Organism: Pictodentalium vernedei; assembly: GCA_031216915.1. Lineage (NCBI taxonomy): Eukaryota > Metazoa > Mollusca > Scaphopoda > Dentaliida > Dentaliidae > Pictodentalium > Pictodentalium vernedei. Next base: position 558,558,703 of record CM062297.1, read on the forward strand.
TTTTTGCTTTCAGTGCCCCTGGTCACACACGAGTTCACTAAATATGCTGTTTGGGATTCGGATCTCAACATGGGTTCAACATGAGATACAGTACGTGGAGAGGGTATTATCACAAAATCACCCGCAGAGTGGAGATTCCACCCAAGCAATAATTGCAAATTTGTTGCAAAGCATAACAATCACAAGCAAAGTTTCCGCCAATGAACCTCCGGGTTAAACCCGGAGGTCCATTGACTGAAACATTGCTTGTGTTTTTAGTCGATATATACAAAATTTGGAAGTAATAGTTTGGGTGATAACTCCACTCCGCGGGTGATTTAGTTACTATCCACTCTCCACGTACTGTACATATAGAATGTGTATTGGGACTTACCAGACATGCAATCAACTTTCTTCATTTTTGGGTGGTTTTTGCTGTGATTGGATTGACATCTGTAAAACAAAAACAAACATTAACTTTATTTAACCGTTAAGCTTGCCAAGTAGCTTTCAAAATAGTTTTCATCAAATCTGGTCATGGCTGATGAGAAGCAGTCATTACTAGATTTGATTGAAAATTCATTAAGGTTGGAAATAAATATTGTTTAAACTAAAATTCATTAAGAGATAATTTAAAAAAGAATTTCAGCAATGTTGAAATTTTTTAACGGATGGTCAAAAAATTTCAACAAAACCATATCATGTGACCCCTCATTGGAACGAGCTCGTCGAGCTCGTTCCAATGAGGGGCCACATGATATGGTTTTGTTGAAATTTCTTGAAAAATAATATTTTTTCAACTGCTGAATTTGCATATTACGCGGGCGGATATTACCGATTCCTTGGATAAAGGGTTAAGATTGTGCTTCTATTGTAATTCTTGAATCGTGTTTCAGGACTTTCAAAAATCCATTTGTTTCCCATAAAGACACAGTTCTGCGGGATTTTCATTAATACCACTCCCCCCCCCCCCCCCCCTCCCCACCATACGAAATAAATGGGAGTTTTAATTTTATTTGTTTTTATGGTCAGCTCATCATCTATGACTATAATACCACAACACGGAGATTTATTTATTTATTTATTTATTGGTGTTTAAGGTCACATACTTATGCACAATGGCTAATCGTGACCGTGACAGTTTTACGGGTGGATGAAGCCGGAGTACCCGGAGAGAACCACCGAGCAACGACGAGCAGCTGTCAGCTCTCCAACATCGTAACTCTGAACTCTGCACCGCAGCACAGGCAGGGTTAGATTGGTTGAAGACATGCGCACCATCGACGTGCAGTACGCCTCAGTACACAGCGTCATCGTGCCCCCATGTAGGCAATCGGGGTGAAGTGTCTTGCCGAAGGACACAACGCGGTTGCCGCAGGTGGGATTCGAACCGAGGACACAACACGGAGATATAGTGAGGTTTAATCAACTGTTTATACTTAGGTTACCAGCATTGTAACTCGTACCCAAGACGTCAGTTATCCGTTTACCTTTGTAAACAAGCTTGGAAGTTGCTAAGGGCTCTCACATGGGGTGGGACGTGTCCTGTCGAGATTTCCATTTGCACCCCCCCCCCCCCCCCCCCGCAACGCAAAATTCCAACTACCACTACATAATCGCTAACAACTGTGAAACTTCATTAGTACCTACGCCTTCCCACTCACAACCCAACCCATCCACAACCCACCCCACCCCACCTTACCCGCACTACCCACCCCACCCCACCTCACTCCACCTCACAGCAAAATTTTTCAATTACATATCCTTGTTTATGAGAAAGGAGAGACTCAACCCTTTTGTGAGAGTGGCTCACACAAAAGCATTGGAAAAGGCAACGGCGAAATATCCCATTGACCGAGTGGAAACCAAAGTGTTTTCAGTGCTGAAGGGAAATCTGAGCATCACACAAGAAAATTTATTTTTAGGCCAACTTCCGAAACGTATCGTCGTGGATTGTGTAGACAACGATGCTTTCAATGGGAACTTTTCAAAGAATCCCTTTAACTTTAAAAATTACAACATCAATTACCTGGCATTGTATGTGGATGGACAATCGTTCAGATTCCAGAAAAACCCTTACAACCGCGATTCGATCAAAAAGAAGTAGCGAGGTGTTGTTCTACCTTGTTTCAAGGAACTGGTCAAATAGGGTCATACTAAATACCGAGCTGTACCGAGCAGAACCGAGCAGTAGAAAAATAAGGCATATTAGGCAAAATAAAGGGCATAATATGGTATATACAGGTTATTTAAATGTAAAATATCAATTTGGGACAGGTTGGGGTAAAATTGGATGATTTATAAACGTTAGAGCATAACGCGCCCGTCGAAAACTTCAACTCGGTATTTAGTAGGTTGAACACAGAAATCCAATTAACACGCTATTGCAGCTCATTATTTAGTGTCTGCGCTGCAGACAATATAAATATAAAATGTGATTTTTATCACTCGCTTGCATGACGTGGCTGCTTTAATTAAATCTGTTTTTTTTTTTTTTTTTTTTTCTTTTTGGGTGGGGGGGGGGGGGGGGGGGTTGGCATCTTTCTGTATTCATTTTGCATTGTTGTCAGCCAATTCTTCTGCTGCGTGGACCATGCATACTGCTGCTTCGGTTATTGGATGACCCCTGAAATCTGTGTACCCAACCGTAAATGATCCAGTTGACGGAAACATCAGAATTCTTAATACAGTTTTCAAGCCAAGGCTCGGCACAAAGCATGAGTCGATTTCAATATTATGGGCAGGTGAGGATTCAGACATCAAAATATCATGGAGTCCTGACCATTTCGTGCCACTGATTCCTCCACCCCAGGCAGTGCCACCAGTAACTGTTGTACATGTCATTCCTGATGTTTCTGATTTGGATACCGGGCGAGGCGATGGGGTAATTGGTGTTTCTTATCCTATACTGGAGGGCAGTACGCACGATGATGGAAATGAGTTAAAACAGCAGGTTTAGAACACATCCGATCCAGGGGTATAGGTGGATGGTACTTCTGACTCTACAGCGGTGGTGAGTGAACATGATGTTCAAGTCGATGAAAAAAGCGAACCATCTCGTGATATACCCTCTGATGCTGACTCGGAGACAAATGATACATTAGACTCGCAAAATATCACAATATCACTGTATAAAACTAAAACTGTTCGAGTAAAACTAGGGAACGAGAAGGTGAGCTAACAGGCAGATTAACAGCTTAACTGTGGCCTTCTACCAGAAAGGACTGCCTTCGCCGACTCAACTAAAATTACATCACGTTTACTGGCCTTCTACCAGAAAGGGCTGCCTTCACCGACTCAGCTAAAAATTAGATCATAAGTCTATTCAATGACTGCATTAAACAAAATGTGCTATTTTTTTTTTATATTTTACACATTCTAATGAAAACTAATTCTGCCTTCTTCTTTTAAGCAGGTACACAGAAGATACTTTTTGACCAGCACCCCAATAACCGCTATGGACACTATAACCGTTATGGAAACTGTAACCCCCATGGTTCCTGAACATCCTACACTCCATCCCTAAAAGTGGTCGACCACTTCAAGGGAGGCGAGCGTTGGTCCTGCGTCCCGCCTCTGCCCCTTTTTGTAAGCGCATTGTGCATCTTTGGTCCCAACCCAACAGGATTATAATGCAGGCCTGCCCCCGAACCAGGGGAGTTCGGGTCTTCTTCTGGTGGTCCCCGAAAGGGGTCGTTGTTGTTTTCTTTCAAAGACGTCCTACCAAACAGAGACAGCCTGAGGCAAATTATACTTGCCAGTGATGGCCATCACTCGAAATCATCTCCGAAGTGGCAGACTATACTTGCCTGAAAACTTACGACTACTGCACCCTCGGGGAGAGGCAGTACCTTTGTGAAAGGACCCAACCTCCCACACTGGTCCTCACCCGAGGGTTCAACCTACATCAGTCAATGAAGCCATCACGCCGCAACCGGAGACACCTGCCGAGTACTTGAACCTTTTCCTCCTTCAACACGGCAAGACATGTGAAAACTGATCATATACAGTCACTGAGGGTTGAAAGGGACTTATTCCCCAAACCGTCCCTGTGCGCCTCCGGTGCGTGAAACCATTCCGTCCTCGTCTTCGACCTGACACCAGACCTGTCTGAGGGTCAACATTTCAGTTTTGTGAAACTGGGAAACTTGAGGTTAGAAATTCATTTTGAAGAGCCGTTGCCCACCACCATAAACGTACTGGTGTATGCTGAATTTCAGAACATTATAGCAGTCGATAAAAACAGGAGCGTCATCTTTGATTATTCGACATGAACATTTTGCAATTAGAGAATGTTTTCCGCTTGGATCGTGTGTTAAGAAATATCATTCTGGGAGTCTTTGCAGGAAACTGCTTACCAAGAAGATTACCCAGGCACAGATCATTGGCTTTCGTAGCCAACACACATTCAGACAACAGAGAAGGGGAACATTGGGTGGCCTTCTATTTCAGTCATCGGGACATAGAATATTTTGATTCGTATGGAATGCCACCACAGCACAGATCATTCAAGAATGTTTTGAACAAGCGAAAATGGAAGTACAATACAAAACGCATTCAAGGACCGTTACCCATGTGTGGACATTATTGTTTGTTCTATCTTTTACATCGCTTTCGTGGCATCCCAATGCATGCGATTGCAGACTGATAATTGCTCGGAGAAGCTCTGATATCCGTTGACCCAAACATATAAAATATGCTTTGGAGGCAAACAGACTAGAAACTTTTGAACTGATGTTACCAAGTGAATGTGTGAAAACCCCCAAAGAACTTGCAATAGCAGGATTTTTCTACCCAGGAACTAAAGCCAGAAGTGAAAGTTTTCACTGTTGGGTCATTGTACGCTGCTGGCAGGCAGAAGACAGTGTCATAGAACAACACAAAATGTATTCCCAAGAATGTTGTTACATTCACAACTTACTCGATAGAATCGAAATGGAAAATGGAAAACAAAGACGAGTTACTAGAAAAATTTCAAACGGATTCACAGAAATGCTGTGTGTGCTTAACAGCAGAAGCTAATGTCGCATCGCGACCATGCCATCATTTGTGCCTGTGCAAGGACTATTGTAAACAACTGAAAAGATGTCCAATATGTAGAAAGACTGTTTATGAATATTTGACAATATATGTTCCATGAGGTTTAGTAATAAAAGAAATTTAAATTTATATTCAGTGTTGTTGTTTGTTTTTGGGGAAGAAATATGTGTTTGTCGGGTTTATTTGGGTAATTATCTAGGGAAGTCGTTCCAAAAGAAATACTCCAGTTGAATGGAACACGACCTTTTAGGGGTCCATAGCACTACGTGCTACTCCAAACAGATCCGTTTCGGTTAAAAAAAATGTACTTTCCGGTTATTTACCGGCATTCTCCGGATCATTTGGGTAATTCTATGAATTAAACGAGGATTCTGGGGAAATCCGTTCCAGAAAAATACTCTCATTTAATCGAACATACCTGTTAGAGGCCTATTGGCCCTGTTGTAGACCTTTCAGGTTCATAGCAACCACGTGCCACCATGGAAACAAAGATGGCGGTCTCCTGCATACAAAATGGACTACGGAAACACGTATCAACCTAACAACACGAGCTGCGCATGCGCACACACATCACACATCACCATAACAATGACGTCACAACATGGCCGTCCACGCGGGGTCCCATGACAACCACTTGATACTCATAATACAATGTGGTATGACGTCACTTCCGGGGTCCCTCAGCCGGGGTCCCCCAGATGAGGGACGAAAATCACATCTCCTACTACTTGTGACAATCGTGTCAAATCAAAACTGGCGTGAAAACTACTCAGTCTTCTGATTAATTGTCTGTTGATTCTCGCGTTCTTTGTTGGTCGACTCTGATTGCTGATAATTCTTTCCTAATAAATAGAAAGCCGCACTTTCAGTTATTTCTCCTGTAAAATTACTCAGAATTGGAGTCGACTTCAAACTTATTATGTATTTTATCCTGTGAGTTCAAACTGAAAGTGAGTGCAATACTAAATATTGCATTAAATATGCTCACAAAGCGTAAGGAGTATTCACGGAGGCCAAATCTTCCGAGCCGAATCTTCCTGGAGCAGTATATTCGCGAATCCGATTGGCGAATCCGATTCTTCATATTATTTTCTGCGTTCTTGACATCGGGTAACCTCTTTTTCTGCTGCCTTTCTTGTTTTGTACTTGGGACAGGTACGTCTCCCTTTTTCCTTAGCAACCGACTCATCAACTGTGACGGACGGAAAGGTTTGTAATCTCATGCCATTACTGTTTGAAAAGTAATTTCAAACAACTGTAGGGACCTAAGTGGAACAAAAATTAATTGTTTTGTCTTTAGTTCGTGGAACAAAATATGCATGAGCGGGTAGAATTCAGTAAATCAACCAGAGACAATAATCGTATCACCACAAACGAGAAATAAATAGTGGTTTCGACAACTCGCCTCGGGATTTTTCTGCAGTCAGTTCTTATTACTTATCATGTTTTCATAAAATCTTAAATGTTTTAAGGTGCTATATAAGGGGTCGCCCTAAACACCGTTCTTCACCTTTTTGGGATGTCTATCGACAGTGAATAAACCCCTCCTCATCCGCTAACTTCTTAGTCTTTGTAAGACTGTGACCCGGGGCCCTCCTGGCCCTCACAGTCTTTGAGAGACCCGTTCAAATCTAGTCTGACTAAAAATGAAAGAAACTGACCGCATTTGGGTCGACTCAGTTCACACTTCATATCGAAGACACAAATCACATAATCAACATTCTATTTGTCGTACTCAGCCCAAATATAATTTATTTACGTGTCTGCATCATTTTTTAATGCAAACACAGCATCAAATTCAAGAAATGTTGAAAAATATCCGACTTCAACACGTAAAAATAACATCATGTTTCAAAGATAAGCAAATTCTACTACGCATGCGCACAGATACTGTGCGCATGTGTAGTACAATTTGTATATCTTTGAAATCGGTGTTTTTTGACGTGGTGAAGACGGATATTTTTCAACAATTCTTGAATTTGATGTTGTGTTTGCGTTAAAAAATGATGCAGACACGTAAATAAATTATATTTGGACGGAGTACGACAAGTAGAATGTTGATTATGTGATTTGTGTCTTCGATATGAAGCGTGAACTGAGTCGACCCAAATGCGGTCAGTTTCTTTCATTTTTAGTCAGACTAGATTTGAACGGGTCTCTCAAAGACTGTGAGGGCCAGGAGGGCCCCGGGTCACAGTCTTACAAAGACTACTAACTTCTGTGACTGTGTTTCCACCTCAGGGTCTAGGCTTATTTTCTTCCTTTTGGGTGTTTTGGTGGATGTGATGGTGTTAGGGGTAATGCTTTTTGCTGGTAAAAAGGACGGTAAGTGTATAAAAACTACGTTTTAAAGTACTAAATGTACCTCTGAATGTGTGAAAAGTGATTATTTAAGGAAGCTTATACCATAATAAATATATAGAAGAAAGATTAAGTATTGTTTGTTTTAATGTAGACTATTTTCAAGACAAAATAGATCATTTTGCCATCGACACCGATCATCACGCCATATTGTGCAAGAAAAACAACGATTTCGCTGAGGTGCACAACAGGGTGAATATTATCATACTTGCTCGATGACGATGGAGGTGTAGCTAATTTTAGATGTTTCTGTTCACTACGAGGGGATTTAACAGAAATATTTTTTTTGAGAGAAACCATTTATAATTTGAAAATAGTTTTCGATAAAACAAACAATACTCAATCTTCGTTTTATATTGCGCACGCTTTATTAAATTGTCACTTCACACTTTCAGAGGTACATTTAGTACTTTAAAACAGTTTTTATATGTTTACCGTCCTTTTTACCGGCAAAAAGTTGTGTTCAAGCTTTTTTTTTAAATGGAGGTTCATATTTTATTTTCAGTTAGCGTTTCGCCAAACACATGCTGAGGTGATAATAAATATTAAAACCAACCATACATCAGTGTATACTAGTTCCAGGTTCCTGTAAGTCCCACCTCAGTGATACCCATGTGAGCCTGTTAAGACAAGGGCCCCTTGTGCTCACTTCACCAATCCCTATGTGTGAGCTCACAGTGGTGGGCCCAGGGGTGGGGGGGGGGGGGGCTGCGGGGTCCCAAATGCAAACCGTAACTTACTATTTTTAACCCCCATGTTTCCTCAGGAGGCACCAGAAACGATCTGAGAGCTTCACAATTTGAAGAAAAAATAATATCCAGGAAAAGGCCCACAAGCATGGGAAGGAATACGCCCAATTCCATAGTTCAAGCCATTGAAATATGCCAGCGTTATGTTGATCTTGCGCCCCCCCCCCCCCCCCCCACCATTTCGAAAATATGGGAAATGGATTACATATCTAGCGGGGCGTAGCCAGGATTTTGTAATGTGGGGGGGGGGGGGGGGGGGGGGGGGGCAATCATGATATTTGAACCATCATATGAACTATTCTTGAGTACAACCCAACTGATCATCTGGCCCAGAACTCAGGATTGTTCAACTCTTGCTGACAATACACTCAGCGAGACTCTTGATGAGGGAGAATCAAGGTGGGGCTGCAAACTACTCAACTCACCTAGTAATCCTCCTTTGAGTTCCTCACGACAATATGAACTGTATCAGTAGCATCTGGATTCCGATCCAACACATAGTCCTCCTTCTACCGATGTCGATGGAGATAGCAAGATGGAACAGCTTCTCTAACAACCTCAACATCTGGGGTGGCGCTTCACTCAATCCAACCAATCACCAGCCAGGATTTCAGTAATACAATACATCGGGAGGTCAGAGTTGCAGGTTCTAACCTTTCTGTTCCTGCGCTGTAACTAACAGTAACTTTTACCGTTATATGTATAAAACGTCACCAGGTGTGAATATAACAGTACTAAATGTACCTCTGGATGTGTGAAAAGTGATTATTTAAGGAAGCTTACGCCATAATAAATATATAGAAGAAAGATTAACTATTGTTTGTTTTAATGCAGACTATTTTCAAGACAAAATAGATCATTTCACCATCGACATCGATTGACACACCATATTGTGCAAGGAAAACGATTTCGCTGAGGTGCACGATGGGGTGAATATTATCATACTTGCTCGATGGAGGTGTAGCTAATTTTAGATGTTTCTGTTCACTACGAGGGGATTTAACAGAAATATTTTTTTTGAGAGAAACCATTTATAATTTGAAAATAGTCTACAATAAAACAAACAATACTCAATCTTCGTTTTATATTGCGCACGCTTTATTAAATTGTCACTTCACACTTTCAGAGGTACATTTAGTACTTTAAAACAGTTTTTATACGTTTACCATCCTTTTTACCGGCAAAAAGTTGTGTTCAAGCTTTTTTTTTAAACGGGGGTTCATATTTTCAGGCCTGGCATTCCGAAAAATGCTGGAGGGCAAAAAATCGCTCTCCTCAATCAGCTTAGGAGAGCAATTAGCTTTACACAGCTTTTTAAGTATCCAGTTCAACGAACTCATTGAAACTGAAACCAACAGACTACATCAGTGATTTTATTAGCTCACCTGACTGAAAGTCAGGGTGAGCTTTTCTGATCACTTTTCGTCCGTCGTCCGGCGTCCGTCGTCCGGCGTGAAGGTGGTGTTTGGGTCTTTTTCTTCCAAACCACTGGCCGCATGTTAATGAAATTTCATGTGAGTAGGGGTTATATAGCGGCATTTTGATTTTTGGGCAAATTAGGTTTCGGCTCATATTGAGCAGAGGGGTGGGGCAAAAATGCTCCAATTCTTAAAAAATCTTCTTCTCAAGAACCAGCAATAGCAGAGACTTGATATTTGGTATGCAGCTTCCTTTTGAGGTGTAGACTCAAGTTTGTTCAAGAGAAGTTTGTAGGTCTATACTTGGCGATGTTATGGGAGGAGCAAAAATTTTGGCCCCACCCCAAATTTCTATTTTTTAAACCGAGAGGCCAATTTGAACCAAATTTTATGTGAGGGCTTATTGGGTCATAAGTACCTAATTTATGCAGAAATTTTTTTTCCTGTAGCCCCGTGGGAACCACAGGAGCTAAAAATAGAAAAAAATTAAAACGCCTATATCTCAAAAACTGCACGGCAGTGAGAATTTTTATTTGGTGTGAAGCTTTCTTGGGACCAACAGAAAGGATTGGTAAAAAAAAATTGCTATCGGTTTTATCATAGGGTACTTTTTCGGGACTCTGAAAAAGTGCTGAGTCAGTATTTTTTAACACAGTAGGCAATGGGAAAAAAATAAAGAATTGTTTTCTTCCAAACCACTGCTCTAAAAGCTTTCATATTTTACATATAACATCTTTGGAACATTGATTCACATATTTGTAGAAATCAAATTCCTCGGTCCATATTTGGGTTCCCTATGGGAACCCAAATGTTCAAATTAGTGCAATATGAGGGATATATTTTAAAAATCTTCTTCTTCGGATCCACAAATCAGAATCTTTTGATATTTGCTATGCATCATCCTTAGGGGGGTGAGATTGATGTTTGTTCAAGCCAAGTCCCTGAGTTCATATTTGGACTCCCTTTGGGAACCCAAATTGTAACTTAGTGCAATACGAGGTATATTCTTTTAAAATCTTCTTCTTCGCATCCACCGGTCAGAATCTTTTGATATTTGGTATACAGTATGCTTAGGGAGGTGAGATTCAAGTTTGTTCAAGTCAAGTCCTTCGGCTCATATTTGGTCTCCCTGTGGGAGCCCAAATTATAACTTAGTTCAATATGAGGAATATTCTTGAAAAAAATTTTTTTTTTCAGATCCACCAGTCAAAATGTTTTGATATTTGATGTACAGCATTCTTAGGGGCTGAGAGTGAAGTTTGGTAAAGCCAAGTACCTGGGTTCATATTTGGGCTCACTGTGGGAGCCCAAATTATACCAAAATTTTTATTTTCCAAACCAAAAAGTCGATTTGAACCAAATTTGATATGAGGGCTTATTGGGTCATAAGTACCTAATTTATGCCGAAAATTGTTTTCCTGTCCCCCACGGGAACTGCAGGAGCTAAAAATTTTTTTTCTTTTTAAATGCCCATATCTCCAGAACTACATGGCACTGAGAATTTTTATATGGTGTGAAGCTTCCTTAGGACCGGAAGAAAAAAATGGTAAAAATTTTATCATAAGGTTCTTTTCTAGGACTAAAAGTGCCGAGTCATCATTTTTTAACAGTGTAGCTAATGGGAATGACGTTGAAGAATCTTCTTCTCCCAAAACACTGCTTCAGAAGCTTTTATTTTTGGGCTCCCTATGGGAGCCCATGTATAACTTAGTTCAGTATGAGAAATATTCTTAAAAAATCTTTTTTTTCTGTTACTCCTGTCAGAATCTTTTGATATTTGATTTTTAGTTTTCTTAGAAGCGGCAAATTGAAATTTGTTCAAGTTCTGGTTTATTGATAAAATTGGGCCCAGTAACCAATTCCTGCGTTGAAAGCCCTGTAAAGTGGGCAGTAATAGGCATAAACGATTGACCAAACCTGATATTATAATTATGCCTCTGTAATGATGTAGCCTTTGAAAGTGACCTTAAATTCCAATAAATAAATAGATAAATTATTGAGTACCCAATATGGGGATCTAACATATGAACACTCTGGGTTACTAAGTAGAGAAAACACTTTTATGTTGAAAAACTGATAATAACCACAAGGCAGAATCCCTTGCTATTTTGGTGATGTGACTCGGCCAGTATCAGGTGAGCGCCCTCAGGCCCCGTGGGGCCTCTTGTTAACTTTACTAAGGTAAAGCGAAATCTCTTAAACATCCAGATGTCTCACTCAACAACCGAACACACACTTGACAAGACCTGTGTGTGTACCCAGACCTGTTGTCCAAGAAAGTCATATGCCTACCACTACCACCTTCAACCCCCTAAGGGGGGTTGAAGGTGGTAGTGGTAGGCGTATGACTTTCTTGGACAACAGGTCTGCTTGAATCTACAGTCATATCCTGGTGCAAGTGCTTCAAGTGACAGGATAGTAGCAATGGTAGTATATTATAGTGTCAATATTCCTTGAATAATTACCCCTCAAACTGTGATGTCAGGTGTTGAACTTGAAACTGACAGAATAAAAAATATTGCTGTGACCCATTTTGCTTCAAATGATTGCAACTGTGTTTGTGTATGGTTGCAGCCATTACCTGTTACCACTAAACCTCTTTCAAAATGAAATTACGTGATGTTATGTGACTTCGAAGTTAAATTACATTTTTGCTTTACAACAAAAATTTAATGTGAGCATAATACATGTAATCTCAATCATCCCAGACCAAAATATTTAGGAGGGCAATTTTTCGCTGTCCTTAATTCTTTCAGGAGGGCAGTAAGGAGAGCTAAAAAATCGCTCTCCTGAAATTGCCAAGCCTGTATTTTATTTTCATTTAGCATTTCGCCAAACACATGCCGAGGTGATAATAAATATTAAAACCAACCATACATCAGTGGATACTAGTTCTAGATTCCTGTAAGTCCCACCTCATTGATACCCACGTGAGCCTGTTAAGACAAGGGCCCCTTGTGCTCACTTCACCAATCCCTATGTGTGAGCTCACAGTGGTGGGCCCTGGGGGGGGGGGGGCTGCGGGGTCCCGAATGCAAACCGTAACTTACTATTTTTAACCCCCATGTTTCCTCAGGAGGCACCAGAAACGATCTGAGAGCTTCACAATTTGAAGAAAAAATAATATCCAGGAAAAGGCCCACAAGCATGGGAAGGAATACGCCCAATTCCATAGTTCAAGCCATTGAAATATGCCAGCGTTATGTTGATCTTGCGCCCCCCCCCCCCCCCCACCACCATTTCGAAAATATGGGAAATGGATTATATATCTAGCGGGGCATAGCCAGGATTTTGTAATATGGTGGGGGGGGGGGGGGGGGGGGCAATCATGATATTTGAAACTAGGGCTAGACTTCCCCAGAGACAAATTATCGTAAACAATTCATTAGTTATTAATTCCAATCGCCCGCTATACACATTAGTGTCTATCATACACAATATGTATAGTGGGCGACTGGACTTAACAAGCAATAGAAAAGAACATGATTTTGTACACTGCAAAAACGAAGTGTTTAACAATTAAACACCAAAATGCAACAGATAATAAACACTTTCACACGTTTAATTTTCAAATGTGTTTAAATTTAAACAGTTTTTTATTTAAACATCATTTAAATATGTGGTGTTTATGTTTTAAACTCCAGCAGTGTTTATTACTTAAACACATAAACACATTTAATAGATGCAACAGATAATAAACACTTAAACATGTTTAAATACTTATTTCTAAACACATAAACATGTTTATTTATTTATATTTTAAATGCCTAGTGTTTAATGTTATGAGAGATTGGATAAACACGGGTGTTTAAAAGAAACCCCAAATATGATATTTTTTTGATATGCTAGTTTCGGTAAATGATTTGAGACATTTCCTGCTGGTCCAACACTATTAAGCTAGCAGTGAACACATTCAATTACAGAAAATCAGTGTCTTCCTGATATACAGGTATCAAACAAGTTTTACTAATGTGGGCGTATTATTCATGTTAGAGACTGCATCAAAATAGATATCTCACCTATCCTGAGCCACCATTCCCGGCGATAGATTTTATTTTTTTCTGTATTCAAAGTCCAGAAGCCTGCACCCGTAAAGCTGATCTCTATAGGCGAGTATTTAACAGTATTTAAGCACAATATAAAAAACACCCCCGGCCCATTGGATATACAAATCACCACTTGTTAACTAGTTTAAAATATTTGCATGATCAAAAAACACATTCATTCACTTCCATGCTCACATATTCCTCCTCTTGCTCTGTCGGCCACGCCCACGCAGCTCCACCTTCATCGACCAGGATCCCATTAACCTCTCACCTAAACCCTACCACCTAGCGGACCAATCATTCATTCATACTTTCACCAATACACACTCAATCGCTCAATCATTCACACAATTTCACACTTGATTTATCACAGTTACGTGGTTTCAATGTTATGGTGTGGGGTTCCCCACTTCATCGGTTTTCGTGAACTCTGTTGCATCTTGGCAAGACGTAAATTTGGATGAAGAACAGTGAAGCAGTAGTTTACAATATTATGTAACAGTTACCAACTTAGCTGGAGGTAGTCATGGATCCAAATAACCTGAGAGTTTCGTGGCATTACTGCACACTGACAGACGCAGGGGCGCTGATACCATTTCATCGAGAGGGGGCACCTCCCCTCAAACTCCCGAAACTCCCCCATTGAATTTTGAAAACTCTCAGAACAGGTTTGTGGTGTTTTTTTTAGCTTTACTTCAAGAATAAATCATAGAAAAAATTGACTGATGAACCTGGAAAGGGCATTGTCTGCCCTCTTGCTCTCGTGGTCCGAAGACAGGGAGGGCAGCTGCCCCTGTGCTTCCGGAATCCTCGGTCAGGCCACTCGAATACATCAGTGTCGACAGCCAGGCTGTCAACCAACTCACACCGTGTCTGTATTTTTTTCGTGGGGTGGGGGAAGGGTGGTGAGAATGTTGAAATGCTGATTATCCTGTCGACCAGCAAAGTGAACAAACTCCAGAACCTCGCAAATGGCAGTAGCGTGTAATGTTTGTATCGCCCATTTTAATGTGACCAAGGAAGTGACATCTTTATTCACATGGCATGATCAGTGAACTCATGTTGATTGTTTTTGCAATTCACATGGTTACGCCATCAGTTGCGTCATTGGCTGCCATGGTAATAGTGCCCATAGATAGAACATGTAGCCATAGAAGCATTTGTGTGGATACAGTTGATATGGTAAAAATTAATGTGTTGTGATGTCATGAAATATGGCATCAATGGTGACATCAATGGCGTCAACAGCTGCCATGGAAACGGTTGTTAAGTATGTGCTTCTGTAGTAATGGTTGCTCTCTTGTGGCATCGTCAATGAAGTCACCAGTGTCGTCATCAATGCCATTATATTATTAGCATCATCAATGATAAAATCAGTGATATTATTACTAGAATGCATGGTGGCTAACCTATAAATTAAAGGCTAAGGAAATAGCTACGATTCGTTGTTTGGTAGTTTAGTGTGGACTTGAACGATTTTGTTACTATTTGGCTTCCACAGGCTGTGGGCTGCTTAACGCCGTTCATCGCTTATTTTTTTATGGGTAACACGTATTGCTAAATCACGTGACGTTGAGATGTATGTTCGAGTTTGATGTAGTAGACTGGTGTGTACCTTCTATGTCGGCTTTAGTTCATCTTTTGCTCTTCCGCGACTTTGTTGCGTTGTACCTGAAGCGCCATACTACACTAGCCCATATTTGTAATGTAGCAATATTCTGTTGTTTTGTGGTTGTGTTTGATTAGACGAGAGTGTCTGCAGTATAAACAATCAATATCCCTTTTGCTGTATCATGAGCTTTCTCCGTCTGCTGGTCTAACTCAATCCTTATACTAAACCGCCAGATGGGTGTTTTGTTGTCAAGGCATCTAAGAATATGTCTAAGCCTATTGCTACAGTCTCAAGTAGAGATAACTTAAGCATGCTGTCGACCACGTTAAACCTTAATACCTGTATAGCCCAATATATAATGTGCGGGGCTAAGGTTGTATTGTAGAAGAGGCCAGAGTGAGAGATTTAACCTGATTGGACCAAGCAAGTCGGGATTACTGTGGTTTAAAGATAAAAAAGAATGGCCATATTAGGCATAGAAACATACTGGGGAAGCTAAAGATCAACCGACATGCACACAAACAACGTATACTCTGCTGCCAACTCATACTACATCAATCAAATGCAAAGTACTTAACTACGGTGTAACAACCATTGTGGGGTATAGCATTGGGCTTCAGGTTGGCCATCACAATGTTTAATCAAACTTGAAAGAAATCCGCAAAAACAAAACAGATGCTTGAATTTGAAAGATAACTATTACGAAAAAAGATAGTATGCCTGCCCCTCCCCCCCCCCCCCCCCCCCCCACAGGAACCACTGGAAGAGAAGCAGTGCTTGTTTACTGTGTTCAACAAGCTCTGTTTCACTAGTAAAATAGGACTCAGTCACTAATGCTTGGGGTGCGAGCCCTTTAAAAGGGACAACATGGGGTATGAACAATTGACTGACCTTGACTTTATTTTCATGTTGTGGTTATGATCAGCCATTTGTGCACAAGTATGTGACCTTACGCGCCAATAAATAAATCCGGTCCCCGGGAGATATTAATACCCCCAAATTGTCCGAAACTGTCAATATCTTTCCCTATAGTGTCACCAAAATGAAGCTTCGATAATATGCAAAGCACTTGTTTTTGCCTGTATATCCACAATAACAATGCCAATTACCTGTGATTGAATGTGTCCTCTTTACTGTTGTTGAAATAGTCAGGAGAATGGTTGATATTTCCCATGCTTTTCACTATCAATCGAACACACAAAGTTATAGCTAAACACAAACTATGCATGTCTGAAGAAATGTTGAGATACATATAACAAATGAAATGGAATTTAACCTAAAATTGCTCAAACTTTCTTTATTCAAAATGGTACAAAGAAGATAATACACAATATCGCTGATGTCACATTACATACTTTCGTGCGTCACAAGAGGTTTCAAACGTCTACTAAACACCATGCTTATTTCCTAAAAACCAGAGTTTAGTTTTTAAACGCGTGTGTTAATTTTGTTAAACATAATACGTTTACTTTGCTGGGAATATCATCTCATTTATTAAACACCAGTATTTAATTTTCAAATGGGACTACCACCAATTGTTTCCCTGTAACATAAGAGAATAGCAAACACTGTTGATGGCAAGATTCCAGTTTTGGGAATATCCCGCAAACATCACCTGTCGACCGTAAAGGGTGTTGATAAATGAGACTCAGACGTAATACAATTCTGCCAAACTCATGTGGCAAATCAGTTTCAAGTCAGTATTTGGCCCAACAGTTGTTATCTCAAACTCAGCGTTCTTCCAACGACATGGCGTAATTAAGTTATGAATATTACAATGATCTTCTCCGAATACTAGCTACAAAGTATGAATGCTTAATTGTTCAGTGCCAGGAATGACATGCATGGAAATGTATCTCTGCGTTTCTTTAGTTACAATTTCTTGAGCATAGGCTATAATAACAGCCGTAGCTGAGAAAAAGACGCCGACAAAAAGACGAAAAACCCAAGGGAGTCAATTTGAAAATACCGTGTTTGTGACACGAGAACAGCTAATTGGTTTAGAAAATGGAAACAAAATCTGCATCCAACTTGTTGTCGAGCACAAATTAAACACTGCCCGCATTTACTTCCAGCAACCAACACATTACAAAGGGCAATAAACACCACATATAAAGTAAACATATAGTGAATAATAAATAAACACAAATGGATAACAATTAAACACCCGAGTTTAAGAACTAAACACAAAATCTTAATATCCAAACACTTCTTTAACATGTTGAGCATTGGCATTTTTTGCAGTGTACAAAATAATCTTATGAAACGTTGACCATTGCAAACAACTAATGACCAACCCAGTTGTAACGGCCAAAACTGGCCAGCGCCATGTTCGAAAATTGCCATTCAATTATTTATATATTTTAATTTTCTGCTTCCAAAACATAGCTTATGACCCCTCATTGGAACGAGCGCGTTGCGGACTTTAGGCCCAAGTTTGGACTACCGTCTCATCAGATTGATAACGCGTCTGATGACTATAGACACACAAGCGTAACATAGTTTATTCAAGTTAATTCCAGACAGAAACTGGCCGCTAATCCACCAAAAATAGTATGTGACAGTTTGCATTTTCTTTCTTTTTTTTGGGGGGGGAACCCCACAACGACCTTTGAAATATAATGATTGCCCCCCCCCCCCCCCCCTCAAAAAAAAATGCCCCCTCCATTATAGCATCCTGGCTATGCCCCTACCAGATAAAAAAATCCATTTCATATTTTCAAAATGGTTGGGGGGGGGGGGGGGGGCTAGATCGATATAACGCTTGAACTGTGAATTGTGCGTATTGCCTCCCATGATTATGAGCCCTTCCCAGGATATTCTGGTGCCTCCTGGGGTTAAAAACAGTTAATTATGGTTTGCATTTGGGGGCTCTCAGCCCCCCCGTGCCCACCACAGGTAGCTCGCTCGGGATTGGTGGAGTGAGAACAAGGCGCTCCAGTCTTAATAGGTGCCTGTGAGTATCATTGGGGTAAGACATACAGGAATCTAGAACTAGTATCCACTGATGTGTGGTTGGTTTTAATATTTATTATCACCTCGGCATGTGTTTGGCAAAACACTAACTGAAAATAAGTTATGAACCTCGTTTAAAAAATAGCTTGAACACAACTTTTTGCCGGTAAAAAGGACGGTAAGGGTATAAAACTATGTTTTAAAGAACTAGGTGTACAGCTGAATGTGTGAAAAGTGACAATTTAATGAAGCGTACGCAATAATAAATATATATAACGAAGATTAAGTATTGTTTGTTTTATTGTAGACTATTTTCAAATTATAAACTGTTCTTTCCCCAAACCTTTCTATTAAATCCCCTCATAGTGAACAGAAACATCCAAATGTTATGCACACGAATTAGTTATACCTCCACCGAATAAGTAATATTCACCCCGTCGTGTATCTCGGCGAAATTGTTGTTTTCCTTGCACAAAATGGTGTGTCGATCGGTGTCGATTGCGAAATGATCTATTTTGTCTTGAAAATAGTCTACAATAAAACAAACAATACTCAGTCTTCCTTCTATATATGTATTGTTGCGTAAGCTTCCTTAAAAAATCACTTTTCACACATTCAGAGGTACATTTAGTATTTTAAAACGTAGTTTTTATACACTTACCATCCTTTTTACCGGCAAAAAGTATTACCCGGTGTTAACCCAGTAATCTGGAGATTGGGGCTGGCTATCACCCAGACCTTTCTGAGAGGCCAATATAACTGTTAAAGGGTTGTCCAACCTAACTTTGGTCAGTTTGTTGACATTTTTCCCAATGCCTCAGAAACAGATAAGAGAAGTAAGGAAAGGCAAATTATATATCAAAATAATGAGTAAAGTGCATAGAAAAGGTACATATAATTTTTTTCAGGAAACAAAGTGAATTTTATGATTTTGAAGAAGATTAATTTGCCAATGGCATAAGTAACGAACCGGTAAAACCACCAAATAATCGGTAATTCGAAAGCCTTGTCCTCAATATAATGATAACATAATACAGACTCGGAGAAAGCATTTTTTTGACACACACTCTGATAGGTTTTGATGTTTGATTGTAATAACACCAACACAACTTTTGGATGTTCTGGATGTGGCCATGTTTCAATGATGTTTATTCCGGTCATGTCACATGTGATTACAATGTGGTTCTTGCAAAAATACTCAATTTGGGCAATCTAAAGAATGCAAGGACGTGATCACACCCTTTATTTGTTCGAGACAATGTATGAGCGGATTTGCAAACATGTGACAGCAAATACTTGAGCTGTCAATGTCATAACTGCAAAATATGGTTTGAAATTCCCTCGTGTGTTTAGAGTCTGTCTGAACTTTTTTGTTGACAAAAAATCTGAATTATTGCTCACTAGAAAGACAACATGAACCATTTGTAAAAAAATAACCGAGTGTATAAAATCGAGACGATACACATAAAATAGGGCAATATTCATAACAAAGTAAGCAGAATGCTTCAGAAATCACTTTTTCACGAAGTATATTCCAAGTGACCTGGAACTATATTGAGTGTGTTGATTTCCCCGATGTTGTGAAGTTATTTACTTCACAGTTACCATGTTTCTTCGCCACAGACTATGTTGATGTCGGTAAAGGACTGATTCAAGATTGGTTGAAAATGATGCATTCACGCTTTTCATTACGTGTACACTCCATACAAAAAAATTATCCAAAAATCGACTGAGCGTGTTGTGTGTAATTACATAATGTCAGACATGCACTCACTAATTAGTGTCGATTGGACTGTATTGGGAAAAGATTCGCCAATTAACATATTAATTTCTGTTACTAAATCTTTTTTTTGTACCTGATACATTTTGTTTGGGAATTTTGTATATCAAATAAAATCTTTAAAGGTGAAAATCGGTTCGGTAAATCCCGTTATTTTGTGTGATAAATTTGACCCCAAAAATGATAATTTTGCCGTTCACGTGCAACAGTGTCGCTCTTCCGTCAATTGGATCTACATTGAATGAAATATTCTGAAGTCATTGGAGACCTGCGAACAAACTCAGGAGAGAATCCAAATCATATATCAGCGAAAATCTTATTTTAATATGAAAACAAATCGAAAATCTCACGAATTAACAAACAGATTTTTTCAATTCCTATATTAAACCGCAGTACAGAGTTCTGGAAATGAAAGATATGACATTTGTATCAGAATATTTTATTAAATGTAAGTTTTAGAAATTTTCTGACTGAACAATATAATTGCTAATCAGGGATAGTCTCTGAAAGATTTTTCTCGTGAAACATTAATTGGTTATGTAATCCTTCTCACGTTAGCGCACTAAAACAGCTTTTCATACCCGGTCGTTTCTACACAAACGGCGGGGTATTAACAGGTGCGGTTTTGTATGCAATGTACATGTAATCTAAATAAGGTGTGTTTGGACGATGCTGAGAATTTAGTTTTTTCTTGCAACCAACCATACTAACACAAGCATTGATCAGTGTCTTTTGTCATCGTTTTACACTGACAAATCTCTTTCACCGGAAACTATCTCCCAATTTGCGTATCACAATAAACATAACCGCTGTCAGCATGACCGTGTGGTCAAAACCGAAACGAATTATCGAATCCACGGTCAAAATTAGCTGCAATTGGCTTTTAAACAAATGAAATACACGAAATATTCGCAATTTCTTCATTATCCATGCCGAGTTACTTTTTAACCAGACCACATGCGTCCAGTTTCGTTTGTCGGCATCAAACTGATATTGTTTGTGGTAATTAACAGTACGAGAAGGCGAAAGAAGCCAAATATTTCCCATGATCTATAAATTAATTAAAATTGATAATTCCTTTTATTTTACTGAAATTATGAATTGATAAGGTGGGTGTGTTGTGATTATTATGCCCCAGACCTGGAAGTTGTAAAATCAAAGGTGCATCTAGGGCCGTGCAGTGGTGACCTCTGTCCTCTTAGTCTTACCCATTCATTATTACATGTACCAACATTCTCCCTTGTATTTCAACCACTGCTACTCCAATTTGAAGGATATTTGGTGTTGTGATCGAGCATCATGCGGAAACAATGCATGTGTAGCTTCTGTAGCATGTGTTTCGTCCCACATTTTTTCAGAGTTGTGGTACTGTTTTCACTCTTTTGAGTTAGAAAATTTTGTTTATAACTAGTTGATTTGTTACAATTTGTTGGAAAGTGCCTGCTGATACCCTCAGATGTATTGCTACAAAATATTTCTGGTGAAGATTTTGTTCCTATTACTTATCAAGCAACAACCTAATGAATATTTTGTATAAAGCCACCAATCTGATGTTTGACACTTTTATCGGAGCTGTTATGAAGGCTTATGGAACTCAAAATGTTGATTATGGCAGGACTTTTCTATTCACCCATTAATTGATAAATTAAGTGTTATAGTTGGAAGTAAGAAGCATGATAGGTCCAGAACTTAAAGTCTAAAAAGAATGTTTTGCAATGTAACATGATTTTTGCGAGGCCCTCTGGATGTGCCCTTCTGATCTCAATAGGCCAATAAGCCTCCTTGGGGAAAGTACATGCAATAATGGTTATGTAAGGTTGATTTGATGTGTTTTGAATAACAATGTACTTTTAAGTACATTAGATGGTTTATTGCAGTGACAGGTTACAGTTACCCTTGTTTCTTCTCCAACAGATATCATGAGTGTATTGGTGTCCAAGAGTAAACAAAGCTATTATACTTATTGATAAACCAGACAAATTTAACAATTTAATCACTATCAAATTGATGCATGGGATAAAAGGGGTTACAGTGCAAGGGGTTTGTAAATGTATTTATTCAACTACAATGTATGACTTTGCAGTGCATTCTACATAGGAGAATATCATAGTTTCTGTCCAAACCACCACAGTGACACGTACATGTTTATGTTGGGAGACACTCTTTTGTCCTTCCGTACTTCTTCTGGTGGACTCCTTCAAGTTGACCTTTGTTCAACTCCCCAAATCAAAACATAAACAAAAGAAAATGTCTGCCTTCAGTCAGTGAGCACTCCACTTATAACATTTGGTCTCAATCTTTATTACTTTCAAGAATTAGGAAAAGATTTCTTCGACTATGTACTTCAATGTTTATAGAATACTGCTGTTATTTTATTTTGAGGTATTTTATTGTAAAAATTTTGCTCTCTTACTTATGCCATAGCAGACTTTCAGGTGGTGCTATTTACACATGGCAGCAGTTCCTTGGCAAATTTCAGTTTCCACATGTTCTATGTTTCATTCCAAGCCTTTTGGTATATAATTTATTGGGGTTATTCATTTTGGGCCTTTTTTAGACTTGAAAGAAAATTACATGAAATTTGACCAAAGTTAGGTTGGACGTCCCCTTAAATCCTTGTCAGGGCAGAAAGCCTTGCTATTTAATGGGTCCGACAATTCGACAGTAGTAGCGTATATTCGGAACCAGGGAGGCAGGGAGGCACTCATTCCATTCCGTTGTTCAATTTAACGGAAAGGATCCTTCTGTTTGTCCTAGAGCATCAAGTTCTCCTATTGGTCCGTCATATTCCGGGTCGTCTGAACGTTCTCGGAAAGGTCGCATGTTGCCGCCAGAATGGACTCTCAACAAACGAGTATTCAATCAGATTTGCTACCAATGGGATCATCCTATGATAGACTTATTTGCGATGCATCTCAACAATCAGTTGCAGAAGTATGTGTTCCATACCCAGATCCTCGAGCGTTTGCAGTAGACGCCCTCTCGATCTCTTGGGACGGAATGATAGGATACGCGTATCCTCCAGCTCCATTGATTCAACAGATATTGCTAAATATCAAGCAATCCCACTGCAAGATTCTGTTGGTAGCATCTCTGTCACCCCAGAGACCATGGATAAATCTACTCAGGTGTCTGTTGTGGGATATTCCGCGGAAGCTTCTTTCGAAGGGGAAATCGCGCACACTGCATCACAACCCGCAAGCTCTCAACCTCCATTCCAGACATTGCTAATTTTCTGGTCTACTTGTTTGACGAGATCAAACTGCAGCCAATAACTATTAAGGGTTATAGGTCTATGCTATCGGATACCTATGCTCATCATGATAGCTTACAAATTGGATCTAATGTCTCTTTATCTAAGTTAGTGAAAAACTTATTATTAAATAGCCCTAGAACCCTTAAGTTAATTCCTAAGTGGAATTTAGCTTGGGTTCTTATGAAGCTAAAAGAAGCACCATTTGAACCTCTTGATACAGCGGACTTCAAATTCTTATCTTATAAGACAGCTTTTCTCTTAGCCTTCTCTTCTGCCAGAAGAGTTAGTGAGCTTCATGCGCTGTCGGTTGATGATTCTCACTATCCTAGTGTTGGCAATACTATTACTTTGACTACTAATGTTGGATTTTTGACTAAGAATCAGGCTCCTAATAAGTATCCTGAACCTATTGTTATTAAGGCTCTTCCATCTTCAGATGGTCATAGGCCTTTGCTCTGTCCAGTTAGAGCCATGCGTATTTACAAACGTAGATCTGAGTTTATCAGAAAGGGACGTAAGCGTTTCTTTCTGTCTCTGCTGCCTAATAGAAAGGACATTACAGTCCATTCTATTGCAAGGTGGATTCAATTAACTATCCATACTGCTTTTGAAAAATTATCTTCAACTCAGCAGTCTGTGCTTAAGATTTCGGCGCATGAAGTAAGAGTGCTGTCTACATCTTGGGCTTATGCTAATAGTGTTGCTATTACCGATTTGATGAAGGCTGCATATTGGTCTCAGCCTTCCACGTTCACAAATTTTTATCTGAGAAATATTGAGTCCATTTCTGGTGACCTGCATTGTTTAGGTCCGTTATCTGTTGCTCAGAATGTCGTCCACTAAACAGTTGCAACTATAGTTATTCCGGCTTTCTGTTCCGGCAGTGACTCTGTCCTGCTGCCCTCTTCGTTCTGGGGTATTTGACCCAGAGCAAGGGGAAAAGGGGGGGGGGGGGGGGGATGGTGTTCCCTTATATCACCTGCTTTATAGTGAAAAGCAAGGGAATACCTCCTCTGGAGTCAGTAATTCTGAGTCGGTGTCGGGATGGTTTTAAAGTGTAAAGCTAATGTCTATCTCATTTATGAAATATTTTTAAAGTGTAGCTCGGTGTGAAGCATTTGTATATGTCACATGTCATACGAGTGTTAATATACAATCCTCGGACACTTTTAAATGAGTATAAAGAGTCTCATTCTCTGGACTATCTTTATTTATTGGCTTTCCTTTAATAAATTAGTATAATGGGTTATACTGGATGTTAATAAAGATCATTGATGTTATTGTGCTCAATTACGGAATGGTATTGTGTCTTTCTTTTTTAGCTCACCTGAGCGAAGCTCAAGGGGAGCTTTACTAATCACTTTCTGTCCGTCGTCCGTCGTTCGTCGTCGTCCGTCCGGCGTTAACTTTACATTATCGACTTCTCCTCCTAAACCACTAGCCCAATTTTATTCAAATGTTGGCTAAATGTTTATTACCTAATGCCAATTCAGATTTGTTCAAATGAAGTTGCCCCTCCTCCTGGGTGGTGCCACGCCCCCAAGGGGCACCAAAATCTTTGTAAATCTTCTTCTCATGAACCAGCAGTAGCAGAGACTTGATATTTGGTGTGCAGCTTCCTTTTGAGGTGTAGACTCAGATTTGTTCAAGAGAAGTTTGTGGGGCTATACTTGGCGTCGTTATGAGAGGGGCAAAATATTTTGCCCCGCCCAAAATTTCTATTTTCCAAACCGAGAGGCTGATTTGAACCAAATTTTATGTGAGGGCTTATTGGGCCATGAGTACTTGATTTATGCAAAAAAAAATTTTCCCGCAGCCCCGTGGGAACCGCAGGAGCTAAAAATAGAAAAAAATTAAAACGCCCATATCTCCAAAACTGCACGGCACTGAGAATTTTTATTTGGTGTGCAGCTTCCTTAGGACCAACAGAAAGGATTGGTAAAAAAAAATTGCCATCGGTTTTATCATAGGGTACAGTTTCGGGACTTTGAAAAAGTGCTGAGTCAGCACTTTTTAACACTGTAGGCAATGGGAAAAACATTAAAAAATCTTCTTCTCCAGATCCAGCAGGCAGAATCTTTTGATATTTGGTATGCAACATTGTAGGGTGGATCTGATTCAAGTTTGTTCAAATCGGCCCCCTGGGTTCATATTTGGGCTCAGTATAGGAGCCCGATTTCGAACTAAGTGCATTTCAGGCAAATTTCTTAAAAAATCTTCTTCTCCAGAACCAGCAGGCAGAATCTTTTGATATTTGGTATGCAACGTTGCGGGGTAGATCTGATTCAAGTTTGTTCAAATCGGCCCCCTGGATTCATATTTAGGCTTACTATAGAAGCCCGAATTCGAACTTAGTGCATTTCATGCAAATTTCTTAAAAAATCTTCTTCTCCAGATCCAGCAGGCAGAATGTTTTCATATTTGGTAAGCAACATTGTGGGGTGGATCTGATTCAAGATTGTTCAAATCGGCCCCCTGGGTTAATATTTGGGCTCAGTATAGGAGCCCGATTTCGAACTTAGTGCATTTCAGGCAAATTTCTTAAAAAATCTTCTTCTCCCGATCCAGCAGGCAGAATCTTTTGATATTTGGTATGCAACATTGTAGGGTGGATCTGATTCAAGTTTGTTCAAATTGGCCCCCTGGGTTCATATTTGGGCTCAGTATAGGAGCCCGATTTCGAACTTAGTGCATTTAGGCAAATTTCTTAAAAAATCTTCTTCTCCAGATCCAGAAGGCAGAATCTTTTGATATTTGGTATGCAACATTGTGGGGTGGATCTGATTCAAGTTTGTTCAAATCGGCTTCCTAGATTCATATTTGGGCTCACTATAGAAGCTCGAATTTGAACTTTGTGCATTTCATGCAAATTTCTTAAAAAATCTTCTTCTCCAGATCCAGCAGGCAGAATCTTTTGATATTTGGTATGCAATGTTGCGGGGTAGATCTGATTCAAGTTTGTTCAAATCGGCCCCCTGGATTCATATTTAGGCTTACTATAGAAGCCCGAATTTGAACTTTGTGCATTTCAAGCAAATTTATTAAAAAGTCTTCTTCTCCAGATCCAGCAGGCAGAATCTTTTGATATTTGGTATGCAACATTGTGGGGTGGATCTGATTCAAGTTTGTTCAAATCGGCTTCCTAGATTCATATTTGGGCTCACTATAGAAGCTCGAATTCGAACTTAGTGCATTTCAGGCAAATTTCTTAAAAAATTTTCTTCTCCAGATCCAGCAGGCAGAATCTTTTGATATTTGGTATGCAACATTGTGGGATGGATCTGATGCAAATTTGTTTGAATCGGCTCCCTAGATTCATATTTGGGCTTCCTATAGAAGCTCGAATTCGAACTTAGTGCATTTCAGGCAAATTTCTTAAAAAATCATCTTCTGCAGATCCAGCAGGCAGAATCTTTTGATATTTGGTATGCAACATTGCGGGGTGGATCTGATTCAAGTTTGTTCAAATCGGCCCCCTGGATTCATATTTGGGCTCACTATAGAAGCTCGAATTCAAACTTAGTGCATTTCGGGCAAATTTCTTCAAAAATCTTCTTCTCCAGATCCAGCAGGCAGAATCTTTTGATATTTGGTATGCAACATTGCGGGGTGGATCTGATTCAAGTTTGTTCAAATTGGCCCCCTGGATTCATATTTGGGCTTAATATAGAAGCCCGAATTCGCACTTAGTGCATTTCGGGCAAATTTATTAAAAAATCTTCTTCTCCAGATCCAGC
Organism: Pictodentalium vernedei; assembly: GCA_031216915.1. Taxonomy (NCBI): domain Eukaryota; kingdom Metazoa; phylum Mollusca; class Scaphopoda; order Dentaliida; family Dentaliidae; genus Pictodentalium; species Pictodentalium vernedei. Next base: position 558,585,636 of record CM062297.1, read on the forward strand.
AGGCAGAATCTTTTGATATTTGGTATGCAACATTGTGGGGTGGATCTGATTCAAGTTTGTTCAAATCGGCTTCCTAGATTCATATTTGGGCTCACTATAGAAGCTCGAATTCGAACTTAGTGCATTTCAGGCAAATTTCTTAAAAAATCATCTTCTCCAGATCCAGCAGGCAGAATCTTTTGATATTTGGTATGCAACATTGCGGGGTGGATCTGATTCAAGTTTGTTCAAATCGGCCCCCTGGATTCATATTTGGGCTCACTATAGAAGCTCGAATTCGAACTTAGTGCATTTCAGGCAAATTTCTTAAAAAATCTTCTTCTCCAGATCCAGCTTCTGAATCTTTTCATAATTGGTAAGCAGCATTGTGGGGTGGATCTGATTCAAGTTTGTTCAAATCGGCCCCCTGGGTTTATATTTGGGCTCCGTATAGGAGCCCAAATTTTAACTTAGTGCATTTCAGGCATATTTCTTAAAAAATCTTCTTCTCCAGATCCAGCAGGCAGAATCTTTTGATATTTGGTATGCAACATTGTGGGGTGGATCTGATTGTGATTCATGAACGTATTTATTTGTAAAGTTGATAGAATCTTAGACAAAATTTGCAGAAAAGATCTACTATAGAAGGGGTGGTATCCAGGGTGAACCATTTACCCAAATCTAGCAGTACTAATGCATTATTCACACAAATCTCCGTTCAAATTTTATGACCCCCTCATTGGAACACACGCATTCAGCTCATTCCAACAAAGGTCATATGCCATGTTTTCGAGACAAAGGAATAAAAATTTTAGTTATTCATGAAATTTTTAGGCAACTGTTGTCTGTTATTCACATTGCTTCATGAAATTTCAGTACTTTTAGAAGTTAGCTCAGTAATCAAGGGTTAATTCCCCTTAATTAAATGTCGCCTCTAAAAAACAACCACTTTGCATATCTTACCTTTTTACCAGCATAACTGCCAAAACTTGTCTGCATTCTTCGCAAAAATCGCTATTCAAATTTTAATTTTTGTCTCTTAAACATACATGTACTTATCGCTTGTAAATACCCCATTGGAATGAGCTTTTTGAGCTCATTCCAATGAGAGGTCGCACACCATGCTTTTTGAGTCAAAAAAGCAATTTTTTTAGTTATTCCAGAATTTCGTTCAGAAAACACAGCTTTATGACTTCACATTAAAATGAGCTCTCTAAGCTTGTTCCAATCAACATTCACGCACTATGTCTTTCACACAAAAAATAAAATTTTCCATTTATTCAGGAATTTTGTTTGCAAGAACACTCTTACCCCCCCCCCCCCCCCCCACACACACACACACAAACACATACACACACACACACACACACACACACACACAAACACAGACACACACATCTAAAAGTTCGTCAGCAAAAAAACAGTTACTTCAGTTTTTAAATGCATTATAGGAACAACTTGCCTAATCAAATTTAAATACTTTTGCATCATTCTGTATCTAGAACAAACCATTTACCATATCTTTACGCAAAATTCTCCAGCATCATTCACAAAAAAACACCATTATTTATATATTCACATTTCTGTCTTAAAAATATACCTGATCTTCCCATACCCCTATTGGAATAAGCTGTTTGAGCTTGTTCCAATGATGATAAAAAAACTAATATTTTGGAAAATTTGTGAAAATTTTTGTTTTCTTGCATGCAAATATATACATGTAGCACATGGAAGATATCCACAGTTGGGGAGAGATGTCCAAGGCTATCTCTTCACATTCCTTGTTTGTGCTTCATGCTAAACCAGTTTGTCTGCAGAGATAAATTTGCTTTATTAAAAATCATTGGAGATTGGCCACACACCAATGATTTTAAATAAAACTAATTTTAGGTAACAAATGTTGAACTTCAAACAAAATCTATCACTCAACCAGTTAATGTTGATGAGGCATGACATGGTGAAGGTGACCTAAAATACTTCTTAGAGTCACTTTGTCAGGTGAGCGATTAAGGCCACGTGGGGCCTCTTGTTTCTATAAACAAGAAAGATACATGTAAAGCCTGTTCTCCTTGAGGGGATAATTCTGTTTACATGTAATTGAGTCTATTAGATTTTCCTTTATGTCCTAGGCCCTCCAGCCTTTTTTCTATTCAGCTCAGTCTGGGTCATTGGTACAATATAAAAATGTTAAAAAATTTATAGTAATTTATATATTTTTTATACTTACCAATGACCCAGATGGGGGATGGACCTCCCATGAGTTGGGAACTCATACCTCCCCGCTGTTTACATAACACTTACCAGGCACTGGTTGTAAGAATGAGGATTTAGCTCCAATTTCGGACTTCCTTGACACTGCGCATGCACAGTGGATAAAAGTATGGAGGACCACATAGGAAATCTAATTTTTGGATTTTGATGCAAATTTTGGGGATTGTTGGGGCAAAATTTGTGTTTGGCCCTAGAATATAAGAGTTAGCACCAGCTAAGTCTGGGTCATTGGTAAGTATAAAAAATATATAAATTACTATAAATTTTTTAACATTGTTTTTTTGTTACGTTTTATCATATAAATGCTCATTGTTAATTGGATCATGAACAAAACTCAGTGTGTCAAACCTGTCTTATATTATTTTTTTTGGTGGCGAGTTAACCCGTGGCGACTTGACCTGGTGGCGAGTTGACCCAGTGGCGAGTTGACCCATTTCCCTTTGAAATGGGTCGGTCTATTCACAGGAGTCTGGAACTTGACATACAGGCATACAATATGATATATACATTTACAACCGAGCGAAGCGAGGAAGGAGTGCAACACACCCTCGACTGGTCATATCACATTCACGCCTTACATTACGATTCAAATCAACTTACCACTTATTTTTCTCTTCACACTTACTCACAAATGATTTATCTATCTAACGGCTGGATGGTTGGATTCACAATTCTCGTTTACATACTTTATTACACGATTTTCCTCAAAATAATGACGGAATTTAAATCTGCCACGACACCATGTCCCCCTTCGCAGAAGCTGAAGTAAACAGTCGACAGTTTTACTTAACGGGATCAACAAAACAAAATGGGTTTACCGTATGACGAAATCCCCGCGAAATTTGAAATGCTTTAACGTGTGTAAAGCTAGGGCTGAAACGGTTATGGGATTGGTTAACTGTGATATATAACCATGGTTAATTGGTTAATCGCTGTTAAATATTACCATAGTCTTGTGAATAGCTTTTCGGAAAAAGGCGGGGTACAATTATTAAAAATAATAACACAGGCATTACGTGGAATGTGACTAGAAGTTCCAATCAGACATTGCGAAAATAATTTATTAATTTATTTACCGCCAAATTGTCATTTAAAGAAGTGATTGAGCCAGGTCGAAAGATTGACTTGTTTAATATTCATGATTCTGCCAGTCGGGTGCAGAAAATATAATTTATTTCCCACCAGAATAGCATGATCAACATGTTTACATATTCAATATTCATGACACAGGTAAGGTTTTACAGGTCAATCAATCAATCAATGCAGTGAGACCTCAACAACTCATTTCGAAACAGAAAAAATCCTTGTATGATATTTTGTTTCAAATGGCTCTTCAAATTCGAGATATTCCATGCTCTGTTCTGTATTCATTTTTGCGACATATTTGGATGGACAACACATTATATTGCCGATACTTTGTCATGATAACTTGACCCTTTACCTAACGCAGCTTTTTAAAAAAAAACTTCAATTTTCAACACAAAATTCTGAAAATTTTTGTATGAAAGCATAAAAATATGGGAATCATTAGAATCAGCTTGTTGAGCCGATTCTAATGATATCCATATTTGTATGGTTTTATTGAGGGGATAAAAAGTTATTTTAATTATCCACAATCCACATTGATCCAACAACACATCCCAGAATGACTGAATTAAACTAATAATAGTTCTAAATGGAATTGGTAGCATATAGAGACCAGTCAGAAGTTACATGTTGTTTCAGTCGGATACACTCCAACTCAGTCCAAGAGGAATGATATTTTATTTGTTTGATACACAAAAAAATCAAATGACAAGACATGCTGTTTTAGCGTGATATGGATTCATCACAGCATTGATCTCTTTTCCTTTTTCTAAGACTAAGACAATAAATGTGTTGTTTTAGTTGTTAACAATCATCATGTTTGCTTCTCTTTGAATTATACCGGTTGGCAGAAGTGAAGATAACACTTTTTTTTTATTTCTCAGCTTGTGTCGAGTATCTGTGTTGCGACACAGATAACTTTATTTGCTTATATACCAGAACCACACAGACCCCCCCCCCCCCCCCACAAGAACCTCCAAGAGGCTAGAACATTTGTACAGTGTTTTAGTTTTTGGTTTTTAGTTTTCTAAATACCAGAGGGGGGGATGGAGGCGGCAATCAGAATTAGAAGTAGTGAGATCCCTTGGGCTCCAGGGGAAATCTTGGGGTTAGTGGGGCTGTGACTACTGCCATGATGTAGAACAGGGTCTTTGGGGGAGTGTTCATTGAATAGGGACACTGTCATTCGGTATTTATACATACATACTGGAAATGAAATACTTTTTTAAAAATACCACACAACTGTAATATAGTGGGGGAGGGGGGCAGTTTTTTGGTGTGGGCGAAAGGTTTCATGAATTCTCTGTCAACTTGATGCTGAGCCTTGGCTATCTGGTCTGCCTTCAGGGGAACTGATGACTGGGTGATGGGGAGGAGAAAAACGCACTCACAGCACACTTAAAGCCCTTAAAAAGGCTGTTATATCTTTATTCATATGTTTAGTTATTTAAAATGTACACTGGTCCCAGCCAGGCAAACTTGTTTCAATCCTTGCTTGGTGTTTGGTTTCCCTGTGTATATTAACAAAAAGCTTGTTCCAATATCCCTTCGCCTGGTTCCAAAAAATTTGAGATGTGTTAGTTAAAAAAGTTATAGGTAGAGAGAGATAAAAATCTGCTATTGTATTTTGTGACTGTTGTGTGATTGTTGATATTGATGCTGTTAGGGGTGGGTTTCTTCATAGCCAACTCCCCACATGCAGAGTTGCGAGGCAGTCCTCACAGACTCAATCCACAAGTTCTAAATGACTAGTGGGGCAATCCTCACTGACTCTTGACTCCTCCATATCTTTATGAGAGAGAGTCTCGGTTGAATGGTCCCTTACTATAATGGATGCAATCAATAAAAAAACCCAATGATTAACAATAGACTTATGTGGGCGACAACACTGTAACCCGATTAACTACCAACAAGACAAGGGGTTAATAACACCTTCGCATACACTGAGGAACTTCCGCAAAGTTACTTGCTACAATTCAGGAACTTACTGCAACTAGACCGACTGCTTTGAAATTCCCACTTCTGATATTTCTTAAATTCAAACTAAATATACATAAATTATACATCAAAATGAAGGGTGTGATGTATAGAGGATGGAAAACATATGCAATCAACTCATAGAGTTGACAGCAGGGACCCATGGTTCCTGGAAGTCTACTACCGTATTCATACTACTGATAATAATATAATATTTCAGGCACGCAACTTGGGGCCAAATCTACTTCAGATATCCAAGAGCAAAGCTGGGGTAAATTCCCATTTTGTCCGTCAGCGAGACCGAATCGTCCGCTGGCCATTTCGTCTGCTAGGGAAATCAGGATTTGTGCAAAGAAAAAAAAAAACTCTGAGTTTCTTTTATTTATATATTATTTATTCTTTAATAACAGCACATATAAGGAATACTTCAGTGAAAAATGCGATATTTATTGAGAAAAATATTGTGTGGTACTTTTTTCTCATTAATTTGCATTTATTCAAGAAATAATAGAGAAATAAGTAGAGTAATTTAGTGAAAATTGTGATATTTATTGAGAAAACTTTCTAATACTTGGTAAATGTCTGTGATTATTTTGCATTTATTCAAGGAATAATGGTGAAATAATTAGAGAAATTTATTGAAAAAATGTGATATTTATCGAGAAAAATTTGTTATATTTGGTAAATTTTTCTGATTATTTTGCATTTATTCAGGGAATATTGGTGAAATAATTAAATAAATTTAGCGAAAAAAGAGACATTTATTGAGAAAAATTTGTAATACTTGATAAATTTTTCTGATTATTTTGCATTTATTCGTGGAATAATGGCAAAATAATTGGAGAAATTCAGTGAAAATTGACATTTATTGAGAAAAATTTGTGATACTTAGTTTAAACAATATTTATTTAAAAAATTATGTTCTGTGTATACACTAGCTTAAATACAACAAAGAAAAATCGAAATTAGTAAATTAAAATACAGCAATATACAATATAACAAATAAACTGATTCATAGATTGCCGTAGAAAGGATGGATTCGACAGTAAGCTTATAGCTTATGTAAACCATCTCCCTAGCGTCTGTATCATTTACCTCATCTTGGTGGTATAGATGGAATATAAACTCATATAATGCTGTCTGGTAGACGAGACCCTTTCTAATTATGCTGATTTAGTTGATTGTAAAATTAGCCATACACCCTGAGACACAGGATGGGATACCGCACCCCCATACATGCAACCAATTCTGTCTACATTCACGAAGAATGTACACAACCAATCGCAGACAGAGAGGCCTGATTCCTCCGCCCAGGGCACCAGAAGTGTGGCAGTATAAATTAACTCTATTCGACAACAAAATAGCGGATGGGGCTCAGGCCACCAGACAATGACACATAAGATTGTTTGAACTTGACATGCGAAGAAGAACTGTATAGTTACAGAAATAGAGAAAAAGAAGGAGAAGGAGAAGGCCACCTTGAATACATGAAACATAATATTCCATTCATATAATCATAAGAGAGTAACCGATGTGCTTTCAATGTAGTGTTCGGCATATACAGCATCATTGGAGATGAGTCTAAGAAGAAAAAGAAGAATTTAAATTGAAAGCAGGAATAAATATAACCTATTAAACACAGTTGGTAATGTTCCCCATGTTGATTCAGTTGCTTTGGAGTTCACTGGAAGCATCTACTTGATAGAATGAACTTGTGTACCACTTCAAAAATATGACGGTTCTCCTCAGTAGTAAAAAATTCTGAGCCATAAATATATCCCTTGTAGATTCTGAGCCATAAATATATCCCTTGTGGATATATCTCTTGCAGATGGGAGTAGATCGAGTGTTATACGTATACTGCATGTATCTGAGAACAGTGGGCAGTGTAAGAGATAGTGTTCTGATGTCTCGCAATCGCCACATTGACAGGAAGTTGAGGTGATAAATGATTATCATACAAGTGAGAATTTAAACTACAGCAACGTAGTCTAAGCCTACAGTGGTATACTTGTGTTATGTGCGATTTCGAACCACTGAAATACAAGGGTGGTCGGAGGTTGCCATCATTCAAAAAGGTCTTGAAGCTAATCAAAGAAGAGTTTTCGCGGATAGATAAGGGCAATTTGTTCCATTGTTCAGTAACTCTGGTAATGAAAGAAGACTTGCTTGTACAATTGTGTCTGAGAAAATGGAACTCTGTGGTTGTGAGATTACCGGAGGTTGAGGGATGGGTTTGATGATGAGTTGGATGAAGGAACCCTATTTGCAATATATGTGGGGGACATTTGATGATACATTTTGAAAGAACTGTATTAGCTTATGTTTACATTGCTTTCTTGTAGAGAATCCCAGTGCGTTTCGGAATAAATCAGTGACTTACTGGTACTAATGGTTGTCCCAGTTATGATCCTTGCTGGTGCGATCTGCACTTTTTCCAGATCATTATCTTTGGTTGCCGAGCTATTGTCCCATACAACATCAGCGTATTCGAGAAGGGGCCAAATGAAGGCAAAATATATTTTTTTCTAACGCGCCTCAATCAAGGTTAAATTTGTGCTTCCTGAACAGGTCGATTCGAGACCAGGCTTTAGAACAGATATGGTCTATGTGGTCATTCCATGTACAGGTGTTATTTAAAATGACTCCTAAATGTTTATGTTTGTTGACTTCGGTTATCCGCGTGTTACCTAAAAACAGTGGTGGGTGGGTAGTTGCATTGATTTTGTGTGATATAAGCATGCTCTCTGTTTTATGGGAATTAAACTCAACCAGCCATGATTTAGCCCAATCGTCGATTCAGGCCAAATCATGGTTGATTAAGGTCGAGGCTTGCTCTGGATTCTCTACAATTAAATATAGGGATGTATCGTCTGCAAAGAGATGTATACAGTAAAACCTGTTTTGAGAGACCACTGTCTTGAGAGACCATTGTGGCTATGCACCGATTGGTCTCACTCTATAATGGACCTGTCATGAGAGACCAACTGTTATGAGAGACCACCTGTCTTGAGAGACCACAAAACTGTGGCAAAAACTCTGTTTTTTACCTGTTTTGAGAGACTGGAAAATCAATTTTTGCAATTTCAGAGTATTAAAATCAATTAAGATCAATGCAGTGTGTACAGAAATCAATAGTTCAAAAATGTAACCAGGACATCTGCCCAACAGTAAAATTGTCAGGATTGTCCCTGCAACCTTAATAACTGAAATCATACACATGTCTGACAAATATCTTTCACTGTAGATTGTCTGAAAACTATTAATTGGCTTTCAGTTACATTGTTATTTATCTGTATAACTCTTCAAGTCGGAGAAATTTTTATTAAGATCCCCGTGAAAAGGTAAAGATTATTGTTAAAAAAACCAAACTTGCTTTAAGTCCATTATTTGCTCCAGTGTGACAAAATCAAAGAGGATTAAGCAAACTAAAACACCCTGGTAAGTTTATTTTTACTTAAAGTGTAACTGAAATTATTCTCTATTAAAACAAAACCTAACAGACACAAAAACAGACTTTTCAAGGTATAACTGTAAATTATAAAAATAACTCATTTGTAAATATTGATAGAAAGAGAACACTTTGTTTGCATAAAGTAAGAAATTACTCTTGGATGTCGGAGGAATGGTTTTGCACGCTGAAGGCGTGCAGGGATGCTATGGGGCAAGCCTCTTTCGACCCTTGGTGACTGTTTATGATCGATTTTGTCTCATGTCAAGGCGTGTTGAAGGAGGAAGAGGTTCTGGTACTCGGCAGATGTCTCTGGCTAAGGTGTCGCGGGTGTGTGGCTACGTTGACTGGTGTAGGTTGAACCCTTGGGTGAGGACCAGTGTGGGACTGTTTATGATCAATTTTGTCTCATGTCAAGGCATGTTGAAGGAGGAAGAGGTTATGGTACTCGGCAGATGTCTCTGGCTAAGGTGTCGCAGGTGTGTGGCTACGTTGACTGGTGTAGGTTGAACCCTTGGGTGAGGACCAGTGTGGGAGGTTGGGTCCTCTCACAATGGTACTACCTCTCCCCGAGGGCGCAGTAGTGTTACGTTTTCAGGCAAGTATAGTCTGCCACTTCGGAGTTGGTGTCGATGTCGGGCCATCATTGGCAAGTATAGTCTGCCTCAGGCTTGTCTAAGTCGGGTTACAGGTTCATGGATGGACATCTTTGGGAACAAAACAACAATGACCCCTTTTGGGGACCACCAGTAAGAAGACCCAAACTTCCCTGGTTCGGGGACAGGCCTGCATTATGATCCTATTTGGCTGGGTCAAAAGGATGCGCCATATAGACGCTTATAAAAAGTGGCAGAGGTGGGACACGGGACCAACGCTCACCTCTCTTGAAGTGCTTGACCACTTACAGGGATGGAGCGGAGGATGTTCAGGAACCATGGGGGTTAGTTTCCATAACGGTTATAGTTTCCATAGCGGTTTACTGGGGTGCTGGTCAAAAAGCATCTTCTGTGTACCTGCTAAAAGAAGAAGGTAGAATTAGTTTTCATTCGTTTATGTAAAAAATAAAAATTAAATAGCATGTTTAGTTTTATACAGTTTTTGAAAATAATGTAATTTTGGTTGAGTTGGTGAAGACAGCCCTTTCTGGTAGAAGGCCACAGCTAAGCTGTTAATCTGCCTATTAGCTCACCTTCTCATTTCCTATTTTTTCTCGATGTTTCCGATTTTTTGTGATTTTCGTTGAGTTGGTGAAAGCAGCCCTTTCTGGTAGAAGGCCACAGTTAAGCTGTTAATCTGCCTGTTAACTCACCTTCTTGTTTCCTATTTTTTCTCGAGGCTTCCGATTTTTAGCGATTTTAGTCGAGTTGGTGAAGGCAGCCCTTTCTGGTAGAAGGCCACAGCTGAGCTGTTAATCTGCCTGTTAGTTTACCATCTCGTTCCCTATTTTGTTTTGAGTCGAAGAACAGGCTTATACACAGAGCCACACCCGGGGGTGTTAGTTTCCTGTCTTGTCCTCGTTTAAGGTCCTAGTTTTATGATTGGCCTATTTTAGATAATTGAGGTAGCGAAGAACAGGCTTACACGCAGAGCCAGACCCAGAGGTGTTTCTTTCCTGTCTTGCCCTCAGTTATAAGTCCTAGTTAGTATTTCCCTTAAGTAGCAGCATTTTGGGGTTTTTGTCTTCTTTTACAGATTGCCTGTAGTTCGGATATTAGTTGGCTGTTGGCTAACCATTCATGATTTTTCGTGGCTAGGGAGGCAAGGCGGTCTTTTATAGTGGGAATTTCGGCTGTATCATGGAGTGTTTTGATAGGTGTATCCCATGGGGCACGGAGGACGACCCTAAGCGCGTGATTTTGGACCTTCTGTAGTTTTCCCATATTTGTTTGATTGGGCTCAGTTAGGATGATGGCGCCCATATTCAGGTACTGGGTGCACGAAGGCTTTGTATAGTTTGAGTAGGGTAGATTGATTGGCTCCCCAGGAAGTTCCCTTTAGCATTTTTAGTAAATTAATATGTTTGTTTGCTTTAATGGCAATGCCGTTGGTGTGTTTATTAAAGGATAGGTTTTGATCGATGATGATGCCAAGGAATTTTTCTTCTTTGTATTCTGGGAGGACTTTATCCATTATCTTGAGGTCAAAGTCATGGTTCTTTGCTTTGCGGGTAAAGGTGATTCGTTGGGTTTTATTGGCATTCAGTTTTATTCTCCATTTGGCACACCAGTGTTCTAGGTCGTCGAGAGCACGTTGCAGAGGTTTTTGGAGTAGATTGGCTGTGTTATTAGAGTCCCAGAGACCCTTATCATCCGCGAATTGTGAGACTTGAGCGCGATCCTCAGTGAATTTGAGATCGTTGACGTAGATGATGTACAGGAGGGGGCTGAGGATGGACCCTTGGGGGTGCCTGCTTCTAGGGGGACACTGTCGGACATTTCATTGTTAACTCTGACTGTAATTTCACGATTATTTAGGAAGGAGGAGAGTAGTCTAAGCAGTTTCATTGGGAGTTTCATTTTAGATAATTTGATGCGCATTCCGTTGTGCCATACAGAGTCTAATGCTTTTTCGACGTCCAGCAGAACGGACGCGCCTATTTGTTGATTGTCAATCGCAGTTTTCATTTGTGTGACTAGGCAGTAGACATGCTCGATGCCTTCTTTGCGGTTTCTATACGCTCTTTGCCATTTATTGAAAAACTGGTTATCTTCGAGGTGCCCCCTCAGTTGATTGGTAAGGATTCATTCAAATACCTTACCAATGCAACTGAGGAGGCTGATTGGGCAGTAACCGGCAGGATCGGAGAGGTCTTTGTCAGGTTTTGGTATCATGACACCAATGGCTATTTTCCAACATTTTGGAAAGTAGCCATGGGTGAGGCATGCATTGTACAGTTTATTGAGTTTGTCGATTAGGGAGTTTGGGCTTTGTTTTAGAATTTTGTAACTCACTTCATCCTCCCCTGGCGAGGAAGAATTTCTACTTTTTTTATGATGTTAATGATTTCATCATTGGTGAAGGGGGTGACGAGGTCATCGTCATCCCCATCTTCTGGCTTGTTATCGAATTTGGGGTCACGGTAGATATCCGGGTGTTCATTGATGAAGTCATCAATGGCATTTATGATGGCGTCATTGCTGCCTGGACTTTGATACGGTTGATGCGTTTTGTAAGAAGGTCTGCAAAAGTGTCAGCCTTGTCTTTGTCGGTGCACTGTAAGGAGCCATCTCCCTTTTTGAGGGGTTTGGCTGCAGCTTTTCTGCTTTTGTTATTTTGCCCAGTTAGGGTTTTGAAAGAGTCCCAGAATTTTTTAGCATCCTTGACCCTGTTAAGGTTGGATGTTGCCTTTTCCCAATTGGCTTGTTTTTCAGCTTGGAGGGCTTTCTTAACCTAGCCATGAAGGCGGTTGTATGTTTTGTTGAGGTCAGCTTTCTTAATGAGGTCAGTTTTGGATTTTAGAGCGCGAAGAGCTTTCTGTTTGGTTTTGATTAGTGAAAGTGTGTCGTCCAAGATAGTGTTTCTCCAGGGGCGCACTTTTTCTTTTGGGCATATTTCGTTTAAGGTTGAGTTGATGATTTTTTCTATGCCCTTGCACTGGTCTTCGAGCTCAGTCGCATTTGATGGGGAGCTGTTTGTAAGTTTGACATCGATGATGTCGCGGTAGAGGTTCCAATTGATACCAATTTTGGATGGCCCAGCCCCTTCACATCATAATCTCAAAACGTTTTTCAATTTATGTACCTTTAACTGTCATTTCTCAAACAATGCTTCTGTACTTGTATTAAAGCTGAATTAAAATAAAACAATAATAAAAAAAAAGTTGAAAAATAAATTCTTATCCATTTCTACGACAAATATTCTCTGGTTGGTCATTAACTGACGAGCGAAAAAAAACCAAACCTCTAATGAGAGACCACCTGTCTTGAGAGACCACTTTTACTTGGCAAAATAGGTGGTCTCTCAAGACAGGTTCTACTGTACTACTAAGTAAATCAATTGTAAGGTTCTACTGTACTACTAAGTAAATCAATTCTAGGTCATTTCCCCAAGGATCCATTTCCCCCACAGCCTCTTAATTATAAAAGTGATCATTTCCCCACAGTGCTAAATTCACAGTGGTCCAATTCCCCACGGCGCTAAATTCACAACGGTCCAATTCCCTATGCCGATAAATTCACAATGGTTCAATTCCCCACAGCATTAAATTCGGCGGCTAGAAAAGAAAACGCTAAGCATTTTTGCGGCAGTGGTTAGCAGTAAGGGTCTGTAATCTCAGTCTATTCTGAAGCTCGTTGCTCAGTATTACGGTCTGAGATCCTGAGAAACAAGGACCAGAATAGACTAAGATTTTGGACCTCTATTGCTATAGCCAATGCATAAAAATAATGTTATATGAAGTTCTGTTTGTTAATATAAAAAAGGAAGAGTATTTAAATTATGATATGTTTTTTATTAAGACAAAATAAGATGTGGCCTACAAATAACATGAAAATATAACATACAATAAAATACAATCATCTCTCTCTCTCTCTCTCTCTCTGAGACTCTCCCTTTTTCTCACTCTCTCTCTCTCTCTCTCTGTTTCTCTGAGACTCTCTCTCCCTCCCCCTCTGTCTCTCACTCTTTCACATACATACACTTACACAATTTGTTAACCCTTTACTTGGTATATGAGTAACCATCTACACATAGCTTTTCACCACCTCTGCTATTTTTTATGACTTCCATCATTGCAGAAGTCATTATGAAGGTCAGTAAGAGGTGGACCAATATTTATAGAAAAACGTTAAAATAACAGTCTTTTTGAAAACAGTCTATTTTTGATGTACGCATAAATTGAGATGTTTAACACAATCACTTTTGAAAACAATCTTTGATGCTTGGATAAGCGATCAACCTAATCAATAATCTGTATAGTATCATTATATGTTATCACTCCAAACAATGTTCACTTTTGAAAACAATCACTTTTGAAAACAATCTTTGATGCTTGGTAATCAACAATGGACCGAGATTCGCAACTGCTTCTCTCGGATGGTAAAAGGGATAAGGAAGAGGATTATCCTTCCCTTTCGGACCAGTACATGGTTGCGATGGCTTTCATCCATCAATACTACCCTGTTTTTGTTCAACCGAATCAGAATGCCGTGACGACAAGAGAGAAACCGCTGGCGTCATTATGCGCAGACTTTATCCTGACAAAGGAGGAAGTCCTTTCTTTTCCAGTTCAGTTTATGCAGGTGTCGCAGGCCTTCGGCCATACAGACGACACTGTATTCATCCTCTTGAGTGTGAAAAAGAAGGCGGTTTCTTATCTTCATCTTCCGTGTACATACCGTTTTGTGGACTATGTTCATTTAAAAACTGTCGGGGAAGGTGTTCAGAGAGTTCTTCTGCTTTTGGATGAACAGAGGTATCCTTACCTGTATCATTCACTATTCACTCAAACACAATTGAGATGGCAATATCTTCAAATAGAGCGAATTTGGATGTTATGTCTTATGCAGATCACCTTACAAGAGCTATTCTTCAACATCTCAAGGGAAAGGAATTTGAGGACATTCTTACCTCGCTAAGAGTTCTTTCCAGACCAATTATGTATACCACATATAACTCCGCCCTAACAGTGGCTAATCTGGAGTTAGACGTGATGCTGCCCTTGCGTCGTCATCACTGATAAGATGACAAGGTGAAAAGCTCTCTCCAAGTTGCTCCGGTTTCCGGACATTTTATTTTCGACGACTAGCTTTCGTTAGTCTATGAACAGGCTACTAAGAAAGTGTCGAGTGCTCTGCTTTTGAAGTTGGCGTATCAACGATCCACTTCAGCAGACAAGAGTAAAGAAGGGCTTTCCAGACAAAAATCGTCAAAAGGAAACTCCTCACGAGGGTACAAGAAACCCTCTTATATTACTCTGGAGGTCGTCAGTATAGCGACTCAGGAAAGGGGCGTAGATCTGATCAGGACTCTGCCCCTAGGCAGACAAGACAAGGTTTTTCAAGGGAAGGACGTGGTTCCTCCTCCCGTAAGCCTCGCAGGTCATACAGGTGATGGTTTAGACCTACTGCTGGCCAGTTGGAGGAAGGTTATCAAGATCCGCAAAAAAACTGGATAATAATCATGGAAGATCAGTGGGTGAGAAGTGTAGTCTCGGATGGCTTACGGCTATCATTCCGAACAAAAACCCCACTAACAAGTTGTCTGTGTTGGACAAATCTTCCATCAAATTCTTGCATAAGAGAGTTTCTCCTACCGAAGATATAAGCTCTCTTATCAAAGGAAGCAGTACAGGTTGTCGAGAATCGGCTGGGTCGTGTTCTATGGCGACCTCATGGGCACATCCACTTTTTAGTTGGTTGGTTTCATGTGATTGTTCGTCTGTATGTCATATACGAGTGCATAATTCATCATAAATAAAGTGTTATGGACCTTTGAAATTATGAATTATTTTGGGGGCGGTCCGTGTCGAGCCTGTTAATTATACCTACTTCCATTTCTGGATCCAGGTTTCTGTTACGTCGGTACTCAATCGAATACACCTTGTTTGCATGCTCGTATATTCGCACGTTTATAGTGTCATAGATATCGGATCGTACATGTTGGGGAGTGTTGTTACTGGAATTTATTGTATGCCTGAATGGGGTCACCTGTGGGTTACCCCGGAAGTGTGTTACTTTCCAGAGATCATTCATTGTGGTTCTATTGGACATGTGTATGTTATATATTATATCTCTGGTGTTCAACCTGTTTGCGTATGCCGACTCAGGTGTACATTATAAAGCAGGCGATATTAATTACCGGGATCATCGCTATAGCCTTAGTTTCTGAAGTGGCATTAAGCACCATTTATTAATAATAATTAATACCTGAGTGCCTGTTCGACAGATATTTATATTGTTTTTTGGTACCGCTTTTTTTACTGATTCCAGAGCGCTGCCCTCTTTCTTTTTGAAGATTCCTTCAAAAGAAAAGAGGGGGCTTTTTTTTTTTACCTCTCCTTCGGCTTGATAGGTATGTAACTATGAGGGAAGCTGTTTTGTCCGTAATTATATCCTGCATACAGCTGGAGTTTTATTGTATATGGCGTATGTTTGTGGGGGATATTCTCTCTTTCTCAAATACGCCATCCTAATTTTTGGAGCTTAGTCCGGGCTAGCCTTAAAAATTAGGAACTCGTTACATCCAATTAGCATAGTGTTCATGCTAAGTATACGGAATTACTTGAACTAGGCTCCTTTTGTATGATATGTCTTCTCTATTACTGTATAGAGAGACAAACATGTAATTCCTAAATAATTTTAATTTCCTTTTACCTTGGATTACAGAATTGGAACAACAGTGTAAAAATATTATAAATTTAAAGTAATTTGTATATTTTTATACTTACCAATGGCCCAGATGGAGATGGCCCTCCCATGAGTGGGCACTCATACCTCCCCGCTGAATTTTTATGTAGTACTCTCTTCTACAAAGAATGATGTTGGTGCCAATTCCGGTCACTTCCTGATGTCTGAGCATGCGCAGAGAGTAAATGTATGGAGGGCCAGGTAGGACTTAGGGGGGGGGGGGGGGGGGGGAGGGGGGTCAAAATTTGTGTTTGGCCCTTAATAACTTTGAGTTAAGCACCAGCTAGTCTGGGCCATTGGTAAGTATAAAAATATACAAATTACTTTAAATTTATAATTTTTAGCTCAACTTTGGCAAAGCCAAATTTGAGGTATTGTCATGGCCCGTTGTCCGTCTGTCTGTCTGTTGCGCCGTCAACATGGCTTGGGCTACAGGCTGTATTTATGAACCGATCTTTACGAAACTTCTTGGGTACCTTTGTTATCACCGTGGGACGAGAACAAGTGTTTTGGGGTCCGGTCCGAAATTCAAGATGGCCACTTGCAGCCATTTTGTACAAAATTAGGCGCAATCAGATTTTTGCGCAGAACTTCCATATGAAAGCTCTGATTTGAATAATTTTTTGGTTACTTTCAGCACTGTAAGTGCAAATGCCAATATGGCTCGGGCTAGATACTGTATTTATGAAACGATCTTTACAAAACCTCTTGGGTACCTTTGTTATCACCGTGGGACGAGAACGAATGTTTTTGGGTGCCTTTGTTATCACTGTGCCATGAGAACAAATATTTTTGGGTTCAGTCAGACCCACTCTGGGACTCAAAGATTTCTTTTCTAGTTTAGCATCTAACTGTCGCCCACCTTTACAATACTTTATCTATACATTTGTTACAGGCTGCGGTCAGCATTCATGTACAGACCGTTACAATACTTTATATGTACCTTTGTTATCAGGTCATTACCTAGATGTGTCACATACTATACATGTACATGTCTTAAACAAGTTGAGCTACAGTATCATTGACACTTTCATTGTTGTAAAAAATCAATAATTCTCAGGAATTTAAATAGAACTCATGTTTTTCAGCCCAAACAACCTGAAATAGTAATGGAGGAAGAGGGTAAAAAGAGTCCAGACTTGAATAGTGACAATGTGGAAAATGATGAGAATCTGGCTAAGGCTGAAATGAAAGAAAGTGGAACTGGAACCGAGACATTTGAAGAGAAAGATCTTGGAGAAACAGATATTAAAACTGTGGAGGATGAAAGTCAACCACATGAGACTGCAGAAACAAATGAGACAGCAGAAACAAATGAGACAGCAGAAACAAATGAGGATATCAGTGCTGCTGAGAAAAATGAAAACAGCAATGCAGATGAGGAAGAGAAACATGATGATGGGCCAGATAATAGCCAATCTGGTAATGAGAATATGAAACCTATTTTTTCTCTTTTCTTTTTGTCAGTTTGTTTACTAATTTATGATTTGAAAAATGCAAGAACTTGGAGTCTGAATGGAGAGTGTTTTGTGAGGGTTGACTATGATTACAACTATTCTTTTTCATAACTACCAAACATGTTTAGTGAGTAATAGGTTATGGTCCAGGAAAGAAACTGAACAGCAGAAATCATAATGGTATCACTGGGAAATGAATAATTTGGTGGGTATTCTCTCTTATTTTTCTGCATGAACTGTATGTTTTGACTAGAGATCTGCAAATAACAAATTTTTTTTTAAATTGAATCTCGAATCAAATCATGTCTCTGATATCAATATTTAATATCGAATTGAATCATAAAAGACAAGTTATTGGGGTGATATTTGACTCTCACCTTTCGATGGAGCAAAATGTCAACGCAATCTGCAAGCGCTGCTTTATGCAAATCAGGCATGTGAGCTATCTTCGTCGCTATCTCACACCAAAGTCACTGGAAACTGTAGTTCATGCCTTTATATCATCCCACTTAGATTTTTCCAACTCTCTTCTAATTGGCCTGCCGCAGTCATATATTTCAAAACTGCAAACCATTCAAAATACAGCTGCACGCATCATCACAGGCTCTAGACGCTACGATCATATAACACCAGTACTCAAACAATTGCATTGGCTTCCTGTACGACAGCGGATTAGTTTCAAAATTTTGGTATTTGTCTTTAAGTGCATTCATGGCTCGGCACCAAAGTATTTACAAGACCTTTTGACAATTAAAAAACCTGAAAGAAATTTACGTTCTTCCAAACAAATTAAGCTTCAGATGCCCTTCTCTAGGTCAGCTCTTGTGAATAACAGAGCTTTCTCATTCGCTGGACCTGCACTTTGGAATTCTTTACCTGATCAAGTTCAGGCATCAGAAAATCTTGATCAATTCAAAAAAAAATTGAAATCTCATCTTTTTAGAGAGGCTTTTGGTGATATGTGATTTTTGCCCCCCTTCTTTCTCACTCTATAAATTGCTTGATGGTCAGGAGCTCGATTTTTTATTTTGTTGTACAGCGTTTTAGAGCACAGCTTGTGATTTTACGCTATATAAAACTCCCTTATTATTATTATTATTATTTCATATTGCATCAAACTCAAGTTATGGAACACCGTGATGACCTTTACAAGACTGAGTGAACACCTTAAACACCAATAAATAAATATTCTCTTTAGCACCGTCGCTGAAACAGCTAGGCCAATTATCCATAGTTTTAGTTGTTGAAGGCTTAACTTGTTACTATTCATGTTCTTAAGAACGTGAATAGTAACAAGTTAAGCCTTCAAAAACAAAAACTATGGATAATGTTCTGGGCAAAATTCACTACTTACCTAACAATTAAACATTGTCAATTAAATGTGACTTGAGCCTGCACGAATGAATTGTCTAGTGTCAATTTTATCCACTTTTTGTTAGAAATGTAACAAATTGAAGTCAGTAGTAGAGATTTGAAAAAATTGAATCTTGAGACTGATTCGAGATCATTCTCGAAGCAGACGTATGGTATCGATATTAACTGAATCTCGGAATATTCAAGGACCCTAGCTGACACTGAATTTCCTTATTTCTTTTCAAATGCCAATCTCTTATCAGGACTTACATCTTTCTTAAGTGATCTGACGTGGGCAGTGACATTCATTTCTTTGATCTGTCAGTCTTGAACATGAATTGTGGACAGAAATTCTTGCAAATTATCAAAGTAACTTAATTTTCTTCCAGAAGTGGTGGTAAGTTTTTCTTTTGGTCACGACTCACGAGGCTATTGTTATCTCTCTTCTTGAATTAACACTTGATTGTGTTGTCAGATACTCTTTTCCTAGCATATATTAGGAATTTAGTGGATCTGCACTCTTTCTTATGTATTCTTTTACAAGAGATCTAGTGTTGTTGGCATTTCAGATAACAAATGCTATTTAGACACTAACCTGATAGTCTCATTATGATGAGCTTGTGTTCTATCCTGGAGTTTTAATCCATTTGGATTTTTCGTACAGCCTTTCATCAACTTTTCAGCAATGATATCTATATGTGTCAGCCACCGCCGGATCACCTTACCTGTGTTGCTGATGTTCTGTTGATGAACTGGCTTGGTGTAGACAGCTGCACCCTTTCCCTGCTACCAGTTATTTAAGTATATTTTCAAAGTTGGTGTCTTTTATATATTACTGTTAAACATGTTTCGGCTTGGACAAGGAGTGCAAGGAGGCTCTTCAGAGGATTGGTTTCATTCCACTAATTTCCTCCTTTCTTTTTCAACCCCTCCTTTTCAGATGTTGGCTATATTTTCATGCTTAATTCATATGCTATTCACATTACTTAGAAAATCATTCAATGATTTCATGAAATTTTAAAATGTTGTACAGATCCAAAAATTAGAGATAGCTTTTTTATACGCCCGTTTTGAAAAAACGGTCGTATTATGGTATACCGCTGTCCGTCCGGTCACATGTCGTACGATAACTCAAGAACGCTTCGAGAGATTTTCATGATTTTTGGATAGGTGGTGTATATCGATGGAGGGAAGCTCCCTTTCGTTTAGCGTCGCAGTTCGATTAGGCATTCCAGAGTTATGGGACTTTATTACTTAGAAAATTGTTGATTTTTTACACGTTGTACGATAACTCGAGAAAGCTTCGAGAGATTTTCACGATTTTTTGGTAGGTGGTTTATGTTGAAGGAGGGAAGCTCCCTTTCGTTTTGTGTCGCCATTCGATTAGTCATTCCAGAGTTATGGGACTTTATTACTTAGAAAATTGTTGATTTTTTGCATGTCGTACGATAACTCGAGAAAGCTTCGAGAGATTTTCACGATTTTTTGGTAGGTGGTTTATGTTGATGGAAGGAAGCTTCCTTTCGGTTGGTGTCGCCATTGGATTAGTCATTCCAGAGTTATGGGACTTTATTTTTCACATGTCGAACAATAACTTGAAAATGCTTAGAGCAATTTTCATGATTTTTTGGTTGCAAGTATATGTTGATAGAAGGAATCTCCTTTTCAATTTGTGTCGCTGTCCGATTTGTCATTCCAGAGTTATAGGACTTTATTCATCAAAATATAGGCAATTTTCCACATGTTGGACTTTGAGCAATTTTCATGTTTTTTTGGTGGCAAGTATATGTAACCTGGCAAGTACACATGTATACTCATATTGTGTGGTTCCCTCTTGTAATTAATAACGGGCATATCATGCGCTCATGGCACAGCTGTTTATTTTGATTTATCACCACTTTTGACATTTATCACCACTTTTGACATTTTCACCACATTTCAAATGTTTCAGTAAAACACACTCTTGTGATTCCATTTGTAACATACTCATATGGGATACAGTTATGAAACTTCCCACACATATTTATGGATTGTTGCAGTTGTGCTCCTTTATATTTTTATTTCAATTTGAGACACATGGTGCCAGATATGCCAATTTTACATTTTTTTTTCTATACCTTTTATTTTCAACCTCAGTTGGGAATATAATAAATTTAGTGTATTTTCTACAGTCTTAATTAAAAACCCTGCATTTTGTAGTCCAATTGTGCCCTATTTAAACAAGATACATTTATGAAAACTTACCACATCTTTTTGTAGACATTTGAAGATGTGCACCTTTATTTTTTCATTTCAGTTTGAGATAGCAGCGATGCCAATTTTACCATGGGGGGAAATAGGGTCAAAAATTAAAATAAGTGAATTTTCATGAAATTTTAAGATGTTGTAGAACTCCAAAAAATAGGAGATAGCTGTTTTCATATTTATCACCATTATTGATGTTTTTATGCAACTTCAAATTTTAGGCTATTTTGTCATATTTCATTAAAAATGATTGATGGAGTGTGCTTTATTGAATGGCATTGTACCTTAAAAGACACCTTCCAGTCATTGTTGGGTGCTTCAGTGTTGGCCATGCCTTGATGGATGACTTTTGGAAATTCACTCTGCAATTTCAAAACCATCTTGTTCTAATTTTTGTCTTCTACAGGTTATATTGGGTGTGCTGTGATTAAATAAATTAATATTGTAGATTATGGAGAGCGCTGTGGCTCAGTGGTAGACTGTTGGACTTCTATGTTAGAGGTCCCGAGTTTGATCCCCATCCAGGATGACCTGCATTGTGTCCTTGGCACTGCGATACCGAGTACTAAGGCGTTCTGCCTGTCGATGGTGCACATGTCTTCAACCGCTGTAACCCTGCTTGAGCGGAGCTTGAACAGAGTTAGAATATTGAGGAGCTGATAGTTGCTCATTGTTGCGCAGTGGTTCTCTCCAGGTACTCCAGCTTCCTCCATTCGTAAAACTGTCACGGTCACCATTAGCCATTGTGCATAAGTATGTGACCTTAAGCACCAATAAATAATGGGCATGCATATTTCAGAAATTCATGGAACCTTAAACTGGTTACATGTATTTGATGTCTGGGAACCCCACGGAACCTACTTTTGGGTTCCAATAAGAGCTATCATGAAACATATTTTTATTTCTTATTGATTCTGCACCCATTTTCTTATCTTGATTTCCAGTTTAGTACCTACAAGGGGGCGCGGTGATGTTGCGGTAACCGGTTCTCATCGAATCACGTCAGGCATGGTTAGTCCTTGGATTGGTGACCATCTGAGCGATCGATTCGGACTCCTGCTCTGTGTCCTTGGTCAAGGTACTTAACCTGCATTGTCCACATGGAGGGCACGATGATGCCGTGTGCTAAGGCATACTGCACGTCGAGGGTGCGCATGTCTTCAACCAATCTAACCCTGCCTGTGCAGAGTTATGATGTTGGGGAGTTGGCAGCTGCTTGTCATTGGTCGGTGGTTCTCTCTGGGTACTCTGGCTTCCGCCACCCATAAAACTGTCACGGTTATTATGATTAGCCATTGTGCATAAGTGTGTGACCTTAAATAAATAAATTAGGACCTACAAATGTTTTAAGAAGGACCTAGAATATGAATTGGATTATTATAGATGACAGGGTGAATACATTTGATGGGAAAAAAAATTAAAAAGTAAAACAAATTATCTGTTTTCATTTGTGTATTTTGAGCCCTTGAGCACTCAATTTAATTGCAACAGATGAACTGACGCAATGATGACTCAGGTGAGTGTGTACAAGCAAGTGAAAAAGATAACAAAGAAAAAACAGCCGTAACTGTAGGACAATGAAATAATTATTTTGGTTTTTCCTTTAAAATTGAACAAGTAAAACATAATTAAACTAGACTTTATGATTCTGGAGAATCATGGCTTTTCCAGATGAGATTCCATGATTTTTCATGACCCCAGAGTGTCTGATGAATTGTTTTTAACTGCCTCACATGCAACTTGTAATGTCACACTAAGGTCTGAGAATGGCCAATTTTTCTTGAAAATCTACGAGATGTTTTTAGAGAAATCCTCGGATAACATGAATTTTTAACCTTTCGAGGGGTATCGCTCTTTAACCAGCCCTAAATGAGTTAATGCTTGGTTTTGTGAATACCTCCATTATTAACAAAAGTGATCCTCAGTAAATTCCACTTCCAATGAAGGAGGTTATGTTTATCTCGCAGGTACACATTGGGTATTATGGGTTCCCAAGAACAGCCCATTTTCTCAAAATGTCTATGCTTGGCAGCCTCTGGAGAGTTAACAAATGCTTACCGGAATATTTTGTCCATGCAACTTGTAATGTCACTCCAAGACCTTCGAATGGTCAATTTTTCTTGGAGAAATCCACAGAAAACGGGAATTTTAAGCTTTTAAGGGGTATATATCCTTCACCAGTCAAAAATGGGTTAAGACCCCAATTTTTGGAAACCCTTACTACTTACAAAACCTTTTCCCTATCAGTTTGCATCCTGTAAAAGAAGTTACGTTTCTCTGTGGCATTCCCATTTGAGGTTGGTGTCCAAAAACAGACTATTTTTTAAAATCTTTTACATTTTACAGCCCATGGAGGGTTAACAAATGCTTACCAAAATATTTTATCCATGCAACTGGTAATGTGACACCAAGACCTATCAATGGCCATGTTCTCTTGAAAACCAACAAAATGTTTGTAAAGAAATCCAGGTAAACTTGAATTTTCTAAGCTTTTGATGGGTATCACTATTAACCACCCCAAAAGGGGTTAATGCTTGGTTCTTTGAATACCCTTATTACTTACAAAAATGGTTGTCAGTGAATTCCACTTCCAACAAAGGAGATTATGTTTATCTCTCGGGTATACATTGGAGGCTGTGCGTGTCTGAAAGCAGCCCACTTCAACAAAATTATGATGCTTAGCAGCCTGTAAAGGGTTAATAAATGCTCACCGGAATATTTTGTCCATGCAACTTGTAATGTCACACAAAGACCTGTGAATAGTCAATTTTTCTTGAAAGCCTACAAGATGTTTTTAGAGAAATCCACAGAAAATAGGAATTTTAAGCTTTTAAGGGGTATCTCTCTTCAGAGTGCCCAAAGTGGGTTAAGACTTCGACTTTTGAATATCCTTACTACTTACAAAAATGGTTCCATATAAATTTTGCACTCGATAAAGGAAGGTACTTTTCTTTATGGCGTACCCATTGGGTGCTTTTGGTGTCCAAAAATGGCCTATTTTATCACAATTTTGACTTTTAGCAGCCTGTGGAGGGTTAACAAATGCTCACCGGAGTATTTTGTCCATGCAACTTCTATTGTCACACCAAGACCTGCGCATGACCAATTTTTCTTGAAAATCTACAAGACTTGTTTATAGAAATACACAGAAAACATGAATTTTTTTAGCTTTTGAGGGGTTTTGCAGTTTAACCACCCCAAACGGGTTAACGCTTGGGTTTTTGAATATCTTGGTGCTTTAGGGGCCTGAAAACAGCCCATTTCATCAAAATTTCGATGTTTGGCAGGTTGTGGAGGGTTAACATATGCATTGCCTAATATCTCTTGTATATGAATGGTTGTGTCACAGAAAGGTCTAACAGTGATGAATGTTTAAAAAAAATCTACAAGATGCGGTTTGAGAAAGTGTCTATAAACCCAAATTTTGACAGTTTTTTTGCCAATTCTGATGAAATAAGGGTTAAACCGAAATTCCCACTTCGGTACATTTTTAGATTTTGTGCCCCTCCATCAGTGTGCAAAATTTTGTGAAAATCAGTTTAAAAATGGATTCTTCCCCTCCCTCACCAAAAAGCCCCAAAAAACCAAAAATAATAATCCATAGAAAAACAATAGTCTTTTCCAGATGGAAAAGCCTAATAAAAATTCTTCGCATATTCTGATTAGGGGTGATTTATGCAGTGCAAACATCCCATTCAGGAAGGTAACTGTATTGAATTGATTAGGATGAAATGTCTGTAAAACGTGATTTTTAATAAAGCATGAACACACCTCTACTCTTTGGTTTTGCACAGAGTGATGTAAAACTGGAAGAACATATCTTGCATTTTAGCAAAGATATTTTCCCCTCATCGTCAGTTTTAGTGATAGAAAGTTATGTTATTGTTTTCGATGATACAGTTTCATGTGTTTGGCTTCACATGGTATTATTGTCAAACACACTGAAATTGGGTGCATTTACTTTTGATAAATAAGAATCAGAAACTGTTGGAAATATTCATGCTCAACAATCTGGATGCACTCACTGGGATTGTCAAAATGAGCGCAATGTTGTACTGTCTCGTCGATGATAAATAATACAATTTTAGTCTTGGCAGAAAACTTTTAGTATGCTTTAAGTGCCCCTTGATGAAAAGCAAAATATTAACAAATTTGTAGGAATCTGGTTTTTTGTTTCCATAAGTTTGCCCTGACAGAACCTCCACGGAAACAAAATTATCGATTCTGCAGAATCTGCATGCCTGAATAAATAAATAAATTGTAGGTTATACTGTTACTTATAATACCTGTACAATACCTCTCTAGCTAAGAACCTAGTACCTGATGTAGCCCGCTACCCATATGTGTTAGGGCTTTACGTCCTGTAGATCAGTCCGGGAATAAACTATTTTTGTGTCCTGTTAGAGCAGAGACCAGCCTAGGGGGAATTTTAGGGTGACTTCATGTCTCCCTCCAGAAAAAAATAGGGAGATGCAGAGTCAAGTAGGGAGACTTCATAGGCAAGTGGGGAAAATTGTTTGTAAATACTTGGTGATTCTGATGGACTAATAATTTTCTGAACATTTTTCCTGAATTTGAAGTTTTTGGACAGAATTGGAATATTTAAACCCAGTTTTGACATAATGTGTTCATTCAAGCATCATGGAAACAATTAATATTCATTATAGACTCCTGTTGACTCTGTGTGTGGGAAACATAGTGACTGAGAAGAACTCACCCTTTGTATCCACTACACAAAATCTATTGTTACCTGTGAATTGTACAGCTGTGATCGGCAAAATACATCTGTATTTGACTTACTCAGACACACTGTTAACCCCGATGACAGCAAAGATGCCTATCACATATTCTAGAAACTATCTATTGAAATTACACGACAATCAATTGTCCAATGTAAGTTTTGGCAGATTTTTTATTTCTATTTTGTTCCGTTTCAGTCGGAGCTTCAAGAGTCAAAACGAAAATAGGTGACTTACGCGACTCAACAAAATAACCCAGTTTGAAAGTAGGTTACCTCGCTCAGGATACCAAAAATGTATACACAACGGACGTATTTTTTAACACTATTTTTATTCCGTTTTGCTGACGATTGTTAACTGTTGGGCTGTCTATTCCCAGAAAAACACGAATGTAATTGAAACACATGAAAAAAGCTTTAGTGATGACAAGAGTTTTGTACGCGGCACAAGTGTGCATGTGAAGGATCTTGAAAAAGGGGTCCTTCTAAACACTGGAATGACACGAAATGATGCAGAATGACACCGGAATGCCATAAAGATGATATGGAATGACATTTATTTTACAA
This sequence comes from Pictodentalium vernedei, assembly GCA_031216915.1. Classification (NCBI taxonomy): domain Eukaryota; kingdom Metazoa; phylum Mollusca; class Scaphopoda; order Dentaliida; family Dentaliidae; genus Pictodentalium; species Pictodentalium vernedei. The sequence continues at coordinate 558,612,105 of CM062297.1, forward strand.
AATACTCGACCCCAGAATGTTTTTGTTTATTAACTAACAAAGTACCTTCCAAGCAACCTTCTTACATCTGGTCCTGTTCACACTTTCAGAGTTTGGAAATTATTAGCTTAGTAGACTTTGGTGAAAGGCAACCACAGGAGGGTGCTGGGGGATTGGCACGAAGAAAATTTGACGGATGAAAATGCCCATATATCACACTCAAGCACATTCGATTATTGAAAATAATCATTTTAGCTTAACTTGACATAGTCAAGATAAGGTATTGCCATCACGCGTGCAGAAGTCTGTTAGTCTGTGAGCCATTTTCCTTTAGCACGGGCTACACCCTGCAGTTCTTGTCTGATCGTCACGAAATTTCATATGCAGGTTTGGGGTCATGTCTAGATGAGAACGTCCCCTTTTGGTCGCGATCGGTCAATTGGTATGGCTGCCCGAGCCCAAAACCCGAAAACCATTAGCACAGTCTACAGGTCGTATTTATGAAGGGATTTCATTGTAACTTGGTAGGATGCCTCTGTATAATGCCTAAATGAGAACGTCCCCTTTTGGGCATGATCTGTCAACCGTGATGGCTGCCCAAGCCCAAAACCCAAAAACTTTTAGCACAGTCTGCAGGTCATGTTTAATATAGAGGGATTTCATTGTAACTTGGTAGGATGACTCCTTATGATGTCTAGATGAGAATTTCCCCATTTGGGCGTGATCTGCCAGCCTTGACGACTGCCCTAGCCCCAAACCCCAAAACCTTTAGCACAGTCTACAGGTCATATTTATTGAGGAATTTCATTGTAACTTGGTGGGTTGACTTCATACAATGTCTAGATGAGAAAGTCCCCTTTTGGTCCTGATTGGGCAACTGTGACAGCTACAGGGGCCCAAAGCCCGAAAACCTTTAGCACTGTCTACAGGTCATATTTATGAAGGGATTTCATTGTAATTGGTAGGATGACTCCAAATAATGTCTAGATGAGAACGTCCCATTTTGATTGCAATCATTCAGCCTTGATGGCTGCCCGAGCCCAAAACCCCAAAACCTTTAGCATAGTCTATAGGTCATATTTATGGAAGGATTTCATTGTAACCTGTTAGTTTGACTCCATATAATGCCTAGATGATGACATTCCCTTTTGGTCGTGATTGGTCAACTGTGACGGCTTCAGGGGCCCAAAGTCCGAAAACCTTGAGCACAGTCTACAGGTCATATTTATGAAGGGATTTCATTGTAACTTCGTAGGATCACTCCAGATGATGCTCAGATGAGAATGTCCCCTTTTGGTTGCGATCATTCAACCATGATGGCTGCCCGAGCCCAAAGACCAAAAACCTTTAGCACAGTCTACAGGTCATATTTATGAAGGGATTTCATTGTAACTTGGTAGGTTGACTTCATATAATGTCTAGATGAGAACGTCCCCTTTGGACGCAATTGGGAAACTGACAGCTACAGGGGCCCGAAGCCCGAAAACCTTTATCACAGTCTACAGGCCATATTTATGAAGGGATTTCAATGTAACTTGAGAGGCTTTTTCTTTTTGGAATAATTTCACTGTAACTTGGTAACTTTTGTTGATATACGTTACCTATGAGGGCCACATACATTAACTGTGAGGTCATATTAACCCACCCCTCAGCTCTTTACAGTGTATACCTCATATTATTTTTATCAAAAATATAGCATACAAGGAACAGAAATGAACATATTCCCAATTATCACAATTCTTGTCTTATTGTATAATCCTTTCATAAACATTGAACATTGACACTTCATTTTCATTATGTAAACCTCGGATTACTCAGTTCAGCCTTTCCTCATTTTGGTCAATTTTTAGAGGGCAACTTGTAAATCGCCCTGACTATTTTTCTAGGCGACTTTGGGCTTAGAAGGGCGACATAATCACCCTAGTCGCCCTCACGGCTGGTCCCTGCATTAGAGCTATTCAGTCATATGTTGCTCGATTTTTTTTGGAAGAGTGGGAAGAGTTCATTCCTTTGTCTCGTCCCAGGTACACAGGATATATCTCCAGACTCCATTTCTGCTGGATTCCCCATGGGAACCCCGGGAAGTAAGCAGCACTTGTTTACTGTGGTAAACCAGTTCCGCTGTACTAGTAAAATAGGACCCAGTCACCAATGCTTGGGGTGAAAGTCCTCTAAAATGGGCAACATGTAGATCAACGATTAACTAATCTTGACTTCATCTCCATGTTGTGTCACGATTAGCCATAGTGCATAACTATGTGATGTTAACCACCAACAAACAAACAAACATCTCTGCTGGATTCATTTTGCTATATGTCGTGCTTATGAACGTCTGACTCCAGCTAATAGGATATCTAACAGTATTACAGCACATGAAGTCAGTACCCTGGCAACTTCATGGGTGTATGTTAACTGTGGCCTGAAATTGTTATTCAGGATTTGTTTTATTACAAATAGGCACTCTTCAGTAATTTGCAGTGAAATAAATTTATGTAAAGAAAGTATTATTTGCATTCAACTGAATATGAAACATGAGCAAGGAAAAGTTTGGCTTTTGCTCTGATAGCCTCATTTTTCTGAAAGTCCTGATAGTGGCTTCACTCAACTAGTTAAAAGATTTCTTATCAACCTACCTTACAGTTGTTTACTACAGGCTTGCACTACAGTGGAAGAACCTAACTCGGATAAAATACTCTCTATTTTAATCTTTCCCAAGAGATTTGGGAAAGAAAAGTGGTGTAAAAACACCACGAAAAAATAAGCCAAAACTGGCCATCAGCGCACACCCAGTAAGGGACGCTCTTCTCTTAGTACAATTCCTTGACTTCCGTTAACCAGTGCGCACGCAGTAATCAAAACCATTCTTCTTTTGTCCGTGCAACGTGGTTGACGTGTTGCGCCATCTTTGCATTATGATACAGTGATAATTCAACTCGTCGATAATGGTTTTCCTGTGACTGGATTATGGATCTGAAGATTGTATAATAACATGACTGTGTTTTATATATTCTCGTTAATATTTTCAACCACTTTCTCATTGCATATTGTTTATATATTTCGTTTTCGTGAATGTTTTTTCAACATCGTGTCAACGCGGTTCGACAATGAAATTTTTTGCTTGATAAATTTAAATTGTTATTGGAGTTAGGTGTCAATGAGGGACTGTCTGGTCAGGATTTCTTCACTCTGTTGAGGGCTGAATTTCTATTTTTTGGGTCCCTCTCGGCCGTCTAGGTTCTGTCGTGTACCCACCGTTTTTTTTTTCTGCCACCTTCTCTTGTAGTTGAGGGTGTTCTTCTACTTTCTGTATCTGTTGAGTTCACCGTTTTCTTCTACTGCTCTCACCTCTGTTATTTCTAGTTCGGTTCCTTTAGGGCAATTTCTTTTGCCCTCGTCTTTGGTGCGTTCTCGTGGCTGTTCCTCCCACACCCACGGTGGGTGTGGAACGCTGTCGTTTTGGGGCCTCCCGACTCGACCACGTCTGGTGTGAGTTATACCCCCCTCCGTGGGGGATTTGCAGCTCCTCCCACACCCACAAGGGGGGGGGGGAACGCTGTTGTTTCGGGGCCTTCCGACTCGAACACGTCTGGTGTGAGTTATACCCCCTCCATGGGGGATGTGCAGCTCCTCCCGCACCTGCGGGGATGGGGAACGCTGTCGTTTCGGGGCCTCCCGACTCAACCACGTCTGGTGAGAGTGACTCCCCCCTCTGTGGGGGATGTGCAGCACCTCCCGCACCCACGGTGGGTGTGGAATGCTGTCGTTTCAGAGCCTCCCGATTCGACCATGTCTGGGGAGAGTTATTCCCCATCCGTGGGGGATGTGCAGTTTTTTTTACCGTGGTGGATACTGCGGGATCTGTTGGATTTCTGGTGAAGAGATGCCTGGTTCCGGGACTCTGCGCCCTCTCCAGTCGACATCTGAGGCTGTCACTAGGGTTGTGACTCCTCCTTTGGAGGCCAAGCTAGGTGGCTCTCTCCCCTTTTCCACCAGTTCCAACAGCTCCCGTCATATCTGCTGCTACTGCTGTTACTGCTGTTCCGTCTACAATGTCATCAGGCACCGTTTTTAGCCGGCCTCGGCTTATCCCTGCAAGGGTCTGCAGGGATGTCTGTAGTGTGGTTGTGGGGTATCAGCCGCAGCCTTCCCCGACTTCAACTCGGCGAGGTCGGAAGTGGCTGCCGACTGATCATGAAGCCCCTGCTGTGTCCTCTCAGCCGTTGAGCACAGCAGTTTTATACTTGCAGTGCTCTGCAGTGGTGTCTGGTAGTGTAGACGTGGGGTATCGGCCTCAGCCTTCCCTGACTTTAACTCGGCGAAGTTGGAAGTGGCTGCTGGCCGAACCCTCTACTGTGGTCTCTGTGCCATCGAGTACCACAGTTTTGCCATTGGCATTTCCGTCCTCTCATTCTGGTCACACAGCCAGTGTTGCGGGACCAACGCCTTCTGTGCAGCCTGGACCTTCTGCCCCACAGAGGTCCACGGCAACTCTCCTGAGTTCCCGTCATGTTGATCCTCGGGGTGTGTCGTACCTCATACACGTCTGTCCTCAGATGTTTTGGCTGCCGCCCGTCGCCCCGCTTAGGGTGTATTGGAAGATCGTGACCCTTCGCTGGTTAAGAGTGTCAGGTGTGAAGCCACTTTACTGGTTCGTCCCCATGTCGAACCAGCCGGTACGGGCAGTGAGCTTAACCCTTTACCTAACGTGAAAAGCAGACGACACTTGCAAACAAAATTCTTGAATAACTAATTTTTTTCATTTTTTGTCTTAAAAACATAGGTTATGACCCCTCGTTGGAACGAGCTGGACGAGCTCGTTCCAACGAGGGGTCATAACCTATGTTTTTGAGACAAAAAATGAAAAATTAATAAAAATTAATTAGAGATTTTTGAGAATAGCGCTGGCCGGTTTTGGCCGTTACATTGGGTAAAGGGTTAAGGAGGCCCTCTCTTTACTCACTCAGGTTCTGTCAAGAGCCTTCCCGTTGCTTCCAGCGAGGCAGCGAGTGGTTTCCAGGTGCCCCCTATGGCACCACCTACCAGGATTGGAAACGGGCCGCTTTCTGATCCCCCTGGTGTGCCTGCACCATGGGAGGCATCGGCTGGTTTGCCCACGATGGGCTATGTGTCTTCCGACTCCGGGGAGGAGTCAGACATCCTTGATGTCGAGAGCCAGCAGTCTTCTGACTTGGGGGCAGCTCTTGACTTTGTGTTTGGGTTCCTTCCGGATCTCAAACCATCAAACCAGCCGACAGTGTCACCTCGGCCGCGATCATCGGTCGCGTGCCTACAGCCTGTGGAGCAACCTGCTTCTGGGCGTCTTCGACCATGCCAGTCAGTACAGGAGGTTGAAGCATTTTCAGCCTTGGACTCTAAGCTGAGTTCCAAGGCTATGAAGGCTCCGTTCGTCACCAGGGTTGACACTTTTTTGCCTCCGGTGCTTTATCGTTACTACGATTTCGCCAATCCGTCAGTCTGCCAGACTTTAATGGTTTTGGATCAGGACTCCAATTCCCTCAGGCTTTCCAAGCCCAAGTCTGCCGTCATTCCTATGACGACTCTGGAGTCCATGTTGGGCTTATCGATAGAAATGCTGGGTATGCTTTCTCTCTCCGATCATGTCGTCTCTGCCTTAGCTGCCTATCTGCCTCCAGATAGGTTTAACGATGTACAGGCTCCTTTGCATGTGCTGTCCAAGGCACTCATGCATCTTACTCACACGCATGCCTGTGACACGGCTATTTTGGAACTAGTTTGAAGGGGCTCAGTGCTGGACACAGGCCGATTCTTTCCTGGGTGCAGCACGCTGCTCTTCGATCTGCTTCTTTGGCAGGTCTGCTACTGTTCCATGGGTTCCATGTCGATGGTCCGGGATGACGTCCTATGTCATTCCAAAGATCAGCTGCTGCTGCGTCAGCTTGATCAACCTTCTTGGGGAGGCAGGGACCTTCAAAGCCTAACAAGTACCCTTCTGCTTCCTCTGCGAAGCAAAGGGCTGATCATTCTGCCACTGCTTCTACTTCTTTTTCACGGGGTAAGGGTAAGCGTCCGCAGGTTAGAGGGAAGTCTCAGGATTCTTCATTCAGTAGAGGAGGTGGTTTCTCCTCTCGCAGGCCTCGTCGGGGCTCGAACTGAAGGTCCTCACCTCGATTCGTCCAGGTAGGAGGAAGGATAGCAGAGTTCGCAGATCGTTGGGCCACCATCACATCCGATCCTTGGGTGTTAGATGTTGTTCGGTCCGGGCTGCGAATATCCTTCCGAAGGCTCCCCACTCTGTCCAGAGTGCCTCTTCCAACCACAGTTCCTTCAGATGTTTTACGTCGGGAACTTTTGTCCACGCAGATAGACAATCTCCTGGCCAAGGGGGGCGATCGAGGTCATCAAGAACATTCAGTCAGTGGGGTTTTATTCCCACCTGTTCTTGGTGCCGAAGAAGAGTTGGATGTCGACACTCTGTTGAGCTTGCTGACGTCGCTAGGATTCAGAGTCAACAAGGAGAAGTCGGATCTGGTTCCTTCTCAGTCATTTTGTCATCTGGGGATGGCCTTCCGCACTCAGTTCAATACGGTGGCGGTTCCCCAGGCCAGGGCTGTGATTCTCTCAGCTTTTGATCTGACTCTGTTCCCAGTCCACATCCGCGACAGCACGGGGTATTCTCCGGCTGCTCGGTCTCTGCGGTTCGGTGACTGATCTCATTCCTCTAGGTCGGCTGCATGTCAGATCTCTCCAACACTTTCTGCTCAGTCGTTGGAGGCCGAATGTTGATTCTCTGGATCTGGTGCTTCAGTTACCAGAATCTCTTATCCTCACCTTCTCCACTGGACGAATGTTCAGTGGATCACGCAGGGTGTCCCGTTGGACTTACCCACGTCCGATCGCGTTCTGATGGCAGATGTTAGCGATCTCGGATGGGGTGCAACGTTGGATCCTCTAGGTCTTTCCCTTCACGGGATGTCGGAGCAGGATCGGGCATCTCTACACATCAACCAGAAGGAGCTTCTTGTTCTTCTTCTGAGTTTCAGACAGTGGATCCCTCACCTGTCGAATTGTCAGATCCTTCTGTTGTTCGACAATTCGACAGTGGTTGCTTACATTCGGAACCAGGGCAGCACGCACTCAGTTCCAATGTACGATTTGGCTCGGGATCTCAACGCCGGGGTGGTTGTTTGTCACATTTCCGGTCATCTGAATGTCCTAGCCGACTCCCTGGTTCTTTTCCACGGAGTGGATGCTCCACATGGCGGTGTTCCATCGATCTCTTTGCGACTCGTTGGAACCATCAGGTGGACACTTTCATGTCCCCGTGTCCAGATTTTCTGGCTTTTGCCATGGACACTCTGGCCCTCCTTTGGGACGGTCTTGACGGCTACGCCTTCCTGCCGGTTCCGATTCAGCCTCAGGTGCTAGCCCAGATATGAACCTGCAGCCGTCAAATCCTTTCGATCACACCCCTGTCGCCTCGGTGGGTGTGGATCAGTCTGCTCTGCTCTGTTAGCGGCGGTTCCGGCATGTCTCCCTCTATGTCGCGACTTTATTTGGCAAAGTCGCCCGGGGAGGTTTCAAGTTGACCCGACTTCATTGTGCCTTCGCGCACGTCTTTTATCGGGTCCTGTCTCATCTGTAGTGGTTTTTAGAGACAAGCAGTGGAGTTGCTTTTCTTCTCCAAGAAGGCACTCACTCCACTGGTTTAGCCTCTGTGGATAAGTAGAAGGTTCTTCTGTCGATGGTGTGCGATCACTCTGTTGCTTCTGTCACTCCTTCGATCACACCGCTTGCAGAGTTTCTGGTATATGTTTGTTTCTGAGGGTCTTCAGCAATGGGTACAAGTCCATGCTTCGGAGACCTTTTTCATATGTGTTACCGCATTGTTTCGACACTCATCCTTGCCTCTGCAAGCTTGTTCAGCTCTTTTCTAAAAGCCTAGGACTTTGCAGTTTACTCCAAGATGGACACTTTCTTGGGTGCTGTTCTGCTTGAGGTGGTGGGGGTGTTCGTGCCTTTATCCTGGATGGATATGCGTTTTCTCACATGCCAGATCTCTCCTGCATCCATTTCTCGATGGATTTGTCTTGCTATTTGTGCAGCTTCTGCTCGTCTAGCTACTGGTGATTGTATTACCAATTGTTTTTTCTGCCATGAGGTGCTTGCATTGTCTTCCTCTCGGGGCTTTTACTAACTCTGTCATGTTGTCGGATGTTATACTGGCAGCCTACTGGAGAAATGCTACCTTCTCCATTTATCTGCGACAGTTGCAAGAGCCGACAGAGGACCTTTGTCCTATGGGCCCTCTTGCTTCGGCTCAGGCTGTTGTCTATCCCAGCCATTCACCTTTTTAATGGGCCAGTTCCAGCTCCGTGCTGTTACTGCCCTTTCTGTCTGTGCATCGCACTTCACCATACGCCTCATCTTTCATTCTCTTTTACTAATGTCTGTGATGCTATGGTTTGATAGGCCTAGGGATCTCTTCCTCTGTCCACGGTTCCAGTGCATTTGAGTTATGTGTGGGTTGGTTATGTGATTCCCTCCATCCTATTGTCTGTTCAGCCTGTAGTAAACAATTGTAAGGTAGGTTGATAAGAAATATAAATTTTATAGTAAATTTCCTTTCTTATTTCTTATTATACCTACCGCAATTGTTTACATGGAGGCCCTCTTGCTTCTTATTCGGGTAAAAATCCTTCCTCCCCGCTGATCACATACATCCTATGTTGGCGGACTCAGAAGAATGGTTTTGATTACTGCTTGTGCACTGGTTAACGGAAGTCGTGGAATTGTACTAAGAGAAGAGCGTCCCTTACTGGGTGTGCACCGATGGCGCTCGACCCAGTTTTGGCTCATTTTTTCGTGGGAAAGATTAAAATAGAGAATATTTTATCCGAGTTTGGTTCTTCCACTGTAGTGCAAGCCTGTAGTAAACAATTGTGGTAGGTATAATAAGAAAGGAAATTTACTATAAAATTTATATTTCTCACTTATTCTCTTTGCATTATCCTTTCCTGTTTTGTCTTTAGCTAGTTAATTTTGTTTTTTAGTGTTAAAAGACAAAGTTTAGTCATAACTACACCAGGTGTGTAAATGCGCGTGTGGCATTTTACATCTGTGAGAAAGTGATAATGCTTGATTTGCAATCATGTAAGGGGAAGTAACTTAGGTATTAGCTTGACAATGGTAGAACTTGTTTACTAAGTTTCATTATTCAATTATCTGTTGTGTATTTAGTGTTTGTAATCAAATGAGATCAGTGCATAATATTCAAGAGTATGTTTCTTAGGTTACTTTCCAGTTATATGTTCCTCTTCCCTGCTTCACAAACACACATGCGGATGATTTATAAAAAAATTGAAATGGGACACAATTCACGGAAATTGGACAATGGCTGACTTGAACAGCATTACTTGGACACCAAACTGGGAACCATGCACTTTTAACCCTTGGTTGGTCTGGTTTGGTCTCTTTTTGTCATTTTTAAGTTGACAGTTCTCTGAGAGATTTTTCTCTTGGAGAACAATCTTAATTGCTCATTTTCAAGAGGATATAGATGAGAGGATAAGGCACTTGTGTTAGTTTGATAAGTATATTAAGAAATAAAATAGGGAGGATGGCCTTTGAGAGAACAGGGGGGAGGGTGGGGGGGTAATCAAAGCCACATCTTAGAACTGTGACAAATCAGCAGCCGACCGAAGTGTTGTTATTATTATCTTAGCCAATGCCTCTTAGGTTTGGAAATACACAGACTTATTCTTTTTAACCCTTGTACTAATGAATCGACAAATCAAATTTACAAATTGTTTTGTTGGAAATTTTAAAAAAATTTCAACAAAACCATATGATGTGAACCCTCAATGCAATGAGCTCATTTCAGTGAGGGGCCACATGGTATGGTTTTGTTGGAATTTTGTAGAAAATAATGATTAAAATAACTTTTTTGATATAGTGCACGCTGGGTTAAGGGTTAATTCTTATCCTGCCAAATACAGCTATTGTTACATATTTTATTAAGATGTTCTGGCATGCACATATTAAGACGTGTCATTTGATTAATTGAATTAAAATTACAATTAATCGAATGATACAATTATAATTGTCTTATAAATTTTATTAAACGACCTTACATATACATATATAGGTTCTCCATATACATTTGAGAATATTAATGATGCACCAGATATTTGTTAAGAATGAGCTGTTCTGTTTGATCAGCTGGATTTCAATGATGGAGCTTGCACTGGAGGACACACAAATGCAGTAACTTATCTTTAACTTTTTGATTAATCAGTTAGATGAAATTTGCAACAGACTGCTCTCTGTATTAATATAAACAACAAGCTTTCAAACTTAAAAACACAAATAAAGTACCAATGTGTTAATTATAGAAGGGTCTTTCACAACAAGTACTTAAAGATCTTTCAAAACAAATCTTCAGTGTGTATATGTAACTGGAAAAAAATTTCTTCAGGAGAGGTTACTGGAGAAGATGCTGGAGAGAGACCAAGCTCTGGGCAGTCAACACATGCAACTGATCAAGCTAAAGATGATGTTGAGGATGAAGAGCAGGATGATGAGAAAAAGGATGGGAGTTTACCAAATGAAGGGGATAAAGAGGACGAAGAGACAACTTTGGAAGAGGGTAAATCACCATATCTGGTGTTTGATTTGTGAAGCATTTATTTTGTTAATGAAGCGCCATTGGGAGAAGTATAATCAACTCAGTAAAAAAAAAAATCCTGATCATTTTATGGACCCCATATGGGGGACCTTATTTTAAAACCTTGGCTAATGGGTAAAACATTTAAAACTTAACTCACAAACCATCAATCCAAATGTATCCATGTATAACATTATTAACCCCTTGAACTCATTAGACCGATTTTTCGGTTCAAGGCATAATTTTGTCCCATTTTTGTCTTATTATAAGCGGTCTAAACATGGGGCATTGATGATAAAATAATAATTGCAGTTATTATTTTATCCCCCCTGTATATTGATATTAGGCTGACCCATCTCACTGTAAGTGTACACAAAGGCGTCACCATTCCAGCAAATGGGGTTTCAAAGGGTTAACACAGCTGGATAGATCAACCAATGAAAAGTCATAACTAGTGACTGAGGAATACACCAATCATAAATTGTCAACAGTGATCCCATATTAATTCAATATACTGACACTCGTGGTACATTGTCACTGTCTGCCATTTTGTTTTTAGCGCAAAAATCACAGTCTGAATTTGGCTTATTCGCCTTTTAAAAAGTTTGTTTTCAATTTAAAGTGTCAAAAAGCAGGCAGAATTGCAAATGCACCCAAAAATGTCAAGGTAATAATTTTCTTGGTGATTTATTTATTTATTAGGGTTTAACAACACTTTTGACAGCCAGGGTCACCTCATGTCTCACTTTTACAGGTGGTGGAAGCCGCAGTACCCAGAGAGAACCATTGAGCAATGGCAAGCAACTGTCAGACTTCCCAACATACTAACTCCACAGAAGCAGGGTTAGCATTGGTTGAAGTCAAGTACTCCATCTTTGTGCAGTACACCTTAGAACACAATGCTACCATGCCTCCATGTGAGCAGTTGGGATTAAGTGTCTTGTCGAAAGACACAATGCAGTTACTGCAGGTGAGATTTGAACCGACGACTTCTTGGCTTGCAGACTGCATCTCTACCTACTGAGCCACCACGCTTCCTTCTTGGTGATCACTGAAATGGTGGATTACTCCCCTTGCCTTGCATTCCTATTTGTCTGCTTTTGTAAACAAATGGATGTTAAAGAGAAAATTTAACGAAAACATGTAATGGTTTGCAAACACTTTGGAGACTGGTAGGGTAAATAGATTACAGAACATTTAGTTGGTGGATATGGTGTAACTTGAGGCTCAGCAAGAACAATGTTAGGCTCAGCTAAAGCCTCAACCAATATTAATACCTTGTCTCATATGACACCATATCTGCCAAACTAAATGTCCTGAAACTGATGTAACAACTTTGTAAGGATTACAAATTTGTTCAAATCAAGCACTGGGGTTATATTTAGGTGTGTCATTGGGCCCTCAAAACTTAACAACTGGAGTAAAACATTAAAAACATTATTGCCTTTTGATGCTTGAGAAGTGTGGAAATAATCATTCCCTTACAACAGTCTTTTTCTATTTCATGGGACATAACTTCTAAACTACTATAGGTTCCTCTCTAAAGTTTCACACTGTTGCACAATAGTAAAATTCTAAACATAGAGCATATGTTAAAACTAATGCCATGTAAATTGGAAATATATTTTTAGTGTCAGATATATGATTACATTGGGCTAATTGTTGGACAAGAGAATTTGAAGTTTTGGTCGAAGAGTTTGAGTCGGATGCTTCGGAGTAAATTACCAGAGAAATTATGGGAAACCATGGCTTTGAAAAATTAACTATTTTTTAAAATGTCATCTTTACACAGAGTTACCAGGCATGAAACTAAAAAAATGAGAAAAAAACAATTTTTTTTCCACACTTTAGAAAGAGGGGGTTATATGCTCCAGGATTAGGTAAGTCGGGGTAGTGGAAAAATTCTGTCTTTGAGGCTGCTGGATGGCTGAAAATGACTGGTATTGGCATTTTTTGATGCAATTTTGCAGGTTGAAACCTTGCATCTGACAATAAATTATTTCACCCACTTTCAGATTATTTATTTATACTTAGTCAGATAGTGTTATATGTTTCTTAGTGAATTTTGAAAATGTAATCCATGTTATGGGTTAAATAACTAAGTTAAAGAATAATCGCAGTAATCGAGTATGGCATGTCATTTTTGGAAATTCCTGGAAAACTGTGAAGCAGAACCGTAAGAACATTTTGCTTTCATTGTCAACTCTTGAACCAGGAAGTTTGTTATTTCTGTTTGAGTTGTAAGTACTCCATTTTTCAAAACACCTCTTATTATTTCTGGTTTGTTTACAATTGTTAGTGATAGTTAACATTCAGCAAGTGATATCTTAGCACAACTGGAAGGAAAGAAGTGGAAATTCTGAGAAATTTGTTGGTGTAGCCTAATTGTCAACCTGTTTAATTTACATCAGGTTGCAAAAACACATTAAGATAAAGCATTGCATTTCCTAAACAACTGGAAGGAAAGAAGTGGAAATTCTGAGAAATTTGTTGGTGTAGCCTAATATTTTTATACTGTACCAATGACCCAGACTTAGCTGGTGCTAACTCTAAAAAATCCAGGGCCAAACACAAATTTTGCCCCCCAATCCCCCAAATTTGCATCTAAAACCAAAAGAAACCATGTCCTAAAGGACCTCCATACTTTGCCCTTACTGCGCATGCGCAGTGTCAAGGACGTTCCGAAATTGGCGCCAATTATCATTCTCTGTTTGGCCCTTCATCAGTCAACATCTCACTGATCTTTGTGCTTGTAAATCTCAGTTTAAAGGATGCCAGACACGTAATTATTGGAGAAATGGTGATTCTAAGGAGGATATAGAAGGAGGAGAGGAAAAAGGAGTGACAAAAAATAATCAGGGCTGTACTTAAAATTTTTTATGAAATTATGTTAAGTTGCCTATTTTCGAGGCATGGGCCTCTTGTTGTCATTCTTGCTATAAAGTTGCACTGCTTATTCAGTGTTTCCTCTCCCCTGGTCTTCTAAGTCCCCCCTTGCTATTCTCCCATGCTTTTGGCATATGTTTGAGAAAGATCATTTCTAAATTCTCTTGGGAGAGTTAGCTTGGTTACAGAATGTATTCTGTTATTTTCCCCATAGTTACGTTTTCACCCATGGGTGTATAAACGTGTTCTGCATCTTCCAACCTGATGTTCTGCAGATTCTCCCCTGGGAGTCTCTGTTTTGCATCAGATTGAGTGTAATTTTGATGACTGATTTCGGGCCAGTTTTGTCAGTGCCTGGAGTCATGTTTTCTGGTGTTTTTACACTGTTTGTTTACATTGGCAACAGTCTCTTTTGAGGGGGGCTGTTTGCCTTTGGAGTAGTTTATCTCACCATAAGATACATTATTATTATCCGTAAGTGTTGCATTAATTATTCAATATAATTTTAAAATTTTTGACCACACTTAGCCTTGTTATCCATTGGGGCTCAGCGTTACTTTTCAGAAACTTGGGCTTCGCTGAAAAAATATTTTTCAAAAATTATTTTGATTTTCAATTGTTTTTTCATTATTAATGGATCATGTTATTATGTATCTTTGTGTTAGGGGTTTGTGCGAGTAACTAGGACTTGTTGTTGACTTTTCACAATGAAAGGATATTGTTCAAATTGTAATTGGAAGAAATCTTCCTCTGACTTTCATGATCATTGTATTAATTGTAGTCAGTGTTCTCGCACTAATCCCTGTTCTATATGTCGATATTGGGATGACAAACATTGGAAACGTGTGTCACGATATGTTGTTAGTGGAGAAAGGGCTATGCCGGCTCTTTCTCCGCAGGGTCACTCTACTCTATCAGTTTCTATTTCAGAGGAACAAGAACAGGGTGATGTTTCCATGTTATCTTCCGCAAGTGCGCTTCCGTCATCACAAATGAATACAGAGCTAGCAAAAGTGCTCATGGAGATAAGACAAATGTTGTCCGCTAGCTCGCCCGGTGTAGCGTCCATTCACCGAATGGTTCGGCAGCCGGGTTCATCTGATGCAGTCCAGGAGGAAATGTTGGGTGATGCGAGCACTATAAACATTCAACGTGCACACCCAGTGACGGCGGATAGTAGGAGAGATCAGAGGAAGCCTTCGAGTCCGGTTCCTAGCTCATCCAGGTCCAGCCGGGCCGCGAGCGAGAGAGGCCCCTCTCTCGTACAACAACATCTGGGACCAGATGTTGTGGTACAAAATGTGTCGCAAGCGGAGCACACGTCCGTCGCTCGGGACGCTCCGTTGTTTAGGCAGTTCGCGGAGACTGCTCAGGCTTCTTCCTCTCATCAGCGCACACGACCGCACCTTGGCTACGTGACCGCCGATATTTTACCAGCTTCGCCGATCAGGGATTCTTCGGCGACCAGGTCACGCCATCCGGTAGCCAGGGACACGAGGCCGGTGGACTCCGGATGTTCGCATAGGAAGAGTATGCGGGAGTCACCAGATGCGGAGCTGCCCTCGGCGAAGCAGCGAAAGACTGCGCCTCCGCAGGCCTCGATGTCGGACGTGCTTGTTCAAATAGCACAACTTATCGCAGCATCCCAGCGACCGACAGAAACGGTGTCGGATCGGGAATTATCCGACGGCGCTGGGTCGGTACGCTCCGCCGAAGCATCGGGGGCGGACGACCGGGAGCATCATGAGGTCCGACCGGATGGTGAAAGGGATACGGATGACTTGGAGCTATCCCTTTCGGAACAACATAAAGCTGCCGTGGACTTCATCCGGCACTTTCTTCCTCAAGTTGTTCCGTCGGGCC
This sequence comes from Pictodentalium vernedei, assembly GCA_031216915.1. Lineage (NCBI taxonomy): Eukaryota > Metazoa > Mollusca > Scaphopoda > Dentaliida > Dentaliidae > Pictodentalium > Pictodentalium vernedei. Next base: position 558,627,478 of record CM062297.1, read on the forward strand.
ATACTGCTGCGGTTCCGGACAAGAGAATTATAGTGTCATTGGACTCTGATTTCTTTGAGTGGTTCAGGGACATCGCTCCCGAGTTTCCGTCTCAGTCCAATAATGTTGCAAGAACATTTGAATTATTGAACGACGCTATATTCAAACTTGCTTCCAAAACAGGAAAAGCAGGTTTCTTGTCCTCCAATACTCTCAACCTGCCTTTCATTAATGCAAGGAATAAATTCGATATGGCAGGACAGGGTATCCCGAGAGTTCCTCTGCGTATGGACGACGAGGTGGAAGACTTAGAATTATCATTACCGCCGTCTGCGTCTATTCCAACCGCAGTGTTGGAGACAACTATTTCGTCTAACAGAGCCAGTTTAGATGCTTTATCTTACGCAGACCACCTTACTAAGGCGTTATCACTGCGTCTTCAAGGGAAAGAATTCCAGGATATACAATCCTCTTTAAGACTTCTTTCAAGGGCAGTAGCTTATTCCACGTGTAACTCCGCCCTTTCAGTGGCAAACCGGGAGTTGGTTAGACGTGACGCAGCCCTAGCTAAATCCACACTCGTGGATAGTAAGGTGAAGAACTCTCTCAGAGTCGCTTCGGTCTCTGGAGATCTTCTCTTCGATGGCAAGCTTTCTGCAATTTACGATAAAATTACTAAGAAAGCTTTGGATTCTCTGCTGTTCAAATCTGCTTCTAAGAAGTCGGACACGGCAGATAAGAGTAAGACAGGCACTTCTGGGTCTAATGCGCCCAAGAGAGGTTCCTATAGAGGTTCCGGTGCGTCCTCTTGGTCTTATTCAAGGTCTTATTCAAGAGACCGCCAAGGCAGCGACTCACGTTCGGGACGTCCTTCGGGCCGGGACAACCGGTCAGACGCCCCGAGGTCGATGGGACGAGGTGCGGGTCGTGGAGGACGTGGTTTCTCCTACCGCAGGCCTCGCAGGTCCAGGAGGTGATGGCTTCAACCTCTATCGCGTGCTGGTTGGCGGAAGGTTGTCGAGTTTTTCACAACAGTGGGCGTCGATTACGGACGACCCTTGGGTGAGAGGGGTGATTTCGGAAGGTCTAAAGATATCCTTCAAACGAAAGCCTCCATTAACTCGAAGTCCAAAATGGACTCAACTTCCGTCAAATCCGCAGAAAAGAGACGCTCTGTTATCAGAGGTGCAGTCTCTTTTAATGAAGAACGCGGTAGAGGTCGTAGAAAACCAGGAGACACCGGGATTCTACAGCCATCTGTTTCTGGTTCCGAAACCAGACGGCTCGTTCCGTCCAGTCATAGATTTGAGCTGGATAAACAAGCTGATCGTTGCTCCGAAGTTTTATATGGAGACGATTCGATCGGTTAGAGCGAGTATTCGGGTGAACGATTATGCAACAAGCATAGATCTCAAAGATGCATACTTTCACATCATGGTACATCCGACATTCATTCTGGGAATGAGCTTCGAGACGCACAATCTCATTCATCTGCCGTTAACCAGAGCGAAATTAGTCAGTTGTTACGCTCGCTATTGTCTGCACGCAGACAAAGTCACAGCGAGCAAGTTCATGAGACTGATAGGTCTGTGCTGAGCCGCTGCGGATCTCATTCCGATGGGGCGGTTACGCACGCGTCCTCTCCAAATTTTCTTGACTCAGAATTGGAGTGTGAAAATTCATTCGCTCGACATAGACGTTCTCTTGTCAGATCAAGTGAAACGAGAGATTCAGACTTGGGCAAACATTCAGTGGTTAACTCAGGGAGTTCCGCTGCAGTTGCCGGATCCGAGTTTTACCATTATGACGGATGCCAGTCAAACAGGTTGGGGTGCATCATTGATCCCAACGGATTCGAGATGCCAGGGTCTTTGGGATCCGCAATTCCTGGGCAAGCACATAAACATCAAGGAAATGATGTCAATTTGGCTTGCGTTACGTCATTGGATGGACATTATTCACAATGCTCATGTCCAAATCCTATCCGACAATACGACAGTAGTGGCGTATATACGGAATCAGGGAGGCACTCATTCAATTCCGTTGTTCAATCTAACGGAAAGAATCCTTCTGTTTGCTCTAGAACATCAGGTTCTTCTTTTGGTCCGTCATATACCGGGTCGTCTGAATGTACTAGCAGACTCCCTTTCACGAAAGGGTCGCTTGTTGCCGTCGGAGTAGACTCTCAACAAACAAGTATTCAATCAGATTTGCTACCAATGAGAACGGCCAATGATAGACTTATTTGCGACACATCTCAACAATCAGTTGCAGACGTATGTGTCTCCGTGTCCGGATCCAAGAGCATTTGCAGTAGACGCTCTGTCGATCCCTTGGGACGGAATGATAGGATATGCGTATCCTCCAGCGCCGTTAGTTCAGCAAGTATTGCTAAAGATAAAACAATCTCAATGCAAGATTCTGTAGGTAGCATCTCTGTCTCCACAGAGACCGTGGATAAATCTACTCAGATGTCTGTTGTGGGACTTACCGCGAAAGCTTCCTCCACGGGAGGATCTTCTTTCGCAGGGGAAATCGCGTCAACTCCATCACAACCCGCAAGGTCTCAACCTTCACGTTTTTCCGTTGTGCGGTCCTTCTTGCATGGCAAGCACTTTACAGGACGAGCAGTGGACGCGATTTCTAACTGTAGGAGGTCCTCCTCTTCGCTAAACTATGCGGCTAAGTGGAAGGTTTTTCGTCGTTGGTGTAGGGATCATTCTGTTGATATTTTTGATCCCTCCATACCAGACATTGCAAACTTTCTAGTATACTTGTTTGACGAAATCAAACTGCAGCCTGTTACTATTAAGGGTTATAGGTCTATGTTATCTGATACCTATGCACATCATGATAGTTTACAAATTGGATCTAATGTCTCTTTATCTAAGTTAGTAAGAAACTTCTCGATAAATAGACCCAGAACTCTTAGGTTAATTCCTAAGTGGAATTTAGCTTGGGTTCTTCTTAAACTGAAGGAAAAGCCATTTGAACCTCTTGGGACAGTAGATTTCAAATTCTTGTCTTATAAGACAGCTTTTCTCTTAGCTTTCTCTTCTGCTAGAAGAGTCAGTGAGCTTCATGCACTGTCGGTGGATGATTCTCACTATCGTAGTGTCGGGAACACTATCACCTTCACTACTAATGTGGAATTTTTAGCTAAGAATCAGGCTCCTAATAAATATCCGGAACCTATTGTTATTAAGGCTCTTCCATCTTCAGACGGGCGTAGGCCTTTACTCTGTCCTGTTAGAGCGTTACGTATCTATAAACAGAGATCTCAGTTTATCAAAAAGGGACGAAAACGTTTCTTTCTGTCTCTGATGCCTAATAGAAAGGACATTTCGGTCCATTCTATTGCTAGATGGATTCAATTAACTATCAGTACTGCTTATGAAAATTTATCTTCTTCTCAGCAGTCTGTGCTTAAGATTTCGGCTCATGAAGTAAGAGCTCTTGCTACTTCTTGGGCTTACGCTAATAGTATTGCTATTACAGATTTAATGAAGGCTGCTTATTGGTCTCAGCCATCCACATTCACGAATTTTTATCTCAGGAATATTGAGTCCATTTCTGGAGACCTGCATTGTTTAGGTCCGTTATCTGTTGCTCAGAATGTCGTCCACTAAACAATTGCAACTATAGTTATGCAGGCTTTCTGTTCCGGCAGTGACTCCGTCCGGCTGCCCTCTTCGCTCTGGGCTATTTGACCCAGGGCAAGGGGAAGGGGTGGAGGGGAGTGTGTTCCCTTAGGTCACCTGCTTTATAGTGAAAAGCAAGGGAATGCCTCCTCCGAAGTCAGTATTTCTGAGTCGTTTCCGGGATGGTTTTAAAGTGTAATATTAATGTTAAAAATTCATTCATGTCATATTTTTAAAGTGTAGCTCGGTGTGAAGCATTTGTATATGTCAAGTGTCAAACGGGCGTTAATATACAATCCTCGGACACTTTTAAAGAATATAAAGAGTCTCAATTCTCTGGACTAACTTTATTTATTGGCTTACTTTAAAAATAATTAGTATAAAGGGTTATACTGGATGTTAATAGAGAACATGAATGTTATTGTGCTCAATTATGAAGGGTATTGTATCTTTCTAATTTAACATAAAATAAGAAAGATACATGTAAAGCCTAATACTCCTTTTCTCCTTGAGGGGTTGCCTCTATATTATATAGTTGAGCTTATTGGATTTTCCTCTATGTCCTAGGCCCTCCAGCCTTTTTACTATTCAGCTAAGTCTGGGTCATTGGTACAGTATAAAAATGTTAAAAATTTATAGTAATTTATATATTTTTTATACTTACCAATGACCCAGACGGGGATGGCCCTCCCAGGAGTTGGGAACTCTTACCTCCCCGCTGAGTACATAGCGCTGACCAGGCACTGCCAGTAAGAATGATAATTGGCGCCAATTTTGGAACGTCCTTGACACTGCGCATGCGCAGTAAGGGAAAAGTATGGAGGTCCTTTAGGACATGATTTCTTTTGGTTTTAGATGCAAATTTTAGGGATTGGGGGGCAAAATTTGTGTTTGGCCCTAGATTTTTTAGAGTTAGCACCAGCTAAGTCTGGGTCATTGGTAAGTATAAAAAATATATAAATTACTATAAATTTTTTAACTTTGCAAACTTTTTAATTTACATCAGATTGCGAAAACACATTAAGATAAAGCATTGCATTTCCTAAAAAACTGAGCTCTATTTATGAGAGATATATTCAATTATGAACAGCCTCATTATTATTATTTACCACCGAATTGCAGTCATGGTTTCTACTTTGTCATTTTGGTTATTAGTGCCATGTCTATTAAAGAAATGTTCTTCCTTTTTGTATCTAGAGAGCAACACCCCTACCCCAAAGCAGTGGTTGTTACTTCTTAATGTTTTTCATTTTGATTATATTTAACAGTGCTTTTGACAGGACCTGGGCAGTCAATGATGCTGGTGGTAATAATAACAAGAGGGATGTTACATCCCAATGCTCACCTACATTCGCGCTTGATAATGTCGTTCCAATGTAACATGCCTAATATTTAGTTAATATAAATCATTAACTAGGCATCAAATGATTAATGTGGTTTATGTGATGGCTTTGGAAAGTCTATATTTCTGCATTTATTATATATCAATTCAACATAGAATCATTGGATATAAAAGCATATTTTTCTTTTAGAAATGTTTATGATTAAGAATATGAATCGTGAGGCCAGATATTAAATCATAAATAAGAATTAGGAAAGGCTTTCATAAATCACTGAAATTGTAATTGAAGTACATTCATTGGTTAAAGAGGAGTTGCGGAAAAACATTCATTCAAGAAAGTGACTATAAGTCCCAACAAAAATACCTCACATCAACAACTAAAATAAGCCTTAATGTTACTAGTAACAAGTATGAGAAAGTATTAAATAAAAAAAAAAAGTTAAAAAAATTTTTTTTTAAAGAAAGTGAATATAAGTCCCAAAAATCCCCCTCAAATTCCTCAAATATGCATGTAATAAGGGCGCAACGTTACCGCAATGTAGTTCAGTAACCCATGCATACAATATCAATTGCCTGGAAAGACACATAGAAACAGAACTCACCTTAACACAAACTTTTAGAACTTAAAATTGAGTAAGTCAGAGAAAAACGTGAACATTGTGACTGAAAAAAAGAAAAGAAATCAGTTAAATTTCTGCATACAGTAGGGTTAATACCTACAGTTGTTATTGAAATGAGAAAATAAACAGTAATGAGAGGTGAAGGCACCACAATCTGCACAAAAGCTGACTTTAACGCAAATTCTTACAACACCTAAACGCTAATTCTTACAACAAGTTTTGGCAGAAAATCAGCCTCAAATTCCTCAAATATGCATGTAATGAGGGTTAAATATTACTGCAATGGAGTTCAGTAACCCAAGCGTAGAATATTAATCACCTGGAAAGACACATAGAAACACAACTCACCTAAACACAAAGTTTACAAAGTTTTACAACTTAAAATTTACTAAGTCCGAGAAAAACATGAAAATTTTGACTGAAAAAAAAGAAAATTTCCATTAAATTTCTGCATACAGAAGGGTTAATACCTACAGTTGTTATTGAAATATGAAAATCAACACTAATGAGAAGTTAAAGCAGCACAATCTGCACAAAAGCTGACTTTAACGCAAATTCTTACAACACCTAAACGCAAATTCTTACAGCAACTTTTGGCAGAAAATTTTAGGTGAAATTTGGAAAAAAGTCATAGTATCAGGGTTAAATACTGTTCTGATAGTCCCATACAACCTACATATGCAATATCAAAGGCCTGAGCCCACTGATCTTTGAGAACTCAGCTTAACACTTCACCTTAACACAAACTTTTAGAACTTAAAATTTACTAAGTCCGAGAAAAACATGAAAATTTTGACTGAAAAAAAAGAAAATTTCCGTTAAATTTCTGCATACCGTAGGGTTAATACCTACAGTTGTTATTGAAATATGAAAATCAACAGTAATGAGAAGTTAAAGCAGCACAATCTGCACAAAAGCTGACTTTAACACAAATTCTTACAACACCTAAACGCAAATTCTTACAATAACTTTTGGCAGAAAATTTTAGGTGAAATTTGGAAAAAAGTCATAGTATCAGGGTTAAATACTGTTCTGATAGTCCCCTACAACCTACATATGCAATATCAAAGGCCTGAGCCCACTGATGTTTGAGAAATTAACCTTAACATTAAATCTTACAAAATTGGACACGCCGGACGCCGACGCTGACGCCCGAGGTTATGACAATAGCTCACCACATCTTACAGATGTAGGTGAGCTAAAAATGCTATCTCCAGTGGATCAGAGCAGTGTGGGGGTTGAGGAGGTGTGGTAGTGAAAATCAGACAAAAACTGCCTGCAAAAGCTATTCAGCAGTCACAAAAGCCATGCTGTATCTCTTTACTGGTTGAAAATGGTTGAAAATGGAGACTTGTGGGTTTTTGTTCATACAGTTCAGAATAGACTTCGGATTCTTTTGCCTGCGAGAAATCCAAATGAAGATCACTCTTGATTTCTCTTAAGGTCCCACTGTATAATTTCACACTATTGCACAGGGGTAAAATTCTAAACATAGCCATAGGGCATAATGTTGAAAGTAATGCCAATTTTTAGTATCTGATATATTATTACATTAGGACAATTGTTGGACAAGAGAATTTAAAGTTTTGGTCACAGAGTTGGAGTCTGAATGCATATGGGGAAATTACCAGAGGAATTATGGGTAACTGGCTTTGATAAAATGGACTATATTTTAAAATGTCATTTTTACATGGAGTTGTTACCAGGCATGCAACTAAAAAATGAGACAGAAACATAGATTTTTTTTCTTCACATTTTAGAAACAGGGAGTTATGTGCTCCAGAGTTAGGTAAGTAGGGGTAGTGGGAAAATTCTGCTTTTGAGGCTGCTGGGGTGTCTGAAATGACTGGTATCAGCATTTTTGCATGCAATTTTGCAGGTTGAAGCCTTGCATTTAACAATAAATTGTTTCACCCACATTCAGATGATTTATTTCTACCTAGTCGGATAGTGTTATATGTTTTAGTGAATTTGGAAAATATAATACATGTTATGGGTTAGATAACTATGTTGAAGGATATTTGCATTTGAAGAGAGTGTATTTTTGGACGTGCCTGGAAAACTGTGGAGGGGAATCATAAAAAAAAATACTTCGTTTTCAGGGATGGCCGCATCCGGAAAAAAATGTGTGCATATTTATTGCCTCCCATGAATAAAAACATATATAAAATCCACTGCGCACAATCTTGGGTTGATGACTTCATGTGTATTGAAAAATACAATGGAGAAAAACTGTTTTTACTCGTTGTTTTGCGACAGCTAAAAATAATTTTCCGAGTGTCCCAAAATTCTTCAATTGTCTCAGTCGAGACAGTTTACTTTCGATTTAGGTGGTGTTATGTGTCATTGGGGTAATTTGATTTTGCTGCACATTGGTGAATAAATGAGAAATAAGGAAGGAATAAAGAAGTAATTCTTACTTGTTGTTATCCTTTCTTCATCCCCATGAATTCAGTGTCAATCAAATAGTTCATAAAGTCAGAACTGCAGTATGGTTGTCAAATATCATAACCACCAGACATGAGTAACAGAACCACAGCACTGATATTCCAGGTACCCATCCAAACTAGCCCACAGTAAGAAGAGAAATGAACAAGGTATGCACACATAATTCCCAGTTCAAGAGAGCTTGTACTTGGAACAACACAAGAACAGGTGGAAACTCAAACTTCTGTCCGAGAATGCTGCCCCAGTTCAAATGAGTTTTTATCACAAAATTGTTTATTTTAAAACAACAATGTTTGATGTGAAGAGGTGTTCAGTGTGAGTGCGTAGAAAGTATACTTCACTTGCAGTTTTTTTCTTCTCATGTTGTGCACCCCAAAAAAAACCCCTGAAAACTGGAGCTTATATAGCCTTAGATGCCGATCGTGACCTTAAGTACAAATATACAACTTGTTCTGGCCAATCTGGGGGATGTTTTCAAGTGTGAACCCAAAACATGCTGCACTAAACTTTGGAACAGAACACATGAACTGTTGATTCTTTGTATGGAATATATTAGAGGATATTTGAGGTGTCCACAAATGTTGTGTTCAGTAATAGATATCTAATAATAATAAAAATAATGATGACTACGGGGTATTCACTACGTATTTCACTCCATCATCAGTATTGTGGTTTTCTAACATGCTTTTTGTGTACATTTGGAATTCACTTTCTTTGAAAAATTGAATGTTTGTAAGATTTTATGATTCAAGGGAGACTACTCTATTTCATCAATAAATACGAGAAGTTGATAGAAATGTTTGTATCTTGGTTACTGTAACACATAAATTGTTGGAATGCTATTGGGTTGTTTCCTTGGTAGATGCTATTGTTTTTTTCATCAGGAGTGCTAGTATACAGAGTGATAAATACAGTTCAATTCAAAATGACTTGAATAATGAGATGTTAGACTGTTTGTCAATATTTCCTAAATTACATAACTAACTTTGCTATTTATTCACAGAAGGCTTTTCATCGGTAAAGAGGAGAAGTGGTTATTGGCAGAATGAACATTATGGCTATAGTGCTAGTGTACAGCACAACTCATACAGTGCCAGTCACAATGAGATGATGAGTGAAGTATTGGGCTGTCAGTCATAATATCTTATGGTTGGGGGGGGGGGGGGGGGGTGCATATGGTTTGTTGTTATTGGCAGAATGGACATTATATTTATAGTGCTAGTGTACAGTGCTAGTCACAATAAGATGATGAATGAAAAGTAAAATGGGGGGGGGGGGGGTAGGTTCATTATTCTGGTAGTTTCTCCTTAATCAAGTTGTTATTTTTGTATTTTCTTTTTTATGTTCTTCATTGTGATGTGCCATAAATAAAATAGCAAAACTGAATTCTGTTCTGTGTTTTACTTAGAAACGTTAGGATAATATATGTGATCTCAACTGTACTGTTCAGTATATACCGGTAGAATATTTTAGTGTCTTTGCTGAAAATGAAAAACATTTTATAGATAAATAACTGCCTCCTCTCCCCCAAAATTTGCAATAAATAATAAATATAAATATCTGCCTCCCTCATCACTTGAAAAAAACATTCCTGAGAAACAAAGTGCTTTTTATATGGCCTAAATAGCCTAAAAATCAAGTAATTAAGGGCCAAAAAACTTGACCATTTTCAAACTCCTTCAAGACATTGTTAAGATAGTCTCATATATCAAATATTAACCAATTCCAATAATATTTGTTCAAGGTATCACACTAACAAACTGAAAATGTGCAAAAATTAACTAATTAAGAACCAAAACTTTTCTCTGTATTATCGAACCACACTGGTTTTAAAATTTGTTCAAGACACTTAAGAAAATCTCACATACCAAATACTGACAGAATACGTTAAAAAATTATTTGTTCAAGTTATCACATTAACGAGCTGAAAATGCACAGAACTCTGCTAATCAAGGGCCATAACTCTGTTTAGAATGATCAAACTGTACTGATTTTTTAAAAATTAATTGAAGACATTGTTAAGAAAAGGGTAGGGGAGACCTGCAGGTATGCTTTTTGTTTCTGATGGGCAGGCAGGCGGGAGAGGTGGCAGGTGGGTGGTCTGGTTTTGGTCATGCAGGTGGGTGAGTGGGCTTTGTGTGAGAATGTGGGTGGGTGAGCAGGCAGGTGGGCCATCAGGCCCCTGCATTCAGTCAATCTCAATGTCACCAAATTTGGCCAATCTAAATGCTATGGTTATTGGCCACAAACATTGCACTAGTTCTTTGACTAATTTGTTTACTGTAGTAGACAAGAATTCTGCTTTCCAAGTAGAACAGATAAATAAATAAATAAATAAACAAATAAATAAATAAATAAATAAAATATCAGTTATGAATACTTATACTTTTATAGGTGACAGTGGTGACAAGGGAGAGAGCAAGCCTGCTGAGGAAGAGGAACCTGTGGATAGTGAACTAAACAAAGACAAGATAAAGACTGAGACTGAACCAGGAGAGGCTGCTGATGGTGAGATTACAGGGGATAAGATTACAGAAGATACTGAACCTGTCGAAGGAGAGACTGATGTTACAGAAAAAACAGATGAAATAGTTGAAGAAGAAACTTCAGAAAAGATTCAGTCTCCAATACCAAAGGTGATAAGTAACAGCTTTTGTGAAAGTCTGAATAATTGTTCCGATGTACTTATTGTTTCCTTTACACTTATTGAAGTAAATGGTCAGATTTTCCTATGTTTGTGTGTGATGCTACATTGGAGATTTTTATACTGTACCAATGACCCAGACATAGCTGGTGCTAACTCTTAAAATATAGGGCCAAACACAAATTTTGCCCCCCAATCCCCAAAATTTGCATCTAAAACTAAAGAAAACATGTCCTGAAAGGCCCTCCACACTTCGCCCCTACTGCGCATGTGCAGTGTCAAGGACGTTCCGAAATTGGCGCCATTTATCATTCTAAGTTTGGCCCTTCATCAGTTAACATCTGACTGATCTTTGTGCTTTTAAATCTCAGTTTAAATGATGCCAGACACATAAATATTAGTGAAATGGTGATTCTAAGGAGGATAGAAAAAGAGGAGAGGAAAAGAATGTGTGACAGAATATTATCAGGGCTGTAACTTAAAATTTTTTAATGAAATTATGTTAAGTTACCTATTTTCAAGGCAGCAGCCATTTTGTTGTCATTCTGATTATTTAGTTACACTGTTTTTTCAAGTGTTTTTCCTCTCTCCATGTCCTTTAAGTTCCCCCTTGCTATTCTCCCATGCTTTGGCATAGTTTCTGTAATTATTATTACTAAAATTTCTTGGGAGTTTTAGCTGAATAACAGAATGAATTCTGTTCTTTCCCCATGTTTACGTCTTCACCTACGGGTGGTTAGGCGTTGTGTTCTGCATCTACCATCTGATGTTCTGCAGTTTCTTCCCTGGAAGTCTCTGTTTTGCATCAGATGGTGTATTTTTGGTAACTGATTTCGGGCCTGGGTGCCTGGAGTCTTATTTTAGTGTTTTTACACTCATTGTTTACATTTACAACAGCCCTCTGTGTGAGGGGGGGATTTCTAAATAATAATATCTTTATGTTATTTTAATCATAACTAGATACATTATTATTGTTCGTAAGTGTTGAATAAATTGTTTAAAATATTTTTAAAATTTTTGTCCACACTTAGGCTTGGGATCCATTGGGGCTCAACGTTACTTTTCAGAAACTTGGGCTGTTCTGAAAAAATATTTTTTCAAAATATTTTGATTTCAATTATTTTTTCTATATTAATGGATCATATTATTATTATGTATTTTGATTGCCAGGGGTTAGTGCGAGTACCAGGACTTGTTTTCTTTTCACATTGAAAGGATATTGATCAATTGTTTTAAGAGGAAGTCTTCCTCTGACCTTATTATCATTCTATATGTGGTCAGTGTACTCGCATTAACTCCTGTTCTGTATCGTATGATTTCGATGACAATATGGGAAGCGTATGTCACGGTATGTTGTTGGGGATTTGGACACTCCGGTCCTTTCCCCGCAGGGTCACTCTACTTTATCAATTTCTATTTCAGACGATCAAGATTAGGGTGATGTATCTGTGATGTCTTCCAACAGTGTGCCTCCGTCGTCACAATTAATGAAGGGCTAGCGGAAAAGTGCTCATGTAATACGCCAATTGCCTAAGAGGACCCTAGTAGGTTCGACGGCCTTTGACGTCCGCTAGCTCGCCCGGTGTAGCGTCCATTCACCGAATGGGTCAGCAGCCGGGTTCGTCCGTTGCGGTCTAGAAGGAATTTTGGGGTGATGCGAGCACTATAAAATTAACTTAATGCACACCCAGTGACGGCGGATCGGAGGGAGAACGGAGGAAGCCTTTTAGTCCGGTTCATAGCTCGTTCCGGTCCATCCGGACGGCAAGCGAGAGAGGCCCCTCTCTCGTTCAACAACATCTGGCCCCAGATGTTGTGTTACAAATGTGTCGTTAGCGGAGCATACGTCCGTCGCTCGGGACGCTCCGTTGTATAGGCAGTCCGCTGAGACTGCTAAGGCTTCCTCTTCTCGTCAGCGCACACGACCGCACCTTGGCTGCGTGACCGCCGATATATTACCAGCTTCGCCGATCAAGGATTCTTCGGCGACCAGGTCACACCATCCGGCAGCCAGGGATTCGAGACCGATGGACTCCGGACGTTCGCATAGGAAAAGTATGCGGGAGCCATCTGATGCGGAGCTGCCCTCGGCGAAGCAGCGATAGACTGCGCCTCCGCAGGTCTCGACGCCGGACATTCTTGTGCACATAGCACAGCTTATCGCAGCATCCCAGCAGCCGACAGAAACGGTGTCGGATCGAGAATTATCCGACAGCGCTGGGTCGGTAGCCGGGGACTCGAGGCCTGCAGACTCCGGACGTTCGCATAGGAAGTGTGCGGGAGTCAACGTACACGGAGCTTCCAGCGGCAATGCATCGTAAGTCCGCTACTGCACAGGCCTCGGGAACGGATGTGCTTTCCTTAATAGCACAGTTTATCGCAGCATCCCAGCATCAACTGAATCTGTCGCATATATTTTATCCGACGATGCTGGGTCGGGACGCTCCGCGGAAGCGGGTACGGACGTCCGAAAGTTTCATCCGGTCCGACGGGATACCGAAAGGGATTCGGTGGATTTCAAGCTTTCCCTTTCGGAACAACATATGCTGCGATGCCGGATAAGAAACTGATAGCGTCGGTGGACTTAGAAATTTTTTGGTTCGGTTCAGGGACATCGTCCCTCAGTTCCGACATAGTCCAATAATGTCACACAAACTTTCGAATTATTGAACGACGCTATATATATTATTATTTTATGCTTGCTATCCAAGCATTTCTGGTTTCTTGTTCGAAGAGTTATGGAGATGTCTTTCAAAAGTGTGCCTCTGTCGTCATAGTTAATGAGGAGTTAGCGGCAATAAGTGCTCATGGAATATGTCTATCGCTTACGGAGTGACATTCGCTAGCTCACCCGGTGTAGCGTACATTCATCGAATGGTTCGGCTGCCGGGTTCGTCCGTTGCGGTCTAGGAAGGAGATTTGGGTGATGCGAGCACTTTAATTACTTTAGTACTCACCCAGCGACGGCAGATTGAGGACAGATCGGAGGAAGCCAACAACATAGGGGACCGCATGTTGTGGTTCAGATATTTTACATTCGGAGCATATGTCCGTTGCTCGGGACGCTCCGTTATATTAACAGTCCGAGAGACTGTCTTTAATGCTTCCTCATCCTCACAGCAGGGCACACGACCGCACATTGGCTACGTGACCTCGAGTATCCGATCAGTTTCGGCATTCAGTGATTCCACAGCGAATAGGTCGCGCCATCCGGTAGCCAAGGGACACGAGGCCTATACACTCCGTTCACTCGCATATTGGAAGTATGCACGGGGTAACGATCTCGGAGCTTCCTGCGGCAATGCATCGTAAGACCGCTGCTCCTCAGGCCTCAGTGACGGACGTGCTATCCGAGTTAGCACAGTTGTTTCGCAGCATCCCAGCAATTGACGGTTTCTCGGTCGAATCAGGAATTATCCGACGGCGCTGGGTCGGTGCGGTCCGCGGTTGCATCAAGCTACGGATGACCGAACGCTTTATAGGGTCCGACAGGATGGCGAAAGGGATTCGAAAGATTTCGATTTTCCCTTTAGTAGTATCGGAAGATGCCTTTCATATCTTCTGGCATTTCTTCCAGTGATTATTTTTCGGACTTCATTGCTGCGATCTTGGATAAGAGACTTATAGCGTCATTGGACTCGGATTTTTCGATCGGTACAGGGACTTTGTCCCTGACTTACCGAAGCAGTCCAATATTGTCATTACAACATGTGTTTTATTTTTCGACGCTATATATTTATATATATATAAAGCCTGCTACTAAGCATGATAGTTTAGTTTCTTGTCCGCGTGGCTCATTTCTGCCATTTTATCTTTTTTACATATAGTTTATTTTGGCAGAGCAGGGCATACCGAGAGTTCATATGCGTCTAGACGGTGTGATTAAAGACTGCATATATTCTTTTTCGCCGTTTATGTCTTTTCCAATTTCAATGTTGGGAACGACATTATGTATAGTAGACTTAACTTAGACGCTTTATTATACGTAATCCGCCTTACTGAGGCGTTATCATTACGTCTTCAAGAAAAGATTTACGGGATATTATTCTCAATGTAATTTCTTTTGAGGGCAGTAGTTTGTTCACGTATAACTCCGCCCTTCAGTGGCTGATTGGAGTTGGTTAGACGTGATGCAGCCCTAGCTACATCCACGCGTGGATAGTAGGTTAAGAACTCTCTCAGAGTCGCTTCGTTCTCGGAGGAGCTTCTCTTCGATGGCAACTTTCCGGCAATCCATGAATTGCTTGATTTATACATTCTCTTGTCTATCTAGTGTTACAAGAGATTCAGACTGGGGCAAACATTCGGTGGTTGACTCAGAGAGTGCCGCCGCAGTTGCCGGACCCGAGTGTGGCTGTTATGACGGTTGCCAGTCAAACAGATTGGGATATATACTGATCCCTACGGATTCGAAGTGCCAGGGTCTTTGGGTTCCGCAGTCTTTTAGCTATCAGTTTAACTTCCGCGGAATAATGTTTTTTAGGCTTGCTTTATGTCATTGCATGAACATTATTCAGAAACGCATGCCCAAATTCCTGTCCTTTAATTCGACAGTAGTGGCGTATCTCCGGAACCAGGGAGGCACTCTTTCGTTTCCGTTATTCAATTTAATGGAAAGAATCCGTCTGTTGGTTATAGTACACCAAGTTCAGTTTTGATCCGTCATATTCTGGGTCGTCTGATTGTTTTATCGCACTCCCGTTCTCTTACGGGTCGCTTGTTGCTGTCAGAATGGACTCTCAACAAACAAGTATTCAATCAGATTTGCTATCTATGGGAGCGCCCAATGATGTTTTATTTATGACACAGCTTGCTAATCATTTGCAGACGTATGTGTTGGCTTGTCCAGATCTCTGAGCTAATACTGTTAACGCTCTATTGATCTATAGGACGGAATGATAGGATACGCGTATCCTCCGGCGCTGTTGTTTTAGCAGGTATTGCTAAGATAAACAACCACAATACATTTCTGTTGATAGCATCTCTATCTTCACAGAGATCATGAGTAATTTACTCTCTTGTCTACTGTGGATCTTAACGTGAAATCTTCCTCTATGTGAGGATCTTTTTTCACTGGGTAAATCGTGTCATCTTTATCACAACCAGCAAGGTCGTAACCTTCATGTATTCCGTTGTGTGGTCCGTATTGCATTGTAAGCACTGTACTGGACGAGCTTTGGACGCGATTTCTTACTATAGGAGATCCTCTTCTTCGCTATTCTATGCGACTAAAGTGGAGGCTCTTCCGTCGTGGTGTAGGGATCATTATGTTCATATGGTTGATCCCTCCATACTACTCATTGCTATTTTTTAGTATACTTGTTTCACAAGATCTACTGCAGCCTGTTGTTATTTAGGTTATAGGTTTATGTTACCTCATACCTATGCACTCTACGATAGTTTACAATTGAGTCTTTTGTCTCTTTATCTAAGTCAGTTAGTAACTTTTTGATAAATAGACTTAGAATCTTTAGATTAAATTCCTATACGGATTTTAACTTCAGGTTCTTATTTAGCTAAGTAATCATTTGAGCCTCTGGAAACAGTAGTTTTCAAATTCTGACCTTTTAGACAGTAATTCTGTTGATTTCTCTTTTACTGTAGAGTCAGTGAGTTTCATGCACTATCGATGGATGATTTTCACTTTCATAGTTTCGGAATCAATACTTCCGTTACTATTTAGGTTGGATTGTTGCATAAGAGTTAGGCTCCTATTATCCGGAACCTATTATTTTAAGGTCCTTCCGTCTTCGTATGGGCATAGGCCTTTACTCTTTCCGGGTACAGTTTATGTATTTATAAACAGATATCTGTTTATTACAAGGGCGTAAGCTTCTTCTGTCTTTGATGTCTAGTAGAAGGACGTTACGCTCCATTTTATTGTTAATGGATTCTATTAACTAGCGTACTGCTTATGGTATATCATTGGCTTAGCAGTTGTGCTTAAGATTTCGGCTCATGAAGTAAGAGTTCTTCTACTTCTTGGGCTTACATTAATAGTGTTGCTATTATAGATTTTTGAAGGCTGCTCATTGCGCTCAGCCATCCATTCATGAATTTTATCTCAGAAATATCGAGTCCATTTCTGGAGGCCTCTATTGTTAGGTCTATTATCTACTGCTCAGAATGTCATTCACTTAACAGTTGCTACTATAGCTAGGTAGGCTGTCTGTTTCGGCAGTGTCTCCGTTCGGCTGCCCTCTTCGCTCTGGGCTATTTGACCCAGGGCAAGAAAAAGGGGGGGGGGGGGGAGGGTGTTCCCTTGGGTCACCTGTTTTTACTATGAAAACAAGGGGATACCTCCTCCGGAGTTAGTAATTCTGAGCTGTTATTGGGATGGTTGTTTAGTGAGAAGTTTAAGTTATAAAATTCATTCAAGTCTTAGTTTTTAAAGTATAGCTTTTGAATATTGCATATGTCAACGGACATGATTATGCAATTCTCACACACTTTTAGGAGTATAAGAGTCTCTATTCTCTAGACTTACTTTATTATTGGCTTACTTTAAAAATTATTAGTATAAGGATTATTGGATATTAATAGAGTACATGGATGTATGAAGCTCAATTTTTGGAAGGTGTTGTATCTTTCTTATTTATCATAAATAAGAAAGATACATGTAAGGCCTATTACTTCTTTTCCCTACAGGGGATGACTCTATTTTATTTTATTGAGCGTATTCCATTTTGCTCTACGTCCTTGGCCCTCCAGCCTTTTTACTATTCAGCTATGTCTGGGTCATTGGTACAGTATAAAAATGTTAAAAAATTTATAGTAATTTATATATTTTTTATACTTACCAATGACCCAGACGGGGATGGCCCTCCCAGGAGTTGGGAACTCTTGCCTCCCCGCTGAGTACATAGCGCTTACCAGGCACTGGTTATTAGAATGATAAATGGCGCCAATTTCGGAACGTCCTTGACACTGCGCATGCGCAGTAGGGGCGAAGTGTGGAGGGCCTTTCAGGACATGTTTTCTTTAGTTTTAGATGCAAATTTTGGGGATTGGGGGGCAAAATTTGTGTTTGGCCCTATATTTTAAGAGTTAGCACCAGCTATGTCTGGGTCATTGGTAAGTATAAAAAATATATAAATTACTATAAATTTTTTAACTTTTTAGCTCACCGAAGGGAGCTCAACTTATCACTTGCCGTCCGTCGTCGTGAACATTTTTCAAACCACTTCTCTGAAACCACTGGTCCGATTTTCACGAAACTTCATGTGGATGTTCATTACTATATGGCAATTCATGTTTGTTCAAATGAAGTTGCCCCTCCTCCTGGGTAGTGCCATGCCCCCAAGGGGCACCAAAATCTTTGAAAATCTTCTTCTCATGAACCAGCAGTAGCAGAGACTTGATATATGGTATGCAGCTTTCTTTTAAGGTGTAGACTCAGATTTGTTCAAGAGAAGTTTGATGGGCTATATTTGGCGTCATTATGGGAGGGGCAAGAATTTTTCCCCCGCCCAAAATGTCTATTTTCCAAACCGAGAGGCTGGTTTGAACCAAATTTGACATGAGGTTTTATTGGGACATAAGTAGTTAATTTATGCCAAAAAATTTTTCGTGTCACCCCATGGGAACCGCAGGAGCTAAAAATAGAAAAAAATTAAAACGCCCATATCTCCAAAACTGCACAGCACTGAGAATTCTTATTCGGTTTTATCATGGGTTACTTTTTTGGGACTTTGAAAAAGTGCTGAGTCAGCATTTTTTAACACTGTGGGTAATGGGAAAAACATATAAGACTACTTTTCTCCCAAACCACTGCTCGAAAAGCTTTCAAATTTCACATATAACATCTTTGGAAGATTGTTTCACATGTTTATTGAAATCAATTCCCTGGGTCCATATTTGGGCTCTCTATGGGAGCCCAAATGTTTAAATTAGTGCAGTATGAGGAATATTCTTTAAAAATCTTCTTCTTCAGATCTCCCAATAAGAATCTTTTGATATTTTGTATGCAGCATCCTTAGGGGGGTTAGATTCAAGTTTGTTCAAGCCAAGTCTCTGGGTTCATATTTAGGCTGAAAATTTGGTGTCCCGGTCCGGACTTAGAAATTTTTGGACCAAAATCTGGAAATGAGTTTTTTGTTTTTTATGTGTTTCGGTCAATTTTAAGACAAAAAAAATTTTTTTTCACTCTGAAAATTCGGTGGGACTTAGAAATTTTGGACCAAAATCCTGAAATTAGTTTTTTTGGTTTTTTATGCATTCTGGTCAATTTTAAGACAAAATTTTTTTTTTTTTTTTACACTGAAATTTGGGGTCCGGGTGGGACTTTTGGATCAAAATCCAGAAATGAGTTTTTTTGTTTTTATGCATTTTGGTCAGTTTTTAGACAAAAAAAATTAATTTTTTTTACACGGAAAATTTGGGGTCCGGGTGGGACTTGGAAAATTTTGGACCAAAATCCAGAAATTAGTTTTTTGGTTTTTTATGCATTTTGGTCAATTTTAAGAAGAAAAAAAAATTTTAGTCTGAAAATATTTTGTTTGGGACTTCAAAAATTACCGAACAAAAATAAAAAAAAATCTGTTTTTTATGCGTTTATCTCAATTTTGGGACGTAAAAGTTCAGGAACTGAAAATAGAAGGAAAATCCTCTGTATTGTGTGGGCACAATCGCTTCATCTAGTTGGTATATGCTTTTCTTTGGAGGGGCATATGCAGCTTATTCAAGTCAAGTCCCTGGTTTGATATTTAGACTACCATGTCAGGTGAGCACCCTCAGGCCCCCTGGGGCCTCTTGTTATAGATAGACCTTCATTGAAAACTGGCTTCTGGCCACTAACTTTTGTCTTATATGTTACATGTTGACCACATTCATGGATTAGATCCCCTGTGGGAGGCGAATAATCCTATCATATTTGGTGTCTCCAAGTGGAAGGGCATGGAACTGTTACTTGAAATAGAAATTGGTTTCCACGCAATAGCTTTTGTTTCACTTAATTCAGGTGAGTATTCTTGTTGAAGGAGAAACCTTTTGATTTTCAAGTCAGTCGGCCAAGACCAAGGTGACTGTTACTAAAAACTAGCTCCTTGGGGTTCCTCACACTAACATTAGTTCCATTTATCACAGCTCAATAAAACTTGCAGAAAATAATAGTATTGTCAATATTCCTTAACTCCTTGCATCTTGCCGTTAAAAATAAGTATCATCTGGACATTTTTAGCCAAATCTTTCTCTATAAATTGTAGTAACATTCTCCAGTGATTTCTTGAGTTAAATCAATTCTCTTAAATTTTTCATCAAATCTAGTCATGGCTGCTTCACAGCAGCCATGATTAGAACTGATGGAAAATATTTTTAAAATACTCAGAATGTTAAAAAAATTATCATAATTTTAATAAAACAGATATACCCTATTTTAACTCACTGCTCAATTCTGGTAACTCCTATTCACCTTCTGTGTATAATATATAAATGTGAACTTTACATTGTTTACAGAACCTTTGCACAGCATGCTCTTTGATCGGCTTAAATTGCTTGTTTGTAATTACATGATTCTGTGGTTGACAACCTTCCAGTAAATTTCTATTGGCTTCTTGTTATTTATAATGTCTAGATTGCATTGGTCCCGCAGTTGAACATTTCTTTACTTCCAGTTTAATTGCAGAAGAAGACAGCTTATGCAGCATGACACACCAATATATTTCCCAGGAAGAATGGCTGCACATGATTGTCTGTTTTGCCTTGAACTTGGGAATTGGCAACACATAATGCGCAATGCTTTAACTTGTCTTATATGCATATCTCTTTCCAAAAACATGCTGCATTGGAATTTCCAATCTTTTACCCTGTAAATGCAAAGTGTATTTACTAAAATAATATGTTAAAAACATATTCAAGCATAAATCTGAAATTAGAAACTAACAGTTTTAGTTGGGATTTCTTTTTATTAATTACATGTATTATTTATTTATTTATTGGTGTTTAAGGTCACACATTTATGCACAATGCTGTCTATAGAAATGGACATCAAATGTTTGGAAATTTTTCTTGCCAGTTTGATTGTAAAAACAGGTAATTCACCATTTACTCCCAGGTTGAGCTTAGGATATTTTTTGAACATGTTGAGTTGTCTTCTATGACTTTAACAATTCCCAATCTGTATTCAAGAGTTTGTGTAGAAAATATTTTAATTAATGTTTAATTAATGAAGTTTGAATGACTTACTGGGACTGGTAGCCTCTTTTTCTTTTTTTTCCCCCTTTTTTTACTCCGACACTACTTAGGGTACTTTCTATGTATTGATTCTCATGAAATTTAAGGCAGTTATAAACCTTGATTTCTGATGAAAACTAATGGACAATAATTTTAGAATTTTTGTCCCTGATTTTTGTGATGCATGTTATACATATTTTTTTTTACCTTTTAATATCAACTCGTGTATCAGTCTCTCCTCTTTCAAATTTTGAATATATCATCTTCAACAAAAACCATACCTAAATATGTGTTGCTGACCTTAGACATTATGAAATGGTTACTTTAATGGGAAGATCACTGCAATATCATATGGAAAGAGTAGAACCCTTTTAATTTTGAAGTTGGTAGCCATTAAGGTCAAAGGTCACAGAACTTGGTATAATTAGAACACTTAAAAATTCATTTTAGGCCAATAAATTTTGCTTTATATGTCACATATCTAGATTTACAGATGAGGCGCCCCTATGGGAGGAAAAGAATTGTATCTATTATCTATTGAGATGCCCCTATGGGAGGGAAAGAATTCTTATCTATTTTGCAATCTCCAATCATAAGTCAAAGATCATAAGACTTAATGTAAACTGAACTTGGTCAGAAATTGATTTCTGAGCAATAACTTTTGTTTCACATAGCAGAGGACCACCAAACCGACAGGGTTTTGGAGGGAATGATCCCTATTGGCTTTCATGTTTGTTGCCCAAAGATTTAGGTCATTGTTACTAAAAATAACACATTTCAGTTTCTGGGTAATAACATTAGTTCTATTTAACACAGCTCAAACCAACTGTCAGAAACTAATCTCTAATGGCAGTCAAGTTTTGAAAAGCGTTAGTACTCATGAGGCTGAAGGTCATGGGACCATTACTATAAAAAGAACTTTGTTAAAAATTGGTCTTCAGGGAATATCACTCATGCAATCTTTTCATTGGATTTTAATTGCTCATGTGATATGAAGGATCCAGTCAGATTTTGTTGGGTCATTGTTCAACTTTGAATGTCCATTCATCTCGTACTCTTTTTCCCCTTCACTCTTTCCACCATTGAAATTCATTTTTACAAAAATAAGGTGGAAGCAACAGTTGGCAATAACATGTTCATACTATTAGGAATTTTATTTCTGTCAATGCTTAACCCTTTACCCAACGTAACGGCCAAAACCGGCCAGCGCTATTCCCAAATATCGCCAATTAATTTTCAAAATATTTTCATTTTTTGTCTCCAAAACATAGGTTATGACCCCTCGTTGGAATGAGCTCTTCGAGCTCGTTCCAACGAGGGGTCATAACCTATGTTTTTGAGACAAAAAATGAAAAAAATTAGTTATTCAAGAATTTTTTTTGCAAGTGTCATCTGCTTTTCATGTTAGGTAAAGGGTTAAAGAGTTACCATATTAATTTCCTTGTATAAGTGTTTAGCACTACATACATTTATCAATTATCAATGAATTTTTAGAACACTTGCTTACAGCTGATGGCATGAAATCTATTTTTGCCTGTTTGATAGATTTTATAGTCCTGTAAGTTTGTTACACCTTTATGTCCTTCTCTTACCATTTTCACTAGATTGTGTTTATGTGTACCCATACCATGTATGGTACTCATAATGCTGGCATCCAGGGTGGCCCTCTGTCATTTGTCCATCCTTTATCCATCCATCTGATGTCCGTATCCATTTCTTTGGCATTCGATAACTTGAAAACTATTGTTTAGATTGTCATGATACTTTATATTTGTGTTCAGGTTATTAATGCACCAAGCTGTATAGTTTTTGGTGTAAATCTGATTATTCAATACTGAGATATTAACCCTTTACCCACCAAATTAAGCATTAAAATATTGATTAGGTTGCCTTGTTACTTCATATGTGTGGTCAGGTTTCCCTTGTGCCGAGCTGTATAGATGTTGGTGTAAATCTGGTAGTTTGATCCTGAGATTTTAACCCTTTATCCATCAAATTGTGCATTTTTTGAATCTATTTCTTTGACATGCAATAACTCAAAGAATATCAATCTCATTGTCTTGTTACTTCATATAGATGTTCAGGTTACTGATTTGCCGAGCTGTATAGTTTTTTATATAAATCTGATCATTTGATTCTGAGGTATTAACCCTTGATCCACTTAATTAATTAAATTTTTTCAATCTATTTCTTTGACATGCAATACCTCAAATAATATTAATCAGATTGTGTTGTTACTTTAAATTTCTGTTTTGGTTACTGATGTGCTGAGCTGTATAGTTTCGGGTGTAAATCTGTTATTTTGATCCTCTGATATCAACCCTTTATCCATCAAAATAAGAATTACTCCAATCAGTTTCTTTGGAATGCGGTAACTCAAAAATATTGATCAAAGTTATTATGTGTACCCATACCATGTATGGTACACATAATGTCGGCATCCGGGGTGGCCTTCCGTCGTTCGTCCATCCTTTGTCTGTCCGTCCGGCATCCGTATCCATTTCTTTGGCATTCGATAACTTGAAAAATATTGCTTGGATTGTCATGCTACTTTATATTTGTGTTCAGGTTACTGATGTGCCAAGCTGTATAGTTTTTGGTGTAAATCTGATAATTTGTTCCTGAAATATTAACCCTTTATCCTTTATTATCCTTCAAATTGAGAATTCTTCAATCCTTTTGGCATGAGATAACTCAAAAAATATCAATCCAATTGTCATGTTACTTTATATTTATCTTCAGGTTACTGATGAGCCACGCTGTATAGTTTTTGGTGTAAATCTGATAATTTGATCCTGTGATATTAACCCTTTATCCTTCAAATTGAAAATTCCTCCAAAAATTGATCCTGAGATAATAACAGCTTTCTACTAGTTGCATGTATGGATACACATCTAACGATTTTATCAGCCTATTTTTAAGATATGCAGAGATATAACTTCATGAAATGTATGAGTGTGTTTCTCTATAAACTAATTTTGTCAGTCCATCTATCTATCTGATTGCCTCTCATAAAGTTTTGTCCTTTATCTGCATGCAAATATTGCTAAAAACCTGCAGTTCAGGTATCCAAGAGTTATCTTCCTTTATTAATTTTCTTTTATGAAAATTTTCTCAAAATGTCATGAGAGGTATTAGTGTGAAATGTGCATTTAAATATTTTTAGTTTTCAGGGGTTTTTTTGTTTCAATTTACTTAATAGATTTTTCTCTTTTAGGGATGGGTGGTGCATGGGGATGACCTTAATTTTAAAAACATTACTGTCATTTGTTTTTTTTTTATTGTTAATTGACTGCTTATTCAAAATATATGCAATTATTTAATGCTCACATAAAAGGTTTTTATATGCCCATGCTTAAAAAAATGTGAGTATTATGTTATGGCGGTGTCTGGGCAGCTGATCGTCTGTCCATCTGGGTGTCCATCCATTAACTTTTTCATGCTTGAATGATAACTTTTTAATGGAAAGAGATATCATGATGAAACTTACTCAACAGATGTACCACCATTGGACAGCGTGTCACATAAAAAATTCATGACAGGCACACTAAGGTCAAGGTCACAGATTGAGGTCAACACGTGGAATCAACATGTACTTCAACTTTTTTGTGTACGTGCAATTTTACAAAAAAGTGGCCTGAGAAACTGATCTACATACTGGGGCCTTTTTCAATAATTTTTGCTTTTGAAATGTAGGTTATGGCCTTTTATTGGGATAAGTTATTGAGTTTGTTCCAGTGAGAGATCAGAAGTCATGTTTTGAAAGGAAAATTTTTTTTTAGT
Organism: Pictodentalium vernedei; assembly: GCA_031216915.1. Taxonomy (NCBI): domain Eukaryota; kingdom Metazoa; phylum Mollusca; class Scaphopoda; order Dentaliida; family Dentaliidae; genus Pictodentalium; species Pictodentalium vernedei. The sequence goes on from CM062297.1 coordinate 558,652,105, forward strand.
TATTTAGTAAAAACTATTAAAAGTTTCATCATCATCATTTAGTCTGGTTAGATAATAGTTTTATTAATATAGTGCATATTAGAATATTGAGCATAATTCAATACAGAAGACATTCTGCACTAGATCCATCTCTGTTCATTTTATCTCAGAATGTTTTATTATTGCCATATATCTCATTGGAAAGAATACTAAAAGTAATCTAAAAATATAAAAATATCAACCAGTGACATTTCATTCAGGCTAATAAAAAAAAAATTCTTGTTTCTTAGGCACCTCCCTCATCATAGAAAATCTGCTTCATCACCTTTTGTATGTGGAAATCTCTTCTATGACATTATTTTACACTTCAAGAATAAATATTTAACCAACTATATCCTGTTTGACAGATCTCACAGAGCTCTGTCAAATAAGATATAATTTGTTAAATTTTTAACTACATTAAATTTAAAATTTTCACTGCTGAAAATGTTGGTTGGCCAAATAATAATGTAAGTAGTTAAATTTCCGATTCCAACTATTTTCAGAACTGTTTTATGAATAAACAAAAAATAAAGAGAAAAAGCCTCTCTCCCTACCTCATAAAGTTGAGGAAAATTGTCTGAGAAACAAGAAATTTTTTATAGGACTTATAAATGAATTTTCACTGCAAGTTAGGAAATGCAGTGAGTAAACTTTCAAACTTAGAATTTTTTGAGGTTGTGGATAGCGATAGGTTGTTCTCCATGACAGCTTGATGTGAAGAATTGTGTCATTGTGGATCAGAAAAGTGAGGGTCTTGTATGCCAACACAAAGTTAGGACGATTCACTCAGACAAGATTATACTGATTGATACTGTTTTGTGTGGATACCTTCAGTAAACTCTCCATTATGTAAGTAAACCTATCTTTACAACCTCATTTTTCACAAATTACTGAATTGATATTAAACCAATCTTTACATTATTTTCACGAATTACTGAATTTAAATTTTCCTCAGTGAGTTTTTACCTTTTTTTGAACCCCTTTTTTCACCTTGTTGAGTGACAAATTAATTTGAACTTTGCAATTATTTATAGAGTGATACTTTTGATGAAGGAGAGAGAACAGAGAGTCCAGTGGCAGTTGGGCAGAAACTGACAAGAGAACCAACACCAGTTCGATTTGATGTGCGGGAAGTTACTATAGCAGAAAGTATTGAACCAGGAACTCCTGATGGTGTGAAACTATTTTTTGTACAGTATTTTTAGCTCACTTGACTCATCATTTTTCATCTGTTGCCAGTCTTCCAGGTTAGGATGGTGTTCAACTCTTCACCAAACTGTTGAACAGATTCTTGTAAATTTCTGTATGAGGGTTGATTGGAATGGGGCATTCAAGTTTTTTAAAAATCTGCCTTGAGGAGGGTTGGGGAAAATTCTTCTCTACTTTTTATTTTACCTTTCACCTTTAGTAGAGGCAAGACATAAGCATTACATGTACTACTTCTGACAGACCAAGGGCTGATTGATGGCCAACCGTTAATTGGTGGCTGTCAACAATTGGCTAGAACTTTTTAACCATTCAAGATAATAACATGAAACTTTATCAGCTTGTACACAACCATGCCAGTAAGTTCAAAGTCAATGCTGCTGTTACAAAAATGGAATTTCACTTCAAAGTTAATTTTCCTGGTTAAGTTTTTAGCTCACCTGACTTTCAGTCAGGAGTGTTTCTGGGTGCGGTCCAAAATTCAAGATGGCTTCCAGTGGCCATTTTGTACCAAAATTAGGTGCAATCAGTTTTTTGTACACAACTTCTATATGGCTCAGGCTAGAGGTCGTATTTATGAACCAACCTTTACAAAACTTCTTGGGTACCTTTGTTATCATCGTGGGATGAGAACGTGTGTTTTTGGGTGTGGTCTGCAATTCAATGGCCTCTGGCAGCCATTTTGTTCCAAAATTAGTGCAATCAGTTTTTTGAACAGAACTTCTGTATGACAGTTCTGATTTGAATAAATTTTTGTATGAATGTTTAGTAACATCGAATACATCACATATAATACGTTTTTTTTTCTTGTGCAGAAATTCTGCAAATTAGATGAACTTTGATTTATTCAGTGCTACTTATACACGGTAAGTGCACATGTCAATATGGCTCAGGCTAGAGGCTGTATTTATGAACCGATCTTCATGAAACTTCTTGGGTACCTTTGTTATCACCTTGGGACGAGAACGAGTGTTTTGGGGTGCCTTTGTTACCACTGTGCTATGAGAACAAATATTTTGGGTTCAGTCAGACCCACTCTGGGACTCAAAGATTTCTTTTCTAGTTTAGCATCTAACTGTCACCCACCTTTACAATACTTTACCTATACATTTGTTACAGGCTACGGTCAGCATTTATGTACAGACTGTTACAATACTTTATATGTACCTTTGTTATCAGGTCATTACCTAGATGTGTGTCCTATGTGTCACATACTATACATTGGAATGTGTGAATATCCGCACAAAAAGTAGTCCCGTCTTATTTCTCCCCTAACTTTACGATTTACCAAGGCTGGCGAATTGAAATAATCGCAATGTGTTTCGAAGAAATAGAACAATAACAAAAAACACCACTTTCTTATTTTCAATAACAAGACACGTCATTTTATTTTTTTTGAACTCAATGCACTGAAGACGTGTGAAGTTGGACTGAAGAAATTTGAAAGTGATTTCGGCATTTCGCTGGAAGGTGAATGAGAAAGTCAAACTTTGAAACCGCTGATTTAATGAATTGATTTAGTCACTGTCACTATCAATTATTCGAATTCGTTTGTATTTGGGACTCTGGAATTCATTACTGATGTGCTGACTCGTTTAAAGTACATGTGATTCGTCATCCGAACCTACGATGAAATATCGATTTCTAAATATCATTTTGATATTTCATTTTGCCGACCGACAGGGGAATATGACTTAATTTTTCAGCGTGAATTGATGCCTGAGCATTAAATAAAAATAGAATATTTTATGACAAATTGGTTTCTGGGCAATAACTTTAGTTCTATTTGATGCACCTTTACCAAACTTATACCAGAGGTTACCCTATAGGAAGGGAAGACACCTATTGATTTCGGAGTCTGGGACTCCAAGGTAAAGGTCACTGTTACTATAAATAGAATATTTTGTGACAAATTGGTTTCTGGGCAATAACTTTAGTTCTATTCCATGTATCTTCACCAAACTTATACCACAGGTTACCCTATAGGAGGGGAAGACACCTATCGATTTCGGAGTCTGGGGCCTCAAGGTCAAGGTCACTGTTACTATCAATAGAATATTTTGTGACAAATTGGTTTCCGGGCAATAACTTTAGTTCTATTCCGTGTATCTTCACCAAACTTATACCACAGGTTACCCTATAGGAAGGGAAGACACCTATCGATTTCGGAGTCTGGGGCCTCAAGGTCAAGGTCACTGTTACTATCAATAGAATATTTTGTGACAAATTGATTTCCGGGCAATAACTTTAGTTCTATTCCGTGTATCTTCACCAAACTTATACCACAGGTTACCCTATAGGAAGGGAAGACACCTATCGATTTCAGAGTCTGGGGCCTCAAGGTCAAAGCCACTGTTACTATCAATAGAATATTTTGTGACAAATTGGTTTCTGGGCAATAACTTTAGTTCTATTTGACGCACCTTTACCAAACTTATACCAGAGGTTATCTTATAGGAAGGGAAGACACCTATTGATTTCGGAGTCTGGGACTCCAAGGTCAAGGTCACTGTTACTATAAATAGAATATTTTGTGACAAATTGGTTTCCGGGCAATAACTTTAGTTCTATTCTGTGTATCTTCACCAAACTTATACCACAGGTTCCCCTATAGGAAGGGAAGACACCTATTGCTTTCGGAGTCTGAGGCCTCAAGGTCAAGGTCACTGTTACTATTAATAGAATATTTTGTGACAAATTGGTTTCCGGGCAATAACTTTAGTTCTATTTGACACACCTTTACCAAACTTACACCAGAGGTTACCCTATAGGAAAGGAAGACACCTATCGATTTCAGAGTCTCGTGCCCCAAAGTCAAGGTCACTGTTGCTACAAATAGCTTATTTCTTCAGAATTTAATGTCAAAACTCGACTTCTGGATCTGTGATCCTCTTGCTGGATTTTTATACATATTTTTATACTGTACCAATGACCCAGACTTAGCTGGTGCTAACTCTTAAATTCTTGGGCCAAACACAAATTTTGCCCCCCCCCCCCCCCCCCCCCATCCCCAAAATTTGCATCAAAATCCAAAAAATAGATGTCCTATGTGGTCCTCCATACTTTTATCCACTGCGCATGCACAGTGTCAAGGAAATACCGAAATTGGAGCCAAATCCTCATTCTTTGCTTGACCCTTCAATCAGTAACATCTCATTGATATCTGTGTTCATAATCTCAGTTAAAATGATGCCAGACACAAAATCATGAAAGAAATGGTGGATCTAGGGATGAAATAAGAGGATGAGAGGAAGAAACAGTGGAAGGATGTGTTCAGGGCTGTAACTTATAATTTTTATACAAAATTATTTCATGTTCCCTAATTTCGGGGCATGGGCCTGATGTTTACATTCTTATGAAATTTCCACAGTTTGTTCAGAGTTTCCTCTCTCCCTTTCCTTTATACCCCCCTTGCTATACTCCCATGCTTTTGGCATAATTTTTTTCATTTTGTTACTGAAATTTCTTGGGAGTTTTGGCTTGGTAACAGAATGTTTATTCTGTTTTTCCCCATGGTTACGTCCTCACCCTAGGGAGGTTAGGCATTTCGGTCATGCATCTACCATCCGATGTACTGCAGTTTCTTCTCAGGAAGCCTCTGTTTTACATCAGATAGTGTTAAAATTGGTTACTGATTTCAGGCTATATTTTCAGTGCCTGGAGTCTTGTTTCCAGTTTTTATTCACTTTTGTTTACATTGACAACGGTTACTTCTGACAGTGATTCCTTGTCTTCTATTTAGTTCTACTCATAGCCAGATACATTAATATTGTCCGTAAGTGTAACATTAATTTTTAGACATGTTTTAAAATTTTTGTTCTTACTTAGGCTTTTTTGGGATCCATTTGGGCTCATCATTCCCATTGGGAACTTGGGCTCATCTTGAAATTTTTTTTGAAGAAATTTTTTTCTTTGGAATTATTTTTCGAAATGTTTGTAATGGATTATTATTATTATGTATCTTTGTTTTCAATGGTTGGTGCGAGTACGTTGACTGTTTAATATTTGTTCAAAATGAAAGAATATTGTTCAATTGTAAATCGAGGAAGTCTCCTTCTGATTATCATGCTCATTGTATTTGCTGTAGTCTGTGTACTTGCACTGATTCTTGCTCTGTGTGTGCCAATTCGGATAACAAACGTTGGAGACGTGTGTCACGGTATATTGTTAGTGGTGAGAGGTCCATGCCGGTCCTCTCTCCAGAGGGTCACTCTAGTTTTTTCAGTCTCTTTTTCTGAGGAACAAGAACAGGGTGATGTTTCCGTGATGTCTTCAAAAGTGTGCTTCCGTTGTCGCAATAAAGAGCTAGCGGCAAAGTTCTCAACAAAATGTCCCAAGTGCCTAAGAGGTCCCTAGTAGGATCGACGGTCACTTGTCGCCCGCTAGCTCCCCCGGTGAAGCAATCATTCACGAAATGGTTGTGACGCCGGGTTCATCTGTTGTGGTCCAGGAGAGGAGAAGGGGTGTTGTGAGCACTATAATCTTGGATCACGCACACCCGGCAACGACTGATCAGAGGATATATCGGAGGAAGCAGTCAGTCCAGTAGCTAGCTCGTCAGGTCTACCCGGACAACGAGCGAGAGAGGCCCCCTCTCTCTTACAACAACATCTGGGCCCAGATGTTGTACGTAACATTCGTCAGTCGGAGCATACATCCACTCCTCCTGCTCGGGACGCTCCGTCGCATAGACAGTCCGGCACAGCTTGTCTATTGGCTTCCTCATCCTCACATCAGCACACACGACCGCACCTTGGCTATGTGACCGCAGATATCCAGCCTTCTTCGCCAACCAGGGATTCCACATCGACCTGGTCACGCCATCCACTAGTCAAGGACATGAGGCCTTTCCAGTTGGGACATTCGCATATAAGAAGTATGCAGGAATTAACATCCCAGGAGCTTCCAGCGGCTAAATTATGTAAGACCGCGGCTCCACAGGCCTCCGTGACGGACTTGCTATCACAGATAGCTCAATTCATTGCAGCATCCCAGCAGCCATCAGAAACTTTTTCAGAACAGGAACTGTCTGAGCAAGCTGGGTCGGTTCGCTCCCCTGCAAGTCAGAAAGGGACAACCAAGATTCTCATGTAGTCCAGTCGGATTGTGAAAGGGAATCAGCGGAGCTGGAATTTTTCCTTTCCGAACAAGTTAAGGTGGCCGTAGATTTCATCCGGCAACACCTTTCAGAAGTTGTTTCTCCGGACCAAAGTGCTGCGTTACCTGATAAAAGACTGATAGTGTCACTGGACACAGACTTATTCGGCCGGAATAGGGACATCGCGCTTGAGTTTCCGACCCAGTCCAGAAATGTCACGGACATTTGAACTTTTGAATGACGCTATATTCAAGCTAGCCTCTAAGACTGGCAAATCCAGTTTCTTATTGTCTAGCACTATACAGCTGCCTTTCATCAATGCTAGACATAGATTTGAAACAGCAGGACAAGGCGTGCCGAGAGTTTCTCTGCGTTTGGACGTCTAGGCAGAAGACCTGGAATTGTCATTGCCGGCGTCCATGTCTATTAACTCCAGTATACTGGAGACGACAATCTCGTCTAATAGAATTAATTTAGAAGCATTATCTCACGCAGATCACATCACCAGAGCATTATCACTACGTCTCGAAGGGAAAGAATTCCAGGATGTTCAAACTTCCTTAAGAGTTCTTTCGAGGGCTATAGGATATTCTACGTATAACTCCGCCCTTTCATGGGCAATATGGAGTTAGTCAGACGTGATGCTGCCCTGGCTGCATCCACAAGAGTGGATAGTAAGGTGAAAAAACTCTCTTCCAGTCGCTCCTGTCTCAGGAGAGCTTCTCTTCGAAGTTAAGCTTTCTACAATCTATAATCAGATTGGCATGGCGGGGGTTTGAACCCACACCAAGAGGGTTTCCTTCCTTTCAGAAGTTGTTTCTCCGGACCAAAGTGCTGCGTTACCTGATAAAAGACTGATAGTGTCACTGGACACAGACTTATTCGGCCGGAATAGGGACATCGCGCTTGAGTTTCCGACCCAGTCCAGAAATGTCACTCGGACATTTGAACTTCTTAATGACGCTATATTCAAGCTAGCCTCTAAGACTGGCAAATCCGGTCTCTTATCGTCTCATGCTCTACAGCTGCCTTTCATCAATAATAGAAATAGATTTGAAACGGCAGGACAGGACATGCCGAGAGTTCCTCTGCGTTTAGACGACCAGGCAGAAGACTTTGAGTTGTCATTGCCGGCTTCTATGTCGATTTACTCCAGTATGCCGGAGACGACTATCTCATCTAAAAGAATCAGTTTAGACGCATTATCTTACGCAGATCACCTTACCAGAGCGTTATCATCGCGTCTCGAAGGAAAAGAATTCCAGGATGTTCAAAACTTCCTTGAGAGTTCTTTCGAGGGCCATAGCATATTCTACGTATAACTCCGCCCTTTCAGTGGCAATCTGGAGTTAGTCAGACGTGATGCTGCCCTGGCTGCATCCACAAGAGTGGATAGTAAGGTGAAAAACTCTCTTCCAGTCGCTCCGGTCTCCGGAGAGCTTCTCTTCGACGGTAAGCTTTCTATAATCTCTGATCAGATTACTAAGAAAGCTTCGGATTCTCTGCTTTTTAAATCCGCTTCGAAAAAGTCGGACTCAGCAGACAGGAGTATGGCAGGCACTTCTGGGGCGAGTACGTCCAAGGGAAGTTCCTATAGAGGATCTAAGAAAGCCTCTACGTCTTACTCCAGAGACCGTCAGAGTAGCGACTCAGGTAGGGGTCGTAATCGGTCAGATGCCCCTAGGTTGACTGGGCAAGGTGCGGGTCGTGAAGGACGTGGTTTCTCCTCCTGCAAGCCTCGCAGGGCCAGGAGGTGATGGTCTAAACCTCTATTGCGTTCCAGTGGGCGGAAGACTGTCGAGATTCTTAACCAACTGGTTGTCAATTACGGACGACCCATGTGTGCAAGGGGTTATTTCTGAAGGTCTAAAACTGTCCTTCAAGGAAAAACCTCCGTTAACTCGAAGTCCACATTGGACTCAGCTTCCGTCAAACGTTCAGAAGAGAGATTTGCTTCTATCAGAAGTTCAGTCTCTTCTGGACAAGAACGCGATAGAGGTTGTAGAAAACCAGGAATCTCCAGGTTTCTGCAGTCACCTGTTCCTGGTTCCAAAACCAGACAGCTCGTTTCGACCAGTTATAGATCTGAGCTGGATAAACAAGCTGATCGTGACTCCGAAATTTTATATGGAGACTATCCGATCGGTCAGAGCGAGCATTCGCGTGAACGATTATGCTGCGAGCATAGATCTCAAGGATGCGTACTTTCACGTCATGGTACATCTGGTGTTCAGAAAGTATCTTCGCTTCACTGTCCTAGGAGTCGTTTATCAGTTCCGAGCAATGTGCTTCAGTCTGAATCTAGTGCCCTGGGCCTTCACTCGAATAATGAACTTGGTAATGACTCATTTCCGAGCTCATTCGTCTGTGGTAACGTCGGCCTACTTGGACAACATTCTTCAGAGGTACGGCAACAAGTTAACGCTTCAGAACGATGTTCAGAGTCTGCTTCAATTGCTCCGACGTCTCGGTTTCATAATAAACAAAAAGAAGTTGGATCTAGTGCCGTCCAAGTGATTCACCCACCTGGGAATGAGCTTCGAGACGCACAACAATCTCGTTCGTCTGCCGTTAACAAGAGCGAAATTAGTCAGTTGTTACGCTTGCTTTTGTCTTCACTCAGATGTAGTAACAGAGAGAGAATTCATGCAACTGACAGGTTTGTGCGGACCTGCTGCAGATTTTATTCCGATGGGTTGACTACGCACTCGTCCACTCCAGATATTTTTTTCTCAGAATTGGAGTGTGAAGATTCATTCGCTCGAAACGAACATCATCTTGTCGAATCAAGTGAAACATGAGATTCAGACTTGGGCAGATATTCTGTGGTTAACTCAGGGAGTACCACTGCAACTGCCGGATCCAAATTTTACGATAATGACGGATGTGAGTCAAACAGGTTGGGGCGCAACTTTGAGCCCAACAGATTCGAGGTGCCAGGGTCTTTGGGATCCACAGTTCCTAAACAGGCACATAAACATCAAGAGATGATGTCAATTTGGCTTGCGCTACGTCAGTGGATGAACATTATTCAGAATTTGCATGTTCAAATTCTGTCCGACAATTCGACAGTAGTAGCAGCGTATATTCGGAACCAGGGAGGCACTCATTCCATTCCGTTGTTCAGTTTAACAGAAAGAATCCTTCTGTTTGTCCTAGAGCATCAAGTTCTTCTGTTGGTCTGTCATATTCTGGGTCGTCTGAACGTTCTAGCAGACTCCCTTTCTCGGAAAGGTTGTATGTTGCCGTCAGAATGGACTCTCAACAAACGAGTATTCAATCAGATTTGTTATCAATGGGATCGTCCTATGATAGACTTATTTGCGACACATCTCAAGAATCAGTTGCAGACGTATGTGTCGCCATGCCCAGATCCTTGAGCGTTTGCAGTAGATGCCTTCTCAATCTCTTGGGACGGAATGATAGGATACGCGTATCCTCCAGCTCCATTCATTCAACATATATTGCTAAAATTAAGCAATCTCACTGCAAGATTCTGTTGGTAGCATCTCTGTCACCCCAGAGACCATGGATAAATCTACTCAGGTGTCTGTTGTGGGACATTCCACGGAAGCTTCCTCCACGGGAGGACCTTCTTTCGCAGGGGAAAAATTGCACACTGCATCACAACCCGCAAGGTCTCAATCTTCACGTATTTCCATTGTGCGGTCCTTCTTGCACGGCAAGCATTTTACAGGACGTGCAGTGGACGCAATTTCTAACTGTAGGAGGACCTCCTCTTCGCTAAATTATGCTGCTAAGTGGAAGGTTTTCTCTCGATGGTGTAGGGATCATTCTGTTGATTTTTATGATCCCTCCATTCCAGACATAGCTAATTTTCTGGTCTACTTGTTTGACGAAATCAAACTGCAGCCAATAACTATTAAGGGTTATAGGTCTATGCTATCGGATACCTATGCTCATCATGATAGCATACAGATTGGATCTAATGTCTCTTTATCTAAGTTAGTGAAAAACTTTTCGATAAATAGACCTAGAACCCTTAGGTTAATTCCTAAGTGGAATTTAGCTTGGGTTCTTCTGAAGCTAAAAGAAGTGCCATTTGAACCTCTTGATACAGTGGATTTCAAATACTTATCTTATAAGACAGCTTTTCTCTTAGCCTTCTCTTCTGCTAGAAGAGTTAGTGAGCTTCATGCACTATCTGTTGATGATTCTCACTATCGTAGTGTTGGTAATACTATTACATTGACTACTAATGTTGGATTTTTGTCTAAGAATCAGGCTCCTAATAAGTACCCTGAACCTATTGTTATTAAGGCTCTTACATCTTCAGATGGTCATAGGCGTTTGCTTTGTCCAGGCAGAGCTATGCGTATTTACAAACGTAGATCTGAGTTTATCAGAAAGGGATGTAAGCATTTCTTTCTGTCTTTGCTGCCTAACAGAAAGGACATTATGGTCCATTCTATTGCAAGGTGGATTCAATTAACTATCCGTACTGCTTATGATAAATTATCTTCATCTCGGCAGTCTGTGCTTAAGATTTCGGCGCATGAAGTAAGAGCGCTGTCTACATCTTGGGCTTAAGCTAATAGTGTTGTTATTACTGATTTGATGAAGGCTGCATATTGGTCTCAGCCTTCTATGTTCACGAATTTTTATCTTAGAAATATTGAGTCCATTTCTGGCGACCTGCGTTGTTTAGGTCTGTTATCTGTTGCTCAGAATGTCGTCCACTAAACAGTTTCAGCTATAGTTATGCAGGCTTTCTGTTCCGGCAGTGACTCTGTCCTGCTGCCCTCTTTGTTCTGGAGTGATTGACCCAGAGCAAGGAGAAGGGGGGGGGGGGGGGAGGGGGATGGTGTTCCCTTATATCACCTGCTTTATAGTGAAAAGCAAGGGAATACCTCCTCTGGAGTCAGTGATCCCAAGTCGGTGCCGGGATGGCTTTAAAGTGTAAAGATAATGTCTATCTCATTTATGTAATATTTTTAAAGTGTAGCTCGGTGTGAAGCATTTGTATATGTCACGTGTCATACAAGCATTAATATAAATCCTCGGACACATATAAATGAGTATAAAGAGTCTCATTCTCTGGACTGTCTTTATTTATTGGCTTTCCTTTAATAAATTAGTATAATGGGTTTTTCTGGATGTTAATAGAGATCATTGATGTTATTGTGCTCAATTACGGAATGGTATTGTGTCTTTCTTTTTTGGTATAAACAAGAAAGATACATGTAAATAAAGCCTGTTCTCCTCTTCTCCTTGAGGGGATAATTCTGTTTACATGTAATTGAGTCGATTGGATTTTCCTTTATGCCCTAGGCCCTCCAGCCTTTTTTCTATTCAGCTAAGTCTGGGTCATTGGTACAGTATAAAAATGTTAAAAAATTTATAGTAATTTATATATTTTTTATACTTACCAATGACCCAGACGGGGATGGCCCTCCCATGAGTTGGGAACTCATACCTCCCTGCTGATTACATAACACTTACCAGGCACTGGTTGTAAGAATGAGGATTTGGCTCCAATTTCGGTACTTCCTTGACACTGCGCATGCACAGTGGATAAAAGTATGGAGGACCACATAGGACATCTATTTTTTTGATTTTGATGCCAATTTTGGGGATTGTGGGGGGGGGGGGAGGAGGGGGTGTGGGGGGGAGGAGGGGTGTGGGGGGGGGGGGGCAAAATTTGTGTTTGGCCCTAGAATTTAAGAGTTAGCACCAGCTAAGTCTGGGTCATTGGTAAGTATAAAAAATATATAGATTACTATAAATTTTTTAACTTTTGTTTGACTTTGACAAACCACACCCTATGCCTTTGCAGTTGTTTCTTGCCTTTGTAGGCAGCCAAGTCGTGTTTAGAAACAACTGCCATGGCACTTCGAATCTAGCTTTCAAGCTTCCCCCAAAACTGCATGTTGGAACACCTGTTTGTTGTAGAAAAGTGTAATTAAAGTCAGAATTAGGCCCTTAAGCGTTAAAGCAGCCAAGACCCTGCCAAGGTGGTTGCTTTGTTAATAAAAAGCTGTTCATGGACCAATGGATCCAGTGATTTGATGTTTGGTATGCACTTTTGTTTTAAGGAATAAAATGAAGTTTCTTCTACATATTAGTAGGGGCAATATTTGCTGTCTTACTGGGAGGGGCAAGATTTTTCACTCTACCCAAATTTCACATCAATTCTCTGCTGTGGGTAAATGGAAAAAAACAATGTAAAACTAGAGAATTGTAATTTGTTGGACAAATTATGGGCTTTCCCAACTTTTCATGTGAAAAGGCAGACCTTATTGTATAGAAAGCACATTGAGCTATGCACTTACGGTTTTTGGAGAAAATGAGTGCATAAAACTGCAAAATTCACTGAAAATCACAATATTTCAAACTGTACTATTCTTCAAGTGGCCAAAGCCAAGTTATCTTGAGTTAAGCCACAGAGAAAAATTTAAAACACAAGATTTGTTCAGCAGGCAGGCAGGCCTGTATAACAGCTGTACCGACTGTACTCTTTCACACTGGCATGAGTCCTTGAAGTTGGTCAGTTTTGAAGAAAAAATTATATGTTCATGTAATTTTGGGCCATTGGGGTTAATTATGAAATATTTGTGTGTTGATTTTGATGTATCATATTATGCTCTGAATGTTTGGAAAACTGGAGCTAAATAACTAAACAGTTTTGAGACTTTTGAAAAATGACGAAATTTTGATGGTTTTAGCAGAATATTGGAAACACAAGCATTTTCACGAATGTGATGATACCTCATTTCACTTTCTGGAGACCTGTCATCAATCACAGCTTGAGTTTCTAATAAGAGACATGGAGGAATCTTGAATCTTAGTATTTGAATGAGCATGTACAAGTTGAGGGTACTCCAGTTCAAGGCCTGACAACTGGGTGAGGATTAAAACTTGGAATAAAACATATAACAGCAAAATTGTTCTTAGATGAATGCCCTATCTTCTTATGGAAAACATTTTGAGAAAATATAGCTCCAGTGCTGAGAAATCACATGTAAAAGCTGTAGAAATAACAATTATTCCGACAGTACACCTATGGGAAGTCATAAATCTGCCAAGGGTTAAACTTTTAATAACAACATATAAAACAAAAGTTGTCATACATTGACTGCTGCATGCAGCCATAGAAAACATTCAGTGCTCAATCATTCAGAAATGGAGTAAATTGTCCCTTAAACTTACCAAATTCTGAAAACATGGGAATTTTTTTGGACGGTACCTACTTTTATGCAACCAGAATGGGCATAGGGTTAAACTTTACAAGCAAACTTACAACAGCAAATATCATTGGTACTCAGTTGTGAATACAGACATGCAAAGTGTTTGAAATTAACCCTTTCCCAAATGATAGAAAAAAGCAACCAAAGATTGCTAATTTTGGCATTTTCATATGGTACTCTTATTCTCACCCTCATTGTGCTTGAGGGTTAAATCTGAGATTAAAAAGTAAACCGTAACTTTCTTTCACAATCATTGTTTCATCTATCCATACCAATATAATTGTTACAATAACCTTGAAATTAGAGAAATTTGCCCTTGAAGTTGATCACTTTTGAAGAAAAATGCTATATTTTTATACTGTACCAATGACCCAGACATAGCTGGTGCTAACTCTTAAAATATAGGGCCAAACACAAATTTTGCCCCCCAATCCCCAAAATTTGCATCTAAAACTAAAGAAAACATGTCCTGAAAGGCCCTCCACACTTCGCCCCTACTGCGCATGCGCAGTGTCAAGGACGTTCCGAAATTGGCGCCATTAATCATTCTAAGTTTGGCCCTTCATCAGTTAACATCTGACTGATCTTTGTGCTTTTAAATCTCAGTTTAAATGATGCCAGACACATAAATATTAGTGAAATGGTGATTCTAAGGAGGATAGAGAAGGAGGAGAGGAAAAGAATGTGTGACAGAATATTATCAGGGCTGTAACTTAAAATTTTTTAATGAAATTATGTTAAGTTACCTATTTTCAAGGCAGCAGCCATTTTGTTGTCATTCTGATTATTTAGTTACACTGTTTTTTTAAGTGTTTTCCTCTCTCCCTGTCCTTTAAGTTCCCCCTTGCTATTCTCCCATGCTTTTGGCATAGTTTCTGTAATTATTATTACTAAAATTTCTTGGGAGTTTTAGCTGTATAACAGAATGAATTCTGTTCTTTCCCCATGTTTACGTCTTCACCTACGGGTGGTTAGGCGTTGTGTTCTGCATCTACCATCTGATGTTCTGCAGTTTCTTCCCTGGAAGTCTCTGTTTTGCATCAGATAGTGTATTTTTGGTAACTGATTTCGGGCCTGGGTGCCTGGAGTCTTATTTTAGTGTTTTTACACTCATTGTTTACATTTACAACAGCCCTCTGTGTGAGGGGGGGATTTCTAAAAAATAATATCTTTATGTTATTTTAATCATAACTAGATACATTATTATTGTTCGTAAGTGTTGAATAAATTGTTTAAAATATTTTTAAAATTTTTGTCCACACTTAGGCTTGGGATCCATTGGGGCTCAACGTTACTTTTCAGAAACTTGGGCTGTTCTGAAAAAATATTTTTTCAAAATATTTTGATTTCAATTATTTTTTCTATATTAATGGATCATATTATTATTATGTATTTTGATTGCCAGGGGTTAGTGCGAGTACCAGGACTTGTTTTCTTTTCACATTGAAAGGATATTGATCAATTGTTTTAAGAGGAAGTCTTCCTCTGACTTTATTATCATTCTATATGTGGTCAGTGTACTCGCATTAACTCCTGTTCTGTATCGTATGATTTCGATGACAATATGGGAAGCGTATGTCACGGTATGTTGTTGGGGATTTGGACACTCCGGTCCTTTCCCCTCAGGGTCACTCTACTTTATCAATTTCTATTTCAGACGATCAAGATTAGGGTGATGTATCTGTGATGTCTTCCAACAGTGTGCCTCTGTCGTCACAATTAATGAAGGGCTAGCGGAAAAGTGCTCATGTAAATACGCCAATTGCCTAAGAGGACCCTAGTAGGTTCGACGGCCTTTGACGTCCGCTAGCTCGCCCGGTGTAGCGTCCATTCACCGAATGGTTCGGCAGCCGGGTTCGTCCGTTGCGGTCTAGAAGGAATTTTGGGGTGATGCGAGCACTATAAATTAACTTAATGCACACCCAGTGACGGCGGATCGGAGGGAGAACGCAGGAAGCCTTTTAGTCCGGTTCATAGCTCGTTCCGGTCCATCCGGACGGCAAGCGAGAGAGGCCCCTCTCTCGTTCAACAACATCTGGCCCCAGATGTTGTGGTACAAAATGTGTCGCAAGCGGAGCATACGTCCGTCGCTCGGGACGCTCCGTTGTATAGGCAGTCCGCTGAGACTGCTAAGGCTTCCTCTTCTCGTCAGCGCACACGACCGCACCTTGGCTGCGTGACCGCCGATATATTACCAGCTTCGCCGATCAAGGATTCTTCGGCGACCAGGTCACACCATCCGGTAGCCAGGGACACGAGGCCTGTAGACTCCGGACGTTCGCATAGGAAGTGTGCGGGAGTCAACGTACACGGAGCTTCCGGCGGCAATGCATCATAAGACCGCTACTGCACAGGCCTCGGGAACGGACGTGCTTTCCTTAATAGCACAGTTTATCGCAGCATCCCAGCATCAACTGAATCTGTCGCATATATTTTATCCGACGATGCTGGGTCGAGACGCTCCGCGGAAGCGGGTACGGACGTCCGAAAGTTTCATCCGGTCCGACGGGATACCGAAAGGGATTCGAAGGATTTCGAGCTTTCCCTTTCGGAACAACATATGCTGTTGTGTATGTCATCTGACTTGGTCTTCTACAGCTTCTTTCGTCGGACCAGAATGCTGCGATGCCGGATAAGAAACTGATAGCGTCGGTGGACTTAGAAATTTTTGGTTCGGTTCAGGGACATCGTCCCTCAGTTCCGACATAGTCCAATAATGTCACACAAACTTTCGAATTATTGAACGACGCTATATATATTATTATTTTATGCTTGCTATCCAAGCATTTCTGGTTTCTTGTTCGAAGAGTTATGGAGATGTCTTTCAAAAGTGTGCCTCTGTCGTCATAGTTAATGAAGAGTTAGCGGCAATAAGTGCTCATGGAATATGTCTATTGCCTACGGAGTGACATTCGCTAGCTCACCCGGTGTAGCGTACATTCATCGAATGGTTCGGCTGCCGGGTTCGTCCGTTGCGGTCTAGGAAGGAGATTTGGGTGATGCGAGCACTTTAATTACTTTAGTACTCACCCAGTGACGGCAGATTGAGGACAGATCGGAGGAAGCCTGTTAGTCCGGTTCCTGGCTTGTCCAGGTCCGTCCGGGCTGTGAGCGAGAGAGGTCCCTCTCTCGCCCAACAACATAGGGGACCGCATGTTGTGGTTCAGATATTTTACATTCGGAGCATATGTCCGTTGGTCGGGACGCTCCGTTATATTGACAGTCCGAGAGACTGTCTTTAATGCTTCCTCATCCTCACAGCAGGGCACACGACCGCACATTGGCTACGTGACCTCGAGTATCCGATCAGTTTCGGCATTCAGTGATTCCACGGCGAATAGGTCGCGCCATCCGGTAGCCAAGGGACACGAGGCCTATACACTCCGTTCGCTCGCATATTGGAAGTATGCACGGGGTAACGATCATGGAGCTTCCAGCGGCAATGCATCGTAAGACCGCTTCTCCTCAGGCCTCAGTGACGGACGTGCTATCCGAGTTAGCACAGTTGTTTCGCAGCATCCCAGCAATTGACAGTTTCTCGGTCGAATCAGGAATTATCCGACGGCGCTGGGTCGGTGCGGTCCGCGGTTGCATCAGCTACGGACGACCGAACGCTTTATAGGGTCCGACAGGATGGCGAAAGGGATTCGAAAGATTTCGAGTTTTCCCTTTAGTAGTATCGGAAGATGCCTTTCATATCTTCTGGCATTATCTTCCAGTGATTATTATTTCGGACTTCATTGCTGCGATCTTGGATAAGAGACTTATAGCGTCATTGGACTCGGATTTTTCAATCGGTTCAGGGACATTGTCCCTGACTTACCGACGCAGTCCAATATTGTCATTACAACATGTGTTTTATTTTTCGACGCTATATATATATATATATACAAGCCTGCTACTAAGCATGATAGTTTAGTTTCTTGTCCGCGTTGCTCATTTCTGCCATTTTATCATTTATACAAATAGTTTATTTTGGCAGAGCAGGGCATACCGAGAGTTCATATGCGTCTAGACGGTGTGATTAAAGACTGCATATATTCTTTTTCGCCGTTTATGTCTTTTCCAATTTCAATGTTGGGAACGACATTATGTATAGTAGACTTAACTTAGACGCTTTATTATACGTAATCCGCCTTACTGAGGCGTTATCATTACGTCTTCAAGAAAAGATTTACGGGATATTATTCTCAATGTAATTTCTTTTGAGGGCAGTAGTTTGTTCACGTATAACTCCGCCCTTCAGTGGCTGATTGGAGTTAGTTAGACGTGACGTAGCCCTAGCTACATCCACACGCATGGATAGTAAGGTTAAGAACTCTCTCAGAGTCGCTTCGTTCTCGGAGGAGCTTCTCTTCGACGGCAACTTTTCGGCAATCCATGAATTGCTCGATTTATACGTTCTCTTGTCTATCTAGTGTTACAAGAGATTCAGACTGGGGCAAACATTCAGTGGTTGACTCAGAGAGTGCCGCCGCAGTTGCCGGACCCGAGTGTGGCTGTTATGACGGTTGCCAGTCAAACAGATTGGGATATAATACTGATCCCTACGGATTCGAAGTGCCAGGGTCTTTGGGTTCCGCAGTCTTTTAGCAATCAGTTTAACTTCCGCGGAATAATGTTTTTTAGGCTTGCTTTATGTCATTGCATGAACATTATTCAGAAACGCAGGCCCGAATTCCTGTCCTTTAATTCGACAGTAGTGGCGTATCTCCGGAACCAGGGAGGCACTCTTTCGTTTCCGTTATTCAATTTAATGGAAAGAATCCGTCTGTTGGTTATAGTACACCAAGTTCAGTTTTGGTCCGTCATATTCCGGGTCGTCTGATTGTTTTATCGGACTCCCGTTCTCTTACGGGTCGCTTGTTGCTGTCAGAATGGACTCTCAACAAACAAGTATTCAATCAGATTTGCTATCTATTGGAGCGCCCAATGATGATTTATTTATGACACAGCTTGCTAATCAATTGCAGACGTATGTGTTAGCTTGTCCAGATCTCTGAGCTAATATTGTTAACGCTCTATTGATCTATAGGACGGAATGATAGGATACGCGTATCCTCCGGCGCTGTTGTTTTAGCAGGTATTGCTAAGATAAACAACCACAATACATTTCTGTTGATAGCATCTCTATCTTCACAGAGATCATGAGTAATTTACTCTCTTGTCTACTGTGGGTCTTAACGTGAAATCTTCCTCTATGTGAGGATCTTTTTCACTGGGTAAATCGTGTCATCTTTATCACAACCAGCAAGGTCGCAACTTTCATGTATTCCGTTGTGTGGTCCGTATTGCATTGTAAGCACTGTACTGGACGAGCTTTGGACGCGATTTCTTACTATAGGAGATCCTCTTCTTCGCTATTCTATGCGGCTAAAGTGGAGGCTCTTCCGTTGTGGTGTAGGGATCATTATGTTCATATTGTTGATCCCTCCATACTACTCATTGCTATTTTTTAGTATACTTGTTTCACAAGATCTACTGCAGCCTGTTATTATTTAGGTTATAGGTTTATGTTACCTCATACCTATGCACTCTACGATAGTTTACAATTGAGTCTTTTGTCTCTTTATCTAAGTCAGTTAGTAACTTTTTGATAAATAGACTTAGAATCTTTAGATTAAATTCCTATACGGATTTTAACTTCGGTTCTTATTTAGCTAAGTAATCATTTGAGCCTCTGGAAACAGTAGTTTTCAAATTCTGACCTTTTAGACAGTAATTCTGTTGGTTTCTCTTTTACTGTAGAGTCAGTGAGTTTCATGCACTATCGATGGATGATTTTCACTTTCATAGTTTCGGAATCAATACTTCCGTTACTATTTAGGTTGGATTGTTGCATAAGAGTTAGGCTCCTATTATCCGGAACCTATTATTTTAAGGTCCTGCCGTCTTCGTATGGGCATAGGCCTTTACTCTTTCCAGGTACAGTTTATGTATTTATAAACAGATATCTGTTTATTACAAAGGGCGTAAGCTTCTTCTGTCTTTGATGTCTAGTAGAAGGACGTTACGCTCCATTTTATTGTTAATGGATTCTATTAACTATCGGTACTGCTTATGGTATATCATTGACTTAGCAGTTGTGCTTAAGTTTTCGGCTCATGAAGTAAGAGTTCTTCTCTTTCTTGGGCTTACTTTAATAGTGTCGCTATTATAGATTTTTGAAGGCCGCTCATTGCGCTCAGCCATCCACATTCATGAATTTTATCTTAGAAATATCGAGTCCATTTCTGGAGGCCTCTATTGTTAGGTCTATTATCTACTGCTCAGAATGTCATTCACTTAACAGTTGCTACTATAGCTAGGTAGGCTGTCTGTTTCGGCAGTGTCTCCGTTCGGCTGCCCTCTTCGCTCTGGGCTATTTGACCCAGGGCAAGAAAAAGGGGGGGGGGGGGGAGGGTGTTCCCTTGGGTCACCTGTTTTACTATGAAAACAAGGGGATACCTCCTCCGGAGTTAGTAATTCTGAGCTGTTATTGGGATGGTTGTTTAGTGAGAAGTTTAGGTTTTTAAAATTCATTCAAGTCTTAGTTTTTAAAGTATAGCTTTTGAATATTGCATATGTCAACGGACATGATTATGCAATCCTCAGACACTTTTAGGAGTATAAGAGTCTCTATTCTCTAGACTTACTTTATTTATTGGCTTACTTTAAAAATTATTAGTATAAGGATTATATTGGATATTAATAGAGTACATGGATGTATGAAGCTCAATTTTGGAAGGTGTTGTATCTTTCTAATTTATCATAAATAAGAAAGATACATGTAAGGCCTATTACTTCTTTTTCCCTACAGGGGATGACTCTATTTTATTTTATTGAGCGTATTCCATTTTGCTCTATGTCCTTGGCCCTCCAGCCTTTTTACTATTCAGCTATGTCTGGGTCATTGGTACAGTATAAAAATGTTAAAAAATTTATAGTAATTTATATATTTTTTATACTTACCAATGACCCAGACGGGGATGGCCCTCCCAGGAGTTGGGAACTCTTGCCTCCCCGCTGAGTACATAGCGCTTACCAAGCACTGGTTATTAGAATGATTAATGGCGCCAATTTCGGAACGTCCTTGACACTGCGCATGCGCAGTAGGGGCGAAGTGTGGAGGGCCTTTCAGGACATGTTTTCTTTAGTTTTAGATGCAAATTTTGGGGATTGGGGGGCAAAATTTGTGTTTGGCCCTATATTTTAAGAGTTAGCACCAGCTATGTCTGGGTCATTGGTAAGTATAAAAAATATATAAATTACTATAAATTTTTTAACATTCATGTCATTTTTGGCCAATGGGGGTTAATTTTGAAATATTTTTTGTGGTGATTTTGATATATCATGTTATGCTCTAAATGTGTGGAAAATTTGAGTTAAGTTACTGTTAACAATTTTGAGACATTTGAAAAATGGTGAAATGTTGACGTTTTTGGAAGAATATTTTGAAAATAAGCGTTTTCACAGACATGACAATACCTCATTCACCTCGCTTCACTAGATTTTATGACATTACATAAGTATGCCAAATTTGGTTGAAATTGTACAGCTTGTTTTTGAGCAGTGCAACAGACAAAATTGATGGCAGAAAAAAAAAAATGAAAAAAGAAATAAAGAGAAAAAGAAAAAAAAAATAGAGAAGAAAAATTTTGAAAAAGAAGAATAACAAGAGTCTTTCCCAAACTGGGTTTGGGAAAGCCTAAAAACGCTTCCCAAGCCATTGCTCTAGAAGCTTCTATGTTTGTTCAAATGAAGTCTCTTGGGTCATATCAAGAGGTGTTTGCCCCCCCCCCCTCCCCCCTCCCCCCCGCCCACCCACCAAAGATTTTAACTTTAACATTAGAGCTAACACTTTGGTAATGAGGAAAGGATTAAAAATCAATTTCTTTCAAATCACTACCCACAAAAGCTTCCACATTTATTATGCAACATAGTTTTAAAGATGTTTTACATGTTTAGTCAAAACAAGCTCCCAAGCTCTTGTCCCCTTGATGGTAACACTCATGCCTTTAGATTACCCCAGTTTGGCAATCTCACTCCATATACAGGTGGGCCCAAATTAGGGAAGGTGCAAAGGCTTAAAAACAAAATATGTAAATTCTCTGTGCCTCGTCTACATTTGAGAATAACTTCCATCATAATATGATTATAGTAACACAAAGAAAGGCATGGTAATAAAACAAAATAGGACAAGGCTGCTATTTCTGGTTTTAATGAGCCCAAGCTAGGGCAAAACAATGTGCCCAAAATTAAATGATTGAATTTAAAGGCCTGAACACTTGTGTAAGGGAGAAAACGTTCTGAAAAATCTTCTCCAGAACAATGTCTCCAAACCCTTCCTTATTTGAAATATAACATCTTAGTAAGAATGATTTCAACTTTGTTTGAATCTGACCCATCTAGTAGGTGTGCCACAGGATCCCCAGTTTAAACGCTGTGTGTGATGGGGAGAATATTAAATATCTTTTTCCCATAAATCACAATGCCAAATACAATCATGTTCAGAATATAGCATTTTTGTAATGAAGGTTTATGAGTGTTTGTTTTCAAATTAAGCTCCTGAGGGCACATTAAGAGGCATCAGGTTCCCCCCCACCACCTTCTGATTTTGACATTGTGGATAATGAAGAAAACATTGAAAATATATTTTCTCAAGCCACTGCACCCAACTCTTTCAATGTTTGATAATACAGCATCATTGTAAGGATAATTTATAAGCTTGTCCAAACCAAACCCCTAGGGGCATTTCAAGACATTTTAACACTATGTAGGGGGAAAACATTTTTGAAAAATCATCTCACAAACCACTGGTCCAAATGCTTCTATGTCGGATATATAACATCTTTGTATGGGCGATTTACAACTTTGTTTAAATGAAGCCCATGGGGTCAAATTTAGGTGTGTCTGAAGTAGTGTGGAAATGACTTCTTGACTAGTTAACAATGATACGATTAATGCAAATTTAACAACTAACCGGTACAAATTCTTTTAGCCAACTAGTCTCTATTCATAGTATCACTCCTAAGAGTCTCAAATAATTCAATAGGCAGGTCTGAATACAATGTGTTTCAACCACATTTCTACATCAGAATCATTCAATTGGTGAGGCACCAACTGTTAATTGAGGCGAAACAGGGATGCAATGACTGAGAGAAGGGCATGCACTTGCACCAGCACGCCATGACGTATGCAAAATAAAGTTCTTGTGAGCCTTTTATTGTGCACCCATGATTATGGTCACGTAAACATTCCATCTAAAATGGTCTACTTGTATTCAAACCTTTCTAATTCACAAGTGCAAGATTAAACTGTCCCACTCAGAATTTGGGTAAGTACTAAATAGGCATCACATGCACATACCTTCTCTGTGTAAATTGATAAACTCTGTAACCTTGAATAGCAGCTTCACGTCTAAACAGTACATTCTGAAGTGTGTACCATACACAGCAATTATAATTATGCAGATGCCTTGACTAATAATAATAAACAAATAAGAAAATTCACACACATGTAAAATTAATTCTGATGAGGCTTTTGGCACTGACTGATGACAGAATGTGGTGTAGATGTCATGTGTCCAGATGCTTTAATCTGATTGATCAAAGGTCAGTGACATCACATAGTGGGCTAATTATAATTACCATGTGAATGAATTTGTAGGTTACTGGGTAGCAGCCAACCGGAGAACACTGTGTCTCAGAGGTTACAGCATTGGACTTCAAACCAATAGGTCCACAGTTTGATCTCTGCCAGGAGTAACTGTGTTGTGTCCTTGGGCAAGGCACTTAATCCTGATAGCTCATGTTGGGGCACTGTGGAACTGTGTACTAAGGCATACTGCACATCAATGTTGCACTTGTCTTCAAACAATGCTAACCCTGCTTGTGTGGAGTTTGGATTCTCTCTGGGCACTCCGACTTCCTCCACCTTTTAAACTGTCTGACCCTGGCTGTTGAAAGTGTTGTTAAACCCCAAGAAATAAATAATTCAGCCAGTCAATCAAATTGCACTGTTTGGTAACATGGCTATTAAAATGCAGCAGGGCTACTGTTTCTGACTTTCCATTGGTGATAGTTTAATTGGCAGGTCCACCCGAATATGACGTGGTGACTTTTCATACAAATGTTTTTTTTTATTGTTGCCATTTTGCTAGATATGACTCATACCTACCAAAAGAACAATATTAATAAAAGATGAGTTTTTAAATCCTGTCTGTTTGGCTGTTAGAGTAAGCAACTCCAGCCACCTAATATATTACAGAACTGTATATTGTTTGTCCTCCACATGGTCCAAGCTCTGTTTTTTCGTGAAAAACGGAGGTAAATCACTGTTTAATTTCATTCTCATTGCTGAAATGTTGCTATTCATTTGATCAATCAGTATAACATAAATGAATGTCGTGTTGATTGTTCGGTTGAGACATGAAATCCATTCTTTTTATACAGTAGTACATCATATGTCTGACTAGTTGACTATAGTTGACTATTACCTGCCGGCTAGTCGACTAGATTTCCTAATGGTATTGATTGTTTCAACACTAGACCAAAGACATGAATTTTAACAATTTGGGTAAGGGAAAACATTTAAAAAATAATTTCTTAAGCCACTGATCTAACTGCATACATGTTTGCTATGCAACATTCTTCTGGCAGGTTTTGTTGCTGTCCATAATGAAGAAAACATGAAAAATATCTTCTCCCAAACCACTACTCCTAATGCCTCCACATTTGATATGTAATATCGTAGTGAGGATGATTTACAAGTTCATTTAAATCAAGCCCAGGGTTCAAATTTATGTCATCATGGGGCCTCAGATTTTAACATCTTTGATAAGGCAAAAACCACTGCTCCAAATACATCTGTGTTTAGAGATATGAATTCCAAGTTTGTTCTAAACAAGCCCCTGGTGTCATATTTGAGGTTGTTATGGGTATCCAGATTTTATCACTGTTGGTTATGAATAAAACATTAAAAAATCTTGTTTCCCCAAACCACTGCTCCCCTGTTTGATATGTAACATTTTTGTTAGGATGATTAGCTGGTTCAAATCAACCCGACTGAGGAGATTTGGGAGTGTCATTGAATGGACCCCTAAGTTTTAATATGGTGTGAAGTGGGAAAAACATTTCGAAATGTCTTCTCCTAAACCACTGCCCCAAAGGCTTCCATACAGAATATTCTACATCTCTCTAAAAATGATTCACAAGTTTGTTCCACACAAGCTCCTGGGGTTATTTTTAAGGATGTCATTGGACCCTGGGTTTTAACACTGAGTGTGTACAAAGCATTTAAAAAATCTTCCCAAACACTTCTTTAGGTGTTTTTTATACACCCTGGGCTATACTAGATTGCTCCTGTCATTGCATCTGTCTATCCATGCATCCATCCATGCATCCATCTATGCATCCATCCGTACGTCTGTCCATCCACACCAAGCCTGAATATAAGCAACCTGTCATTTGCAAAATGGGGTCCCCAGAGGGTGAATTTGCTGAGCTATCCCATACAATGGGAAAAGTTATCCTATAGGTACATCTTTCTGTTTTGGCTTGAGACCTTGATTCAGACTGAGGTTCACAGAGGGTAAATTTTGTGATGCTACCCTGCTGTGCAGGGTAGCATCACCAAATTCACCCTCTGTGGACCTCATTTTGCAGATGACAGTCTGCTTATTTTCAGGGTTGATCCGCACTCAAATGTCTGTTCGCATTATAACTTGAACATTACTGCTCAGATTTCGATGAAATTTCATACAGATGTTCACTATCATAAGATCTTTAAGGAACATCAGCCGTTTTGCTGTTGGAATATTTTTTTTGTGGGTTATGGCCCTTTGTCTATACAAAAATAACCTATTTTTAGCTCACCTGAGTGAAGCTCAAGGGGAGCTTTAGTAATCACTTTCTGTTCATCGTCCATTGTCGTCTGTCATCCATTCAGTGTAAACTTTATATTATCGACTTCTCCTCACAAACTCCTGGACCAAATTGAACCAAATCTGGTGTGCATCTTCCTTATCATATGTCAATTCAAGTTTGTTCAAATAAAGTTGCCACGCCCACAGGGAGCACCACAAGGGGCATAACTGATGGCACACATGAAATACAAAAAAAATCTTCCGATCCAGTGGTCAGAATCGTTTCATATTTGGTATACAACATCTCTAGTGGGATCAGATTCAAGTTTGTTCAAATCGAGTCCCTGGGTTAATATTTGGGTTCCCTATTGGGACCCCGAATTTTAACTTTGTGCAAAATGAGGAAATTTCTTTAAAAAATCTTCTTCTTCAGATCCACCATACAGAATCATTTAACATTTGTTGTACATCATCTCTAGGGGGGCCAGATTAAAGTTTGTTCAAATCAAGTCCCACGGTTACTATTTGGGCTCCCTATGGGAGCCCGAATTTTTACTTAGTGCAATATGAGGAAATTTCTTTAAAAATCTTCTTTTTCAGATCCACCAGTCAGAATCGTTTAACATTTGATATACATCATCTCTAAGGGGGTCAGATTGAAGTTTGTTCAAATCGGGTCCCTGGGTTGAAAATTTTGGGTCTGGTTCAGATTAAGAAATTTTGGACCAAAATTAAAAAAAAAATTTTTTTTAGATTTTTTATGTATTTTCTTCAATTTTGAGACAAAAAAAAATTTTAACCTGAAAATTTTGGGTCTGGTTTCGACTTCGAAATTTTGGACCAAAATTTGGAAATTTTTTTGGATTTTTTTATGCAAATATCTTGTAGGGTTTGGTTAAGGGTTAGCAAATTTACTAAGCTTAAATTTATTTCTAAAATTTACACTGACTTCAATGAATTGATTTTTGCTAGGTTCTGTTGTTGATGAAGAAGAGGAATACAATGAGGAAGAAGAAGAGGAGGAACCACAACCTGAATTTGACAGAGAAGCACTCATTGAACGATACAATGTAATGTGGTATTGTACTGCCAAATTAAATGATCGGCCCTTTCTTTTTATGTAGCATATTATCAGTAAATGTATACATTCTTGCTATAATACAAACCAAAGGCAATGGGGAGGGGGTGGGGGGGGTGCATAGGAACATGCCCATCCATTTTTTTCCAAAGACATGTTGCATGGTTACACCATGAGTTAAAATGGGTGCACGCTAATAAACAGGCATTCCTGTAACATATTATTTGCAAATCCAAACAACATTTGGCCAATGAATCCCACATTCAGTCGCTTTGGTCCGTTTCTTCAACTTTGATCATCTTCCACCCCGAACACCAGCCTTTGGGTTGGAAGATGATTGAAGTAGAAGAAATGGACAGGACAGTGACCACACTGCAGATTGCTCATCTAAATGAGATACTATAGTGTGTCAAGGTACATTTACCCATATACGATTGTAACTTTTCCTCCCATTGGTACTCTGGCTTCCTTCACCTGTAAAACTGTCACGGTTACGATTAGCCATTGTGCATAAGTATGTGACCTTAAATACCAATAAATAAATAAATAAATAATACCTCCCATTGGGCTGAACCATGGTAGCCTTGAAAATTTGTGCCCCTCCACTTTTATCAAGCTTCCGCCGCCTCTGATACAAACACTTTGCTACCTACTCTTATGGAATCAAGTTCTAAAAATATAGATATTCCATGGGTTTAAAGTCTGGGACTGTGAACAAAGAAAATTACTGCAAATATTAACCAAAAAGCTTTCAGAATCTCCAACTAGATCTAATCCAGATTCTTTTTCAACTATACTCATGTTACTTCCCTGCTAAAGGTGGTGTAGTTTGCTTTCTCTGCCCTTCAAAACCAGTACCATCCACAAAATTATATATTTCTCTTGGAGGTTCAGTTTGAAGTATGTGACACATAACTGCCTGTTAGTGAACCAATGTCAAAACATGGATAGAATCTGGTTCTTCCCAAACATTTAATATCTTATTTACCAGGGTTTCCACAAGGATAACCTGGGATCCCCTAAACGTCCCCATTCCCCTCACCCTAAATTCCCCTACCTGTGCATTCCATAGTTGATATTACTACAAAAAGTTTGATATTGGGGGAAAACCTGATGATAACTTTAATTATAGTTGGCTAAATCAAATGAAATTTGGTATGTAGGTGTATCAGCATAAAATACAGTCAAGTCCGAATTGGAGTGCAGTCCACCAATTTTTGCTCAAGTTATGCCCCTTTTTTCAACTTCGAAAATTCAATTTTTAGCTCAACTTGACAGAGTCAAGATAAGCTATTGCCATCACATGTGCGGAAGTCTGTGAGTCTGTTCACATTTTCCTTTAGCAAGGGCTACACCCCGTGGTTCTTGTCTGATCGTCACGAAATTTCATATGCAGGTTTGGGGTCATGTCTAGATGAGAATGTCCCCTTTTGGTCACAATCAGGCAACCGGTATGGCTGCCCGAGCCCAAAACCTGAAAACCATTAGCACAGTCTACAGGTCGTATTTATGAAGGGATTTCATTGTAACTTGGTAGGATGCCTCTGTATAATGCCTAGATGAGAACGTCCCCTTTTGGGCATGATCTATCATCCGGGTTGGCTGCCCAAGCCCAAAACCCAAAAAACTTTTAGCACAGTCTGCAGGTCATGTTTAATATGGAGGGATTTCATTGTAACTTGGTAGGATGACTCCTTATGATGTCTAGATGAGAATTTCCCCATTTGGGCGTGATCTGCCAACCATGACGACTGCCCGAACCCAAAACTCAAAAACCTTTAGCACAGTCTACAGGTCATATTTATTGAGGAATTTCATTGTAACTTGGTGGGTTGACTTCATACAATGTCCAGATGAGAAAGTCCCCTTTTGGTCCTGATTGGGCAACTATGACGGCTACAGGGGCCCGAAACCCGAAAACCTTTAGCACAGTTCTACAGGTCATATTTATGAAAGGATTTCATTGTAACTTGGTAGGATGACTCCAAATAATGTCTAGATGAGAATGTCCCATTTTGATCGCGATCATTCAGCCTTGATGGGTGCCCGAGCCCAGAGACTTTAGCATAGTCTATGGGTCGTATCTACGGAAGGATTTCATTGTAACTTGTTAGGTTGACTCCATATAATGCCTAGATGATGACATTCCCTTTTGGTCGTGATTGGTCAACTGTGATGGCTACAGGTGCCCGAAGCCCAAAAATCTTGAGCACAGTCTACAGGTCATATTTATGAAGGGATTTCATTGTAACTTCGTAGGATCACTCCAGATGATGCACCAGATGAGAATTCCCCTTTTGGTTGTGATCATTCAACTATTATGGCTGCCGAAGCCCGAATACCTTTAGCACAGTCTACAGGTCATATTTATGAAGGGATTTCATTGTAACTTGGTAGGTTTGACTTTATATAATGTCTAGATGAGAACGTCCCCTTTTGGACACGATTGGGCAACTGTGACAGCTACAGGGGCCCGAAGCCCGAAAACCTTTAGAACAGTCTACAGGTCATAATTATGAAGGGATTTCATTGTAGCTTGGTAGGATGACTCCAAATAATGTCTAGATGAGAATGTCCCCTTTTGGTCACGATCATTCAGCCTTGATGGCTGCCCAAGCCCAAAAACCTTTAGCATAGTCTATAGGTCGTATTTATGGAAGGATTTCATTGTAATTTGTTAGGTTGACTCCATATAATGCCTAGATGATGACATCCCCTTTTGGTTGTGATTGGTCAACTATGATGGCTACAGGTGCCCGGAGCCCGAAAATTTTTAGCATGGTCTACAGGTCATATTTATGAAGGGATTTCATTGTAACTTGGTAGGTTGACTTCATATAATGTCTAGATGAGAACAGCCCCTTTTGGACACCATTAGGCAACTGTGACGGCTGCAGGGGCCTGAAGCCCGAAAACCTTTAGCACAATGTACAGGTGATATTTATGAAGGGATTTCATTGTAATTTGGTAGGTTTGACTTTATATAATGTCTAGATGAGAACGTCCCCTTTTGGTCGCGATCATTCAGTCTTGATGGCTGCCCAAGCCCAAAAACCTTTAGCATAGTCTATAGGTCGTATTTATGGAAGGATTTCATTGTAATTTGTTAGGTTGACTCCATATAATGCCTAGATGATGACATCCTCTTTTGGTTGTGATTGGTCAACTATGATGGCTACAGGTGCCCAAAGCCCGAAAATTTTGAGCATGGTCTATGGGTCATATTTATGAAGGGATTTCATTGTAACTTGGTAGGTTGACTTCATATAATGTCTAGATGAGAACAGCCCCTTTTGGACACCATTAGGCAACTGTGACGGCTGCAGGGGCCTGAAGCCCGAAAACCTTTAGCACAATGTACAGGTGATATTTATGAAGGGATTTCATTGTACCTTGGTAGGATGACTCCAAATAATGTCTAGATGAGAACGTCCCCTTTTGGTCGTGATCATTCAATCTTGATGGCTGCCCGAGCCCAAAACCCCAAAACCTTTAGTCTAGTTTATAGGTCATATTTATGGAAGGATTTCATTGTAACCTGTTAGTTTGACTCCATATAATGCCTATATGATGACATCCCCTTTTGGTCGTGATTGGTCAACTGTGACGGCTTCAGGGGCCCAAAGCCCGAAAACCTTGAGCACAGTCTACGGGTCATATTTATGAAGGGATTTCATTGTAACTTCGTAGGATCACTCCAGATGATGCCCAGATGAGAATGTCCCCTTTTGGTTGCGATCATTCAACCATGATGGCTGCCCGAGTCCAAAGCCCAAAAACCTTTAGCACAGTCTACAGGTCATATTTATGAAGGGATTTCATTGTAACTTGGTAGGTTGACTTCATATAATGTCTAGATGAGAACTTCCCCTTTGGACGCAATTGGGAAACTGACAGCTACAGGGGCCTGAAGCCCGAAAACCTTTAGCACAGTCTACAGGCCATATTTCCGAAGGGATTTCAATGTAACTTGATAGGATGACTCATTTTGGAATAATTTCACTGTAACTTGGTACCTTTCGTTGATATATGTTAACTGTGAGGGCCACATACATTAACTGTGAGGTCATATTAACCCACCCCTCAGCTCTGTAGTACAGTGTACACCTCATATTATTTTTTATCAAAAACATAGCATACAGGGAACAGAAATGAACATATTCCCAATTATCACAATTCTTGTCTAATTTCATAATCCTTTCATAAACTTTGAACATTATCCTTTTCATCAAACACAACACACAAGTTAAGCTACAGTGTCATTGACACTTTCATTTCAAATACCTCAAATTGCACACTTTTTCGGGGGGTGGGTGGGGGCACGTGTGGCCACTTGACCTTTTTATTTTCAAAAAACATAGAGTTTAAAAAAAATTTTTTTGTTTTGAAACTGCCTTTACACAGTCTGATACAATATTGAAAAGCATTGGGCAGTAAATGGAAAAATTCTAAAATATTTTCGAATTTACTCTTATGAGCATTTAAAAGAGGTGTAGAACAAAGGAAACATTTGTGAATGGAGAAGGAAAAGATGGAATCCAAAAAAACACTTTTTCAAAATGTTCCTGGAAGATCATCATCTCACCAAAAAAATATAAGCGTGTTCAAAATAAATATTTGAGTTGGTGTTTAATATATGAATTTACGCTTGTATTTTGAAAACGAAATGTTGAGCTAAAATAATTTTAGG
Source organism: Pictodentalium vernedei (assembly GCA_031216915.1). NCBI lineage: Eukaryota > Metazoa > Mollusca > Scaphopoda > Dentaliida > Dentaliidae > Pictodentalium > Pictodentalium vernedei. Next base: position 558,683,251 of record CM062297.1, read on the forward strand.
CAATTTTTTTTTCCATTATTTATCAAAGTAAAATGTGCCATTAATTTTGTAAAAAATAATGTGCCAAAAATTTTGTAATTGAGTTTGTACGTTTATTGTTCAATAACCATGGCTCTAAATCATGTGTTCTGTGAGCAAACCCATTCGAAATGTACCAGTTTACTGATGTATCATACATAGGCAGTATATAAATCTTGATCTGGCCTATCTATACACATATTCATTTTCAGGCTGCCATTGCGGAACGAGAACACATGCAACAACAGAATTATTCTTTACAACACAAGCTAGCCGAATATTTTAGAAAAAAGAAGTCAGATGAGAGTAGACAAGATTACGACAAAAATGTAACAGATCAAGAACAGAGATACCTCAAGTATATGGGTAAGCATACCATTTTTCTATCCTGTGATGAGCTACAAGTTTGTTCAAATTTTGCTACAAAGTTGATGCTATGGGGCTTCACATTTAAAACCATTAGTAATGAGGAAAACAAATAATCTTTCACAAACTGCTGTATGTCACATTTGACAACAGTTGTGCTGTGCTTGTTTATTGTGGTAAACAAGTTTTGTTTTACTGGTAAATTTGGCTCATTAACCCATTACCTAATGTAACGTCCAAAACCGGCCAGCGCTATTCTCAAAAATAGGCAATTACTTTTCATTATTTTTTTATTTTTTTAGCCTGTTGAGCTCGTTCCAATGAGGGGTCATAACTTATGTTTTTGAGACAAAAAATGAAAAAAATTAGTTATTCAAGAATTTTTTTTGCAAGTGTTGTCTGCTTTTCAGGTTAGGTAAAGGGTTAACCAAAACCTGAGGAGAAATTCCTCTAAAGTGGGAAGAATGATGATTAATGATTGGATAAACTTGGCTTCATACTTGTGCTGTGGTAAACTCATCGCCAAAGATGCTGAAAGTCACCTTAAACAAATACAAAAATAATTAAATTTAACATGCACGTCATGACAGTTTGATGTGCGATAAGTTTCTTCACATTTGGAGGAAATATAAATCTACATACTTCTATGATACACCTAATCCTCTCACTTTCATACTTAACTGTTGACCTAATCCATATTTTTATACTGTACCAATGACCCAGACTCAGCTGGTGCTAACTCTAATATTCTTCTAGGGCCAAACACAAATTTCCCCCCCCCTCCCCCCCACCTAATCCCCAAAATTTGCATCAAAATCCAAAAATTAGATGTCCTATGTGGTCCTCCATACTTTTATCCACTGCGCATGCGCAGTAGTCAAGGAAGTCCGAAATTGGAGCCAAATCCTCATTCTTTATTTGGCCATTCAATCAGTAACATCACACTGATATCTGTGCTTAAAATCTCAGTTTAAATGATGCCAGACACATAATCATGAGAGAAATGGTGGATCTAAGGATGAAATAAAAGGATGAGAGGAAGAAACAGTGGAAGGATGTGTTCAGGGCTGTAACTTATAATATTTTTATACTGTACCAATGACCCAGACTTAGCTGGTGCTAACTCCAACAAAACCAGGGCCAAACACAAATTTTGCCCCCCAATCCCCAAAATTTGCATCCAAAACAAAAAGAAATCATGTCCTAAAGGATCTCCATAGTACGCCTCTACTGCGCATGCGCAGTGACGCAGTCGTCCCGAAATTGGCGCCAATTATCATTCTCTGTTTGGCCCTTCATCAGTCAACATCTCACTGATCTTTGTGCTTGTAAATCTCAGTTTAAAGGATGCCAGACACGTAATTTTTGGAGAAAATGTGATTCTAAGGAGGATAGAAGGAGGAGAGGAAAAAGAAGTGGCAAAAAATAATCAGGGCTGTACTTAAAATTTTTTGATGAAATTATGTTAAGTTGCCTATTTTCGAGGCATGGGCCTCTTGTTGTCATTCTTGCTAATTGTTGCACTGCTTATTCAGTGTTTCCTCTCCCCTAGCCTTCTAAAGTCCCCCCTGGCAATTCTCCCATGCTTTTGGCATATTTTTGAGAAGTTTCATTTCTAAAATTTCCTGGGACAGTTGCTTGGTTACAGAATGTTTTCTGTTATTTTCCCCATAGTTACGTTTTCACCCATGGGTGTATAACGTTTGTGTTCTGCATCTTCCATCTGATGTTCTACAGATTCTCCCCTGGGAGTCTCTGTTTTGCATCAGATAGAGTGTAATTGATGACTGATTCCGGGCCAGTTTTTTCAGTGCCTGGAGTCATGTTTTCTAGTGTGTTTACACTGTTTGTTTTCATTGGCAACAGCCTTTTTTGAGGGGGGCTGTTTGCCTTTGTGGTAGTTTATCTCATTATAAGATACATTTATATTATCCGAAAGTGTCTCATTAATTATTTTATATAAATTTAAAATTTTTGACCACACTTTGCCATCGGATCCATCGGGGCTCAACGTTACTTTTCAGCAACTTGGGCTTCTCTGAAAAAATATTTTTTCAAAATTATTTTGTTTTGCAATTGTTTTTTCATTTATTAATGGATCATGTTATTATGTATCTTTGTGTCAGGGTTTTTTGCGAGTAACTAGGACTTATTGTTGTTCTTTCACAATGAAGGGACATTGTTCAAATTGTAATAGGAAGAAATCTTCCTCTGACTTTCATGATCATTGTATTAATTGTAGTCAGTGTTCTCGCATTAATCCCTGTCCTATATGTGAACATTGGGATGAGAAACATTGGAAACGTGTGTCACGATATGTTGTTTCTGGAGAAAGGGCGATGCCGGCTCTTTCTCCACAAGGTCACTCTACTCTCTCAGTTTCTATTTCAGAGGAACCAGAACAGGGTGATGTTTCCATGTTATCTTCTTCAAGTGTGCGTCCGTCGTCACAAATGAATTCAGAGCTAGCGGCAAAAGTGCTCATGGAGATTAGACAAATGTCGTCCGCTAGCTCGCCCGGTGTAGCGTCCATTCACCGAATGGTTCGGCAGCCGGGTTCGTCCGATGCGGTCCAAGAGGAAATTTTGGGTGATGCGAGCACTATAAACATAATAGATGCACACCCAGTGATGGCGGATAGTAAACGAGAACGGAGGAAGCCTTTTAGTCCGGTTCCTAGCTCGTCCAGGTCCAGCCGGGCTGCGAGCGAGAGAGGCCCCTCTCTCGTACAACAACATCTGGGACCAGATGTTGTGGTACAAAATGTGTCTTTAGCGGAGCATACGTCCGTCGCTCGGGACGCTCCGTTGTATAAGCAGTCCGCAGAGACTGTTAAGGCTTCCTCTTCTCGTAGGCGCACATGACCGCACCTTGGCTGCGTGACCTCCGATATTTTGCCAGCTTCGCCGATGAAGGATTCTTCGGCGACCAGGTCACACCATCCGGCAGCCAGGGATTCGAGACCGATGGACTCCGGACGTTCGCATAGGAAAAGTATGCGGGAGCCATCTGATGCGGAGCTGCCCTCGGCGAAGCAGCGAAAGACTGCACCTCCGCAGGTCTCGACGTCGGACATTCTTGTGCAGATAGCACAGCTTATCGCAGCATCCCAGCAGCCGACAGAAACGGTGTCGGATCGAGAATTATCCGACGGCGCTGGGTCGGTACGCTCCGCCGAAGCATCGGGGGCGGACGACCGGGAACATCGGGAGGTCCGACCGGATGGTGAAAGGGATACGGATGAATTGGAGCTTTCCCTTTCGGAACAACATAAAGCTGCCGTGGACTTCATCCGGCACTTTCTACCTCAAGTTGTTCCGTCGGGCCAGTCTGCTGCGCTTCCGGACAAGAGAATTATAGCGTCATTGGACTCTGAATTTTTTGAGCGGTTCAGGGACATTGCTCCCGAGTTTCCGTCGCAGTCCAATAATGTTGCAAGAACATTTGAATTATTGAACGACGCTATATTTAAACTTGCTTCCAGGACGGGGAAAGCAGGTTTCTTGTCCGCTAATACTCTTAACCTGCCTTTCATTAATGCAAGAAATAAATTCGACACGGCAGGACAGGGTATACCGAGAGTTCCTCTGCGTATGGACGACGAGGCGGAAGACTTAGAGCTATCATTACCGTCGTCAGCTTCTATTCCAACCGCCGTGTTGGAAACAGCTATTGCGTCTAACAGAGCCAATTTAGATGCCTTATCTTACGCAGATCACCTTACTAAGGCGTTATCACTGCGCCTTCAAGGGGAAGAGTTTCAGGATATACAATCCTCTTTAAGACTTCTTTCAAGGGCAGTAGCTTATTCCCTTTCAGTGGCAAATCTGGAGTTGGTTAGACGTGACGCAGCCCTAGCTACATCCACACTAGTGGATTCTAAGGTGAAGAACTCTCTTAGAGTCGCTTCGGTCTCAGGAGAACTTCTCTTTGACGGCAAGCTTTCCGCTATTTATGATAAAATTAAAAAGAAAGCTAATGATTCTCTGTTGTTCAGATCGGCTCCTAAAAAGTCGGATACAGCAGACACGAATAAGACAGGCACTTCTGGGTCTAATGCGCCCAAGAGAGGTTCCTATAGAGGTTCCGGTGCATCCTCTTGGTCTTATTCGAGAGACCGTCAGGATAGCGACTCTCGTTCGGGACGTCCTTCAGGCCGGGACAATCGGTCGGATGCCCCGAGGTCGACGAGGCGAGGTGCGGGTCGTGGAAGACGTGGTTTCTCCTACCGCAGGCCTCGCAGGTCCAGGAGGTGATGGCTTAAACCTCTATCGCATTCCGGTTGGCGGAAGGTTGTCGAGTTTTTCACAAGAGTGGGCGTCGATTACGGACGACCCGTGGGTGAGAGGAGTGACTTCGGAAGGTCTAAAGATATCCTTCAAACGAAAGCCTCCATTAACTCGAAGTCCAAAGTGGACTCATCTTCCGTCAAATCCACAGAAAAGAGACGCTCTGTTATCAGAGGTGCAGTCTCTTTTAATGAAGAACGCGGTAGAGGTCGTAGAAAACCAGGAATCTCTGGGATTCTACAGCCATCTGTTTCTGGTTCCGAAACCAGACGGCTCGTTCCGCCCAGTCATAGATTTGAGCTGGATAAACAAGCTGATCGTCGCTCCGAAGTTTTATATGGAGACGATTCGATCGGTCAGAGCGAGTATTCGGGTGAACGATTATGCAACAAGCATAGATCTCAAAGATGCGTACTTTCACGTCATGGTACATCCGACATTCCGAAAGTATCTACGCTTCGCAGTCCTAGGAGTGGTGTATCAGTTCCGGGCCATGTGCTTCGGATTGAATCTAGCACCCTGGGCTTTCACTCGGGTAATGAACTCGGTAATGATCTACTTCCGAGCTCATTCGTCTGCGGTAACGTCGGCCTACCTGGACGACATTCTTCAGAGGTACGGCAACGAGTTAACGCTTCAGAACGATGTTCAGAATCTTCTTCTATTGCTCCGACGTCTCGGTTTCATAGTAAACGAGGAGAAGTCGGATCTGGTGCCGTCCAAGTCATTCACTCATCTGGGAATGAGCTTCGAGACGCACAACAATCTCGTTCGTCTGCCGTTAACCAGAGCGAAATTAGTCAGTTGTTACGCTCGCTATTGTCTGCACGCAGACAAAGTCACGGCGAGAGAATTTATGAGACTGATAGGTCTGTGCGGAGCCGCCGCGGATCTCATTCCGATGGGGCGGCTACGCACACGTCCTCTTCAAATTTTCCTGACTCAGAATTGGAGTGTGAAAATTCATTCGCTCGATGTAGACGTTCTCTTGTCAGATCAAGTGAAACAAGAGATTCAGACTTGGGCAAACATTCAGTGGTTAACTCAAGGAGTTCCGCTGCAGTTGCCGGATCCGAGTTTTACCATTATGACGGATGCCAGTCAAACAGGTTGGGGTGCATCATTAATCCCAACGGATTCGAGATGCCAGGGTCTTTGGGATCCGCAATTCCTGTGCAAGCACATAAACATCAAGGAAATGATGTCAATTTGGCTTGCGTTACGTCACTGGATGGACATTATTCATGATGCTCATGTCCAAATCCTATCCGACAATACGACAGTAGTGGCGTATATACGGAATCAGGGAGGCACTCATTCAGTTCCGTTGTTCAATCTAACGGAAAGAATCCTTCTGTTTGCGTTAGAACATCACGTTCTTCTTTCGGTCCGTCACATACCGGGTCGTCTGAATGTGCTAGCAGACTCCCTTTCACGAAAGGGTCGCTTGTTGCCGTCGGAGTGGACTCTCAACAAACAAGTATTCAATCAGATTTGCTACCAATGGGAACGGCCAATGATAGACTTATTTGCGACACATCTCAACAATCAGTTGCAGACGTATGTGTCCCCGTGTCCGGATCCAAGAGCATTTGCAGTAGACGCTCTGTCGATCCCTTGGGACGGAATGATAGGATATGCGTATCCTCCAGCGCCGTTAATTCAACAAGTATTGCTAAAGATAAAACAATCTCAATGCAAGATTCTGTTGGTAGCATCTCTGTCGCCACAGAGACCGTGGATAAATCTACTCAGGTGTCTGTTGTGGGACCTACCACGGAAGCTTCCTCCACGAGAGGATCTTCTTTCGCAGGGGAAATCGCGCCAACTCCATCACAACCCGCAAGGTCTCAACCTTCACGTTTTTCCGTTGTGCGGTCCTTCTTGCATGGCAAGCACTTTACAGGACGAGCAGTGGACGCGATTTCTAACTGTAGGAGGACCTCCTCTTCGCTAAACTATGCGGCTAAGTGGAAGGTTTTTCGTCGTTGGTGTAGGGATCATTCTGTAGATATATTTGATCCCTCTATACCAGACATTGCAAACTTTCTAGTATACTTGTTTGACGAAATCAAACTGCAGCCTGTTACTATAAAGGGTTATAGATCTATGTTATCTGATACCTATGCACATCATGATAGTTTACAAATTGGATCTAATGTCTCTTTATCGAAATTGGTTAGAAACTTTTCGATAAATAGACCCAGAACTCTTAGATTAATTCCTAAGTGGAATTTAGCTTGGGTTCTCCTTAAATTGAAGGAAAAGCCATTTGAACCTCTTGGGACAGTAGATTTCAAATTCTTATCTTATAAGACAGCTTTTCTCTTAGCTTTCTCTTCTGCCAGAAGAGTCAGTGAGCTTCATGCACTATCGGTGGATGATTCTCATTACCGTAGTGTTGGGAACACTATCACCTTCACTACTAATGTGGGTTTTTTAGCTAAGAATCAGGCTCCTAATAAATATCCGGAACCTATTGTTATTAAGGCTCTTCCGTCTTCAGACGGGCGTAGGCCTTTACTCTGTCCCGTTAGAGCACTACGTATCTATAAACAGAGATCTCAGTTCATCAGAAAGGGTCGGAAACGTTTCTTTCTGTCTTTGATGCCTAATAGAAAGGACATTTCAGTCCATTCTATTGCTAGATGGATTCAGTTAACTATCCGTACTGCTTATGAAGATTTATCTTCTTCTCAGCAGTCTGTGCTTAAGATTTCTGCTCATGAAGTAAGAGCTCTTTCTACTTCCTGGGCTTATGCTAATAGTGTTGCTATTACAGATTTAATGAAGGCCGCTTATTGGTCTCAGCCATCCACATTTACGAATTTTTATCTCAGAAATATTGAGTCCATTTCTGGAGACCTGCATTGTTTAGGTCCGTTATCTGTTGCTCAGAATGTCGTCCACTAAACAGTTGCAACTATAGTTATGCAGGCTTTCTGTTCCGGCAGTGACTCCGTCCGGCTGCCCTCTTCGCTCTGGGCTATTTGACCCAGGGCAAGGGGAAGGGGGGGGGGGGGGCGGGTGTTCCCTTAGGTCACCTGCTTTATAGTGAAAAGCAAGGGAATGCCTCCTCCAAGTCAGTATTTCTGAGTCGCTTCCGGGATGGTTTTAAAGTGTAATATTAATGTTTAATTTCATTCATGTCTTATTTTTAAAGTGTAGCTCGGTGTGAAGCATTTGTATATGTCAAGTGTCAAACGGGCTTTAATATACAATACTCGGACACTTTTAAAATGATTATAAAGAGTCTCAATTCTCTGGACTACTTTATTTATTGGCTTGCTTTAAAAATAATTAGTATAAGGGTTATACTGGATGTTAATAGAGAACATGAATGTTATTGTGCTCAATTATTAAGGGTAGTGTATCTTTCTAATTTAATATTAAATAAGAAAGATACATGTAAAGCCTAATACTCCTTTTCTCCTTAAGGGGTTACCTCTTTACTATATAGTTGAGCTTATTGGATTTTCCTCTATGTCCTAGGCCCTCCAGCCTGTTTACTATTCAGCTAAGTCTGGGTCATTGGTACAGTATAAAAATGTTAAAAAATTTATAGTAATTTATATATTTTTTATACTTACCAATGACCCAGACGGGGATGGCCCTCCCTGGAGTTGGGAACTCTTGCCTCCCCGCTGAGTACATAGCGCTGACCAGGCACTGCCAGTAAGAATGATAATTGGCGCCAATTTTGGGACGACTGCGTCACTGCGCATGCGCAGTAGAGGCGTACTATGGAGGTCCTTTAGGACATGATTTCTTTTTGTTTTGGATGCAAATTTTGGGGATTGGGGGGCAAAATTTGTGTTTGGCCCTGGTTTTGTTGGAGTTAGCACCAGCTAAGTCTGGGTCATTGGTAAGTATAAAAAATATATAAATTACTATAAATTTTTTAACTTTTATGAAAAATTATTTCATGTTCCCTAATTTCGGGGCATGGGCCTGATATTTTCATTCTTGTTTCCTCTCTCCCTTTCCTTAATACCCCCCCCCCCCCCCCCCCCTTGCTATCCTCCCATGCTTTTGGCATAATTTTTGTAATTATTTTACAATGAAATTTCTTGGGAGTTTTGGCTTGGTAACAGAATGATTATTCTGTTTTTCCCCATGGTTACGTCCTCACCCTAGGGTGGTTAGGCATTTCAGTCATGCATCTACCATCCGATGTACTGCAGTTTCTTCTCAGGAAGCGTCTGTTTTACATTGGATAGTGTTAAAGTTGGTTACTGATTTGGGGCCATATTTTCAGTGCCTGGAGTCTTGTTTCCAGTTTTATTTACTTTTGTTTACATTGACAACGGTTACTTCAGACAGTGATTCCTTGCCATCTATTAAGTTCTGCTCATAGCCAGATACATAATATTGTCCATAAGTGTAACATTAATTTTTAGACATGATTTAATTTTTAATTTTTGTCCACACTTAGGCTTTTTTGAGATCCATGTGGTCTCATCGTTCCCATTGGGAACTTGGGCTCAACTTGAACATTTTTTTTTAAATTTTTTCTTTCGAATTATTTTTCGAAATGTTTGTAATGGATTATATTATTATCATGTATCTTGTTTTCAAGGGTTAGTGCAAGTACGATGACTCTTTAACTTTTTTCAAAATGAAAGAAGTTTGTTCAAATTGTAATTCGAGGAAGTGTTCCTCGGATTCTCGTGCTCATTGTATTATTTGTAGTCAGTGTACGCGCACTAATTCTTGCTCTGTGTGTGCCAATTGGAATGACAAACGTTGGAGACGTGTGTCACGGTATATTGTTAGTGGTGAGAGGTCCTGTCCTCTCTCCACAGGGTCACTCTAGTTTTTCAGTCTCTTTTTCAGAGGAACAAGAACAGGGTGATGTTTCTGTGATGTCCTCACGAAGTGTGCCTCCGTCGTCAAAAACAAATGAAGAGCTAGCGGCTAAAGTGCTCAATGAAATTCGGCAAATGCCTAAGAGGTCCCACGTAGGATCGACGGCATTGTTGCCCGCTAGCTCGCCCGGTGAAGCAATCATTCACAAAATGGTTGTGACTCCGGGTTCGTCCGTTGCGGCCCAGGAAAGGAGATCGGGTGTTGCGAGCACTATAAACATGGATTGTGCACACTCGGCGACGACAGATCCGAGGATAGAAAGGAGGAAGCCAATCAGCCCAGTACCTAGCTCGTCCAGGTCTGCCCGGACCATGAACGAGAGAGGCCCCTCTCTCTTACAACAACATCTGGGACTAGATGTTGTTGTACGTAATGTTCGTCAGTCGGAGGATACGTCCACTCCTCGGGACGCTCCGTCGTATAGACAGTCTGGCGCGACTAGTCTATTGGCTTCCTTATCCTCACGGCAGCACACACGACTTGGCTATGTGACTTCTGATATACAGCCTGCTTCACCGACCAGGGATTCCATGTCGATCAGGTCACGCCATCCTGTAGCCAAGGACACGAGGCCTTGCCAGTCGGGATGTTTGCATAAAAGAAGTTTGCAGGAATCAACGTCCCAGGAGCTCCCAGCGGCTAAATCACGTAAGACCGCGGCTCCACAGGCCTCCATGACGGACTTGCTATCACAGATAGCTCAACTCATTGCAGCATCGCAGCAGCCATCAGAAACTTTTTCAGAACAGGAATTGTCTGAGGAAGCTGGGTCGGTTCACTCCCCTGCAGAGTCAGAAAGGGATGACCGAGAATCTCATATGGTCCAGTCGGATGCAAAAGGGAATCAGCGGAGCTGGAATTTTCCCTTTCCGAACAACATAAGGTGGCCGTAGATTTCATCCGGCAACACCTTCCAGATGTTGTTCCTCTGAGCCAAAATGCTGCATTACCGAATAAGAGACTGATAGCATCACTGGACACAGACTTTTTTGGCCGGAATAGGGACACTGTCCCTGAGTTTCCGACCCAGTCCAGAAATGTCACACGGACATTTGAACTATTGAATGATGCTATATTCAAGCTAGCCTCTAAGACTGGCAAATCCAGTTTCTTATTGCCTAGCGCTATATAGCTGCCTTTCATCAATTCAAGAAATAGATTTGAAACAGCAGGACATGGCGTGCTGAGAGTTCCTCTGCGTTTGGATGACCAGGCAGAAGACTTGGAGTTGTCATTGCCAGCGTCCATGTCTATTAACTCCAGTATACTGGAGACGACAATCTCGTCTAATAGAATTAATTTAGACACATTATCTTACGCAGATCACCTTACCAAAGCGTTATCATTATGTCTCGAAAGGGAAAGAATTCCAGGATGTTCAAACTTCCTTAAGAGTTCTTTCACAGGCTATAGCATATTTTACGTATAACTCCACCCTTTCAGTGGCAAATCTGGAGTTAGTCAGACGTGATGCTGCCCTGGCTGCATCCACTAGAGTGGATAGTAAGGTGAAAAACTCTCTTTGAGTCGTTCTGGTCTCCGGAGAGCTTCTCTTCGACGGAAAGATTTCTATTATCTATGATCAGATTACTAAGAAAGCTTCGGATTCTCTGCTTTTTAAATCTGCTTTTAAATAAAAGTCGGACTCAGCAGAGAGGAGTAAGGCAGGCACTTCAGGGGCGAATACATCCAAGGGAAGTTCCTATAGAGGATCTAAGAAAGCCTCTACGTCTTACTCCAGAGACCGTCAGAGTAGCGACTCAGGTAGGTGCGGTTATGCTGGCCGAGATAACTGGTCAGACGCCCCTAGGCCGACTGGATGTGGTTTCTCCTCCCACAAGCCTCGCAGGGCCAGGAGGTGATGGTGTAAACCTCTGTTGCGTTCCTGTCGGTGGAAGGCTGTCGAGATTCTTAACCAATTGGTTGTCATGGGTGCAAGGGGTGATTTCCGAAGGTCTAAAACTGTCCTTCAAGAAAAACCTCTGTTAACTCGAAGTCCACATTGGACTCGGCTTCCGTCAAATGTTCAGAAGAGAGAACCGCTTCTATCAGAAGTTCAGTCTCTTCTGGACAAGAATGCTATAGAGGTCGTAGAAAACCAGGAATCTCCAGGTTTCTACAGTCACCTGTTTCTGGTTCCAAAACCAGACGGCTTGTTTCGTCCAGTCATAGATCTGAGCTGGATAAACAAGCTGATCGTGGCTCCAAAATTTTATATGGAGACCATCCGATCAGTCAGAGCAAGCATTCGAGTGAACGATTATGCTGCGAGCATAGATCTCAAAGATGTGTACTTTCACGTCATGGTACATCCAGCGTTCAGAAAGTATCTTCGCTTCGCTGTCCTAGGAGTCGTTCATCAGTTCCGAGCGATGTGCTTCGGTCTGAATCTAGCGCCCTGGGCATTCACTCGAATAATGAACTCGGCAATGACTCATTTCCGAGCTCATTCATCTGTAGTAACGTCAGCCTACTTGGACGACATTCTTCAGAGGTACGGCAATGAGTTAATGCTTCAGAACAATGTTCTGAGTCTGCCTCAACTGCTCCGACGTCTCGGTTTCATAGTAAACGAAAAGAAGTCGGATCTAGTGCCATCCAAGTCATTTACCCACCTGGGAATGAGCTTCGAGATGCACAACAATCTCATTCATCTGCCGTTAACCAGAGCGAAATTAGTCAGTTGTTACGCTCACTTTTGTCTTCACTCAGATGTAGTTACAGCAAGAGAATTCATGAGACTGACAGGTTTGTGCGGAGCCACTGCGGATCTTATTCCGATGGGGCAGCTACGCACTCGTCCACTCCAGATATTTTTTACTCAGAATTGGAGTGTGAAGACTCATTTGCTCGAAACGAACATCGTCTTGTCGAGTCAAGTGAAACAAGAGATTCAGACTTGGGCAGATATTCAGTGGTTAACTCAAGGAGTACCACTGCAACTGCTGGATCCGAATTTTACGATAATGACGGATGCGAGTCAAACAGGTTGGGGCGCTACTCTGAGCCCAACAGATTCGCGGTGCCAGGGTCTTTGGGATCCGCAGTTCCTAAACAAGCACATAAACATCAAAGGGATGATGTCAGTTTGGCTTGCGCAACGTCAGTGGATGAACATTCTTCAGAATTCGCATGTTTAAATTCTGTCCGACAATTCGACAGTAGTAGCGTATATTCGGAACCAGGGAGGCACTCATTCCATTCCGTTATTCAGTTTAATGGAAAGGATTCTTCTGTTTGTCCTAGAGCATCAAGTTCTATCGGTCTGTCATATTCCGGGTCATCTGAACATTCTAGCAGACTCCCTTTCTCGGAAAGGTCGCATGTATGTTGCCGTTAGAATGGACTCTCAACAAATGAGTATTCAATCAGATTTGCTACCAATGGGATCGTCCAATGATAGACTTATTTGCGACGCATCTCAACAATCAGTTGCAGACGTATGTGTCACCATGCCCAGATCCTCGAGCGTTTGCAGTAGACACCCTCTCGATCTCTTTTTTGGGGGATTGGGGGGGGGGGGGGGGCAAAATTTGTGTTTGGCCCTAGAATATTAGAGCTAGCACCAGCTAAGTCTGGGTCATTGCTAAGTACAAAAAATATATATATTAGTATAAATTTTTTAACTTTTTACCTCACCTGCACCTGCTCCTCCTGAATCGCTGAACCAATTTTAGTTAAATTTGAGGTGATTGCATGTTCTGACATTGCATTTGTTTTTTGTTTTTTTCAAATCAACCTTCCCAGCCCCATTGGGAGGGGGTGGGGTAAAATCCTCCAAATTTTTTTAAAAATCTTTTCATGAGCCAGTGGGTACAGTGACTTAATATTTGGTATGTAACCTCTTTTTTTGAGGTGTAGAATAAAGTTTGTTCAAATGAAGTTTGTGGAGCAATATTTGCCCTTGTATTGGAAGGGGCAAGATTTTTGGCCCCACTCATAATTGCTATTTTCTGAACCAATGGTCTGATTTGAACCAAATTTGGTATGTAGTATTATTGAGTCATAAGTACTTTTTTTCCTATGTCCCAGTGGGAAGCCAGGAGCTAAAAATAGAAATATTTTCAATGCCCCACATTGCCCAAACCTTACAGAATAGAGAAATGTTATTTGGTTTGAAGCATCCTTAGGACCAGTAGAATTGAATGTTAAAGAAATATTGCCATTCCTTGTGTTCTGTAGGGGGTGGAGGGGGGCATCGAAAAAATGCTGAGTCAGCATATTTACAAAAATTACAAAAAAATTTTTCTCCAGAACCAAAGATCAGAATCTTTTGATGTTTGGTATACAACATCCATAGGGGTCACATTCAAGTTTGTTAAAATGAAGCCCCTTGGTTCATATTTAGACTCAATACAGGAGTCCAAAGTTTTAACTTCGTGCAATATGGGGAATAATCTTTAAAAATGTTCTTCAGAACCACCAGTCAGAATCTTTTAGTGTTTAGTGTACATCATTGTTATGAGGGTCAGATTCAAAATTGTTGAAATCAAGTCTCTCGGTTAATATTTGGGCTTCTTATGGGATCCAAAATTTTAACTTAGTACAATATGAGGAAATTTCTTTAAAAATCTTCACTTCAGATCCAGCAGTTAGAATGCTTTCATATTTGGTATACAACATCTTTAGAAAGGTCAGATTCACATTTGTCCAAATTGAGTGCCTGGGTTAATATTTGGGCTCCCTACGGGTGCCCAAATTTTAATTTGGTGCAATATGAGGGAATTTATTTAAAAATCTTCGCCTTCAATTTCAACAGTCACAGTCCTTTCATATTTGGTATACAGCATCTTGGGTGGGGGTGGGGGGTGTAGGGAGGGGGTATGGGCAGATTCAAGTTTGTTCAAATCAGATCCCTAGCTTAATATTTTGGCTAGCTATGGTAGCTTGAATTTTAACTTGGTGTATTATGAGGAAATTTCTTTAAAAATATTCTTCAGATCCACCAGTCGGAATGCTTTCATATTTGGTATACAACATCTCCAGGGAGGTCATATTCTGAAAATATTTCTTTAAAAATCTTCTTCAGATTCACCTGTCAGACTCCTTTCAGATTTGGTATACAACATCTCTAGGGATGGGGGGTGGGGGTGGAGGTGTGGCATATTCAAGTTTGTTCAAATAATCGGTTCCTATGGTAGCCCAAATTTTAACTTAGTGCAATATGATGGAATCTCTTTAAAAAATGTTTTCAGATTCACCAGTTGGAATCCTTTCATATTTGATATACTACATCTCCAGGTGGGTCAGACTCAAGTTTGTTCAAATTCGGTCCCTGGGTTAATATTTGGTTTCCCTATGGGAGCCTGAATTTTAACTTAGTGCATTATGAGAAAATTTCTTTAAAAATATTCTTCAGATCCACCAGTCGGAATGCTTTCATATTTGGTTTATTACATCTCTAGGAAGGTCAGATTCAAGTTTGTTCAAATCGAGTCCCTGGATTAATATTTGGGCTCCCTTTGGTAGCTTGAATTTTATCTTATTGCAATATGAGGAAATTTCTTTAAAAATCTTCCTTCTTCAGATCCACCAGTCAGAATCCTTTCATATTTTGTATACAACATCTCGGGGAGTGGGGGTGGGGGGATGCTTGTGTTAATATTTTGGCTCCCTAAATTTTAACTTAGTGCAAGATGAGGGAATTTCTTTAAAAATCTTCTTCTCCTGAACCATTTATTAGAATCTTTTGATATTGGGTATACACCACCCTTAGGGAGGTCAGATCTAAGTTTGTTCAGATTTAAGTCCCTGGATTAATATTTTTTTGTTCCTTATTGGAGTATAAATTTCAACTTTGTCCAATGTGAAGAATAATCTTTAAAAATCTGCTCCTTGAGATACAATCAGAATCTTTCGATATTTGGTCTACAGCATCCATTGAGGGTTCCTGGGTTGTATTTTTGTTCCATGGGGGGAGTGGGGGCGGGACACATTTTAACTTAGTGCAAAATTGGTAATATTCTCAAAATCTTCTCCAGAACCACCAGTGAGAATCTTTTGATATTTAGTATACAACATCCACTTGATAATTGGACTCCCTAGTTTCCATTACTGAAAATCTGGGCATTATTTATGTGTTGGCATCCCAATAATAGGAAAAAATCATCTGGCATGAACAGCAGAGTTATAAATAATTAAATAACTTCATTCCTCTGTTGTGTTAACTAGTCTTGGATGGTAATTAAATCCTTTTTGAAACAACTTTTGTCAGGAATGCACATCAGGCCCCATGGGGGCCTCTTGTTTTTCTCAGAAACATGAGTTGTGACCCCTTATTTGCACCAGATCATGAACTTATTCCAGTGAGGGGTCCCCAGCTATGTTTTATGAGACAAAAATTGAAAAAGAATAATAAAACTTGACAGGTGAGTTTTGTGAATAGCACTGGCCACTTTTGGCCATGACATTCAGTAGAGGATTTAAAAAATGGATGGAAAACCCCACTGGAACCAAAACATGTTTTAGGGGAGTGTTACAGGTCTGCAGGAGCCTCCTCTTGTTTGATTGCTGGACCAAATTTATTTATACATCTTTATTATACTTCCTTGTGTTAACATGGAAGTATATTGTAATTTTTATTTTTCCCCTTTTCGTCAAGTTTTCTTGATCATAGGTATGGCGAGAGTCAGTCGCTGGGTACTGCATGGACGACCCTTTTTCCTTATAACTAAGTTGTTTCTGAACAGATAATTTTGATAATATTTGGTAAGTGACTTGGTATGTATGTTCAACACCCGATGATGCAAAATAGGGCATGTCCACACTTTTTCACAAGAGTTGTGGCTTTTTTGTTAAAATCGACTAAGTTTGAGCTTGATAGCATGATAACTTCAACAAACATTGACCGATTTTACTGATATTTAGTACATGCATTACAAGGAACAATGTCTTGATCAAGTTCGAAAATGGGCTTGGTCCGATGCATGGCAGCAGAATTATTGGGCTGACTTGGTAATTTTTTTGAAATTTTGTTCTTGATAGCATGATAACTTAAGCAAACATCAACCGATTCGATTCATTTTTGTTTTATGGTTTTGTAAGAAAATTATCACAATTGAGTTTGACAGCAAAATTATTGGGCTGACTTGGTAATTTTTTTTCGAATTTTGTGCTCGATAGCACAATAACTCCATCCAATTCATTTTCATTATGTGGGTTTCCAGGAACATTTTCTTGATCAAGTTCGAAAATGGACTTCGTCCGATATATACGGAAGCAGAATTATTGGACTGACTTAGTCTTTTTTGGCAAATTAGTTATTTAGAAAAGGTACTTGATGCTTTTTAGTTCATTGCCACCATTGTGTTAGCCACGAAAATGTGACCCTGCATTAGCGATGCGAACCCTTGTATTATTATTATTATTGAACACCTTCTTAATCTCGAGAACGGCGAGGCATGGAGCCATAAAATTTTCAGGGGTGGTAGTGCTAGTGGTGGAGGGCCCGATTAGATTATTGCACATTTCACCTGACCTTGACCTTAGCAACCAATGCTCTTTATCTGAAATTCTTGTTATTGCTACTCCTTCAGAATGGCTTGAGGTAGAAAAATGAACAAGAACAAATAAAATCTAAACCTGAAGAAATGAAAACTCTAAATCAGCCCAGCAAAATAAAAAAGACAACACAAAAATTGATACAACAAAACCTGAGTCAGAGTCAGAGATGAAGACATAAATATCTAGAAAAAAAGAAAATAGATGAAAAACAAAAACAATTATCAAACAGAACTCCCAAAGCTCTTCAAAATTCTGTTACTCATAACAGATTTGAGGGCTTTGAAGTAATGGATGTCGGTGACAGCTTCGATGAAATGCTTAGGCAACTATGTTCAACATCTCAGAATAGGCCCCCGAAAAATAAATCACCAAAAAAGCTACCAGGCTATTTTCCCATGTGTTCACCATCGCAATCTTCAACCAGATATAGATAGTACAAACAAAAATAATATAATACAGTGGAATTGCCGAGGTTTTATTTAGAGCGAATTTAAATGAACTGGGCCTTCTAGGCCAAAAATATAAACCTGCTGCTTTTTGCCTGCACTCTTCTAAAGAAAACTGAAGCTCAAGATCATTCAGCTTTTAAGCACTATACATTGTATAATTTCTGGGCAGATGAAAATGATCTTCATGTTCATGGAACGTCTGTCTTGGTCAGAAACAACCTTATTCACAGTTCTGTACCTTTACAAACAAATTTACAGGCTGTAGCAATACGCCTAACTTTGGACAAGACAGTTACATTATGTTCTTTTTACTTTTCACCAAGTAAAACCCCACAGCTTAATGATCTTGAACAACTTATTCACAAGCTCCTAACTCTGCAAGAAGACTTAAATGACAAAACAGTAGAAGAATTTATTACAAAACTTGACTTATGTTTGTTTGAATGATGGGTCAGACACTTATCTACACCTCACATCTGATTCTTACACTTCATTTGATCTAACATGATGTCATATTGGACTTACCCATTCCTTTTTGTCAGAGGGCGATATGTGACCAGAATGTGCTCCCTGTCAACAGGTGTTAACGGTGGAACACATTCTTTTACACTGTACAGATTTTAATCTTGTCAGACGGCAGTATTTTAATGTTGCATCTCTTCGAAACCTATTTTACAACAAAAATCCTTATAAAATTCTGTCGTTCCTGAAGGAAATCAACCTTTTTAATAAATTTAAAATTGTTTTTATTTTTATTCTTTTAACCTCTCTCTCATCTACTCAACAGGTTGATTTGCACAGCACAGAATTCTTTAAACAACTGGTTTCATTTTTTCATTACTTTGTTCACTACTAATTTTTATTCTTCATATTTCATGGACACGTTTTTATGACATGTTTTATTTATATCATGGAAAATACTTGCCTATTTTATAATACATATGCTTCATTGCCACAATATAGCTTTAGCTGCTGATGTGGTGTAAAACGCCAATAAATAAATAAATAACAGCTTGAGGTATTGACTTAGGTTTTCTGCATTATGTTTGTCTGTATGTGGGGTAGATAATATCCAAAACTGGTAAGGGTCAGATTTCCCAGAGATCAAGTGGGTCGAAAGTTTGGGGATGTGTTTCATCTGAACCTTCTGTTATTGCCACTACTCCAGAATGGCTTGAGATGTTGATTTCGTAATTTTGCATTATGTGCATCTCTATGTGTGGTATATAATATGCATTCAATGAATTCAAATACATGCAAGTGATGTGAGATATATATATATCAAAACAGCGGAAAAATAGAATCGCGTCCTATTTCTCTGATTTTCTGGAATATAACACACTTGCAAAAAATAATAGACCCATATTTTTTTCTTTAGTTGATCTGACCCTGTTACCGCGTATTATGACATCTGGAATACTGGAGACTCCTGCAATCAGGGCATGCTTTTGACACGTCCGGTTGTAAATCTATGGATGTTTGAGGAAGGAAATATCACAGTTGAATGCACAAAGGTATGCTGTTTGTAATTCCTGGCTATATCTGCTGGAAACCCAGTGTACCGTGGCATCATCAACATGGACGACAGAGCACTTCTGAAGGTACAGTCTCCAACCTTCAAATCTTGATTATTTTCCCATATAACACTGTACAATAGGTGTAGATGCCCCCCCCCCTCCCCCATAAAGTTTTGGGCAACCAATCCATGAGTCTGATAAATAAACACACCTCTTTTCATGCTACAGCATGTTTCTAAAAGGTGATCTGTTTTTGGAATGAAAATATTCATTAATCATTCGCCGACGATGTGTGTATCTTTATATAGAAATGGCTAAGTTGTCAGTTTAAGACGGTCTAAGATGAACAGTTCAACTCCAACTGTTTGGTCCTACATAAAGGTGCAAGCAGTTTAGTGTTGAAACGATTAGCCGACTAATCGGTGTCGACGCGATTATTAAATTAGTCGATCCCTAAATCTGCTAGTCGATTAGTCAGAACATCTGCCCCAACCATACACCATCCCCTTAAATTCACCCAACATTGTTGCGAACGTCACAAGTAAACTCCCGAAATCAAAAAACAACCCACGTAAATAACGCGTTTGATGTTTCCGACTGCATGAATAACAACCCTAGTTGGCCAACTGACCAGAGATTGAATAAGACCAGGGGTGCGTGAAGTAAACAGGGAAAAATATATGGGTGAGCTTATTCTCGAGGGAGCAGCCTGCAGGAAAATTAGGACCCAAAGTTGACGTGAAATTAGGCCACCTTCGGACATCAATTTGTTCACCAGGTTCTGGTAAGTTCGAAATGTCTTACAGAAACATCAAAGAGAAGTTATGGAAGAACACATACCAGTTCGTATTTGGAACAATTTGTTATCACTAAAGAACCAATTACAAAATCCATGTGCTTTTTATTTTCATTTTGTAAATACATGCGGACAAATTCCTGGAAATCTGCGAGTTTCCGGGAAATTGAAAGTGAAACTAGCTTTTCCTCGAACTGCAACTGAGTTAAGAGGAAACCCAATCAGGTCAAGTGATGATTTTCAAAGCAGACAATATGGAAATTAGTAGGCGTGTTCGATGTATGCATAATTATGGACAGATAAGAGGTTAAGTCATAATACGAGTAGTTGAGTGGGAGTGTTCAGTGTACAATTGTTGACAGACTGATGACTGCTGTGGGCGTTAACTGTGCTTAATTTTCGACAGGGGATGTACATCACGCATGCGTAAAGAGCACTTCCTTTTGTTAACATTCAATGGGATGGAACGAATAATATAAAAAAAAACCTGAATAATGATTTATTTTATTAAAATATCAGAGACTATATTGAGAAAAAATGATTTTAAACAGTAGCTACCAACATTAATTCTCTCTCGAAACTGAAAGAGGTTTTGAGGACTTTGAAAGCTTCACTTGCCATTGTTTCATTGCAAGTATTACTGTTAGTTTTAACCAGGGAAGAACGGCGGTACACGTGTTTGATAACAATAACATGGGGGCTTCGACTAGTCGATTAGTAATCGATTAACCAGGGAAGAACGGCGGTACACGTGTTTGATAACAATAACATGGGGGCTTCGACTAGTCGATTAGTAATCGATTACTGCTGGCGACTAGTCGATTCCTGAAAATCACTAATCGTTTCAACACTAAAGCAGTTAAAGTTGTAGAGTTCTTCAAATAGACAGAAATAATGCCAAACTCGGCTGGTAACGGATTAATAGTGATTTGAAAAGTCATTGCATTGAGAATAAAACAGGGACATCCTGTCAGTTTCCATGTGACCCACAGGGTTCCCACGCAGTATCAGCACTCGTCAAAGATACAAAACTGTCGAGCAGGGATCATAAAACATATTCTGAAAATTTCACATAGATGTGTTCAGTGGGTTGGACACAGTTGGCATATGTCTGACACTCAATTTTATTATCAAATTAGCCAATTTACAGCTTTTTCACCATTAATGTAACCCATCCATGATTTCTGTTTACTTTTACCTTCTGGTGATTATCTAAGTTTAAAAGGCAGTGTAGGAACCCATTGGCAACATTCTTGAAGATGCAAGTTTGATTTAGTTCCATCTTTGCACCAGTAACAGTGAATTATAAGTCTTAAGTGGCACTATGCCATTGACATGTAGCCGGTTTGGTTTGGCAAGGGTTAGTGTAAGGATTCAGGAAGAACAAAACACTGAATTCAAGTTATATGTGAAAATTGATCATCTCGTCAACCCAGTCATTTAGCCAGCAAAATTACATGCTTGTTGAATAAGATTATAACCCCAAGCTATATTGTTGTTTTACATCATTCATATTTATTACATAAATATTTCCTGGTTGCATTTTGTAGTTTAATATAAATTCATGTAGATTTTGGTAAGAACAGACACCAAAATGCACAGACTCAGAATAAATATCTTGTTATGCTGTTCTTTTACATTTTTAATAAAAGTTATGTTTGTGACTATGTCATGTTGATATAGTAAATCACCATCGGGTGGTGAAACTAATGCGATCAACTAATTTTATTTATTTATTTATTTATTTATTTATTTATTTATTTATTTATTTATTTGTGCTTTACCTAATTATCTGATAGGATAGTGGTCATAGGTAGGAGATCAGTAGTTATGGGAGTGAGTGGGGTTCGGAAAGGGGTGTAGGGTGGATTCCATCAATGAACTATATAAAGCTTGTGTTGAACATCACTAGGTGTGTCGTCTACCTGCAATTTAAGGCACATGTCGAGCAGGGTTCAACTCGCAGACACTCTACCTAATGACACAAGTTCAAAAAGCTCTATATTCTGTCATTTCAGGGGAAAAAAAAAGGGGTGGGGGCGGGGGGGGGGGGGGGGGTGGGAATCATTTTTAAAATCTGTTCTGCTTGTTCCCGAATCTTTGGCAAGGGTTAGTGTAAGGATTCAGGAAGAACAAAACACTGAATTCAAGTTATATGTGAAAATTGATCATCTCGTCAACCCAGTCATTTAGCCAGCAAAATTACATGCTTGTTGAATAAGATTATAACCCCAAGCTATATTGTTGTTTTACATCATTCATATTTATTACATAAATATTTCCTGGTTGCATTTTGTAGTTTAATATAAATTCATGTAGATTTTGGTAAGAACAGACACCAAAATGCACAGACTCAGAATAAATATCTTGTTATGCTGTTCTTTTACATTTTTAATAAAAGTTATGTTTGTGACTATGTCGTGTTGATATAGTAAATCTGGTGTCCCACCAAGAGAACCCATGTCACTAAGAGGAATCCCCAGTATGGTGACTAATCCCGGTCACAGACATCTGGGCATGGTTTTGCACCAGCTTGAAAAATACCAAATTCGAAAAAGTACCTCATATTGGGTGACTTGCTACATTAAAAGGCAATGGACACCTCTCTCTCGATGTTGGGATGAACTGTTGTAGGCCGTGCTTCATTGGATGGCTTTTAAATATTGTTCTGCTGTGCAATTTCAAAATCATCTAGTTATTATACTTCCATATTTTACATTGAAGTATCTAGATATTGGTCTGTAATTTCAATTTCATACTAGTTATTATTTTTAATTATTTGCTAATTAAAGATGTGTTTTCCTATTTTGGTCCAGTTTATAAATGAAGAAATATTAGAAAAGCAAAATTTTCTTTCAGTGATCCAATAACTTATCTCCTCAGGTTCTGTATAATACATATATGTTGTGGAGTTTTTAAAGTTTTCAGCCTTTCAAAAGATTTTACCACTTCCTTGGTAAGATTTTATCAGAGCTCTCCAACTTATGTTGATTGCTAATGTTATAACCTTTTCCTAAGTAGGAGGGTTATGTTTCATCAACAATGCATTTTCATATTCACAGTTTATTGATTGATAATGACTTTGTGAATACAATAACTTGAACAAATGTGATCAGATTTTGAAAAACAAATGGGTCCTGTCTGTCTGTTCATCCTTCAGTCCATCGGTTGGTACATTTTCTGAATGCAATAACTTGAATAAATATAATTGGATTTTGGGAAAACTTGGTATCAGCAGACATTGGTGGGAAGATCTCATTATGATAGGATATAACCCAATTTCATCAATATTTGCAGTAGTTGTGTGCCTTTTTGTAGGAAGTTTGGTTTGTTTGGCATTTATCTGACTTCAATGAGGTTTGCGGGATAGAAGATTTTGCCATCTTGTGATTTTTGTTGAAAATCAGCTGGCTGTCTGATCAAAGTTTGGTGGAGATATAGAAATGGGTCTCGTCTGCATCTCACCATTGGTTCATCTGTCCACACATTTTATGAATGTAATAACTTGAAGAAATTTAATCAGATTTAGCTAAAACGTGATATAGGCATACATTATGGGAAGGTCTCATTCTGATTGAATATTCACCCAATTTTGATGATTCAGTAGGAGTTTGTCACCTTTCTGGTGAAAATCTAAGATTTGTCTTATAATGACTTTGAGAATGTGATAACTAATACAGCGGAGTCCACAAAGTTGTATATAGTTTAATTGAATAGCCCTGTTAATTAAATATAATTTCCAAACGCAAAATCATTTACCATACCTTCAGTACAAATTTGCCCTGTTAATTGCATATAGGTTCTAGAATACACACCTGTTAATTGGAGAAAAAAATTGCAATATATCTTGAAATCACCCTGGCAAATGCTGAATTACCCTTGTGTATAGTCCAATTTGGCCTTAGTACATCAAATTCAGGCATTTAATCTCTTATATCTTGTTTGACAGAGCTCTGTCAAACAAGATACAATAGATTAAATGCTTAGTTTATGTCCAGAATGCAGAAAAGTAATCAGAATCCTGTTAATTGAATACTGCTGTTAATTAAATAATTCTCATTGGCAAAGGGACTATTCCAATAACAGGGCTCTAATGTCCACTTCTCTCTTCGAAGTGTGGGGGATTTTTCATCTCGAGGCAGAAGCTTCTTTTAAAATTTGCTTAAGTTCAAGTTTTCAGTGAAATAATTAATCCCACCTGCGGCAACCGCGTTGTGTCCTTGGGCAAGACACTTCACCCCAATTGCCTAAATGGGGGCACGATGACGCTGTGTACTGAGGCGTACTGCACGTCGATGGTGCGCATGTCTTCAACCAATCTAACCCTGCCTGTGCTGCGGTGCAGAGTTCACAGTTACGATGTTGGAGAGCTGACAGCTGCTCGTCGTTGCTCGGTGGTTCTCTCCGGGTACTCCGGCTTCCTCCACCCGTAAAACTGTCACGGTCACGATTAGCCATCGTGCATAAGTATGTGACCTTAAACACCAATAAATAAACAATAAATAAATAGTGAAATAATTTGATGATTGTCAATTTTTAGCTCACCTGATTAAAAGTCTGGGTGAGCTCTGGTGATCACTTTGTCCATTGTCCATCATCCATTTTCTGTCAACCATGGGCATGGTGTTTGTGATTTCTCCCCCAAATCACTATACCAATTTCATTTAGTATTCAGTTTGAGATGATTGTTCTGACATTGCTTTTTGATTTTGTTCAAATCAACTTGCCCAGCCCCATAAGGGGTGGGAGATTAAATATGTGCCCAAATGTTAAAAAAATATTCTCATTAACTGATTAATACAGTGACATGATGTTAGGTACTGAGCTTCCTTTTAAGGTGAAAATAATATTTGTTCCAAAGAAGTTCATCAGACGGTGTTTGCCTTTGTAATGGAAGGCGCAAGATTTTTGACCCTGCCCAAAATTTCTCTTTTCTGAACCCCTGAGCCAGTTTGAACCAAATTTGGTTTGTGGTCATAAATACTTGATTCATGCCAAAATAATTTTTAGGAATCCAGGCTTAGCAGAGTTACATTGTGGGGTTTACAATTTAGGGTCAGCGGTAGTTGTGGGGTTGGATTAGTACAGTGGCCACTTGTGGGGTTATTTTTTGCACTCTGGAGTTAATTTTTTGACCTTGAGGGGTTAGGGTTTAAAATGGGAAAAAACCCACAAGTAAGAATGTGTAAGAACATCCATCCATCTGTCCGTCCGTCTGCACTTCCATCCGTAAACAATTGGTTTCTGACTGATAACTCCAGTTTGGGTATTTTGATTTCAACCACAGTTGGTATGTGTATTGCCCAGCGAGTAGTACAGGCCAAGTTTGGTTTCCGACTGATAACTCCAGTTTGGATTATTTGATATCAGCCAAAGTTGATATAATATTTACCCAGCTAGTAATACAGGCCAAGTTCGAATATGGGTTCCGTCCAATTATTTTTTCATGAGTTACAGCCCTTTTTTTACTGAGAATTTGACTGTCTATCAACATGTTTGGTTTCCGACCGATAACTCCAGTTTGGATTATTTGATCTCAACCAAAGTTGGTAAGTATTTTACCCGGCTAGTAATAAAGGCCACGTTTGATTATGGGTTCTGTCCATTTATTTTTAAATAAGTTACTACCCTTTTTCGACTTAGAATTCAACCGTCTATTAACATTTTTGGTATCCGGCCAATAACTCCAGTTTGGATTATTTGATCTCAACCAAAGTTGGTATGTGTATTTTCCAGCTAATAATACTAAAAAATGTGAATATGGGTTCCGTTCAATCATTTTTACATGAGCTACGCCCCTTTTATTTTACACAGAACAGATGCATTTAGCCACATCTGGCAGTGGTCTTGTTGCTGTTTGGATTAATATAGGCTGTTTTAAAATGTAATCTGTACCTAAAGTTTTGTCTTCATGTAACATTAGCTCAGTTGGAAGATCTGAGGAAACAAGAAGCCCAGGAAAAGGAAAACTACAGAAGGCATATTGAAGACTGGAAAGACAGGTGTGAAGATAAAAAATCCAGAGTTGATGAAGAAAGATCCAAATTCATGCATTTCAAAAAAGAGGTTGCTTTAAATGCTTTGAATAGTCGTTCTGGGAAGCCAATAACTCCAAAGGTAATATTAATTTTTAGTCTCCAACTGAAGGCGGGTCTATCAGTTATATTGTTTTTAGGCTCTTTGTGCAAAGCTTCATCCTTCTGTATTTTTTACGTAATTTCATTCAAACCACACACATCAGATATTAAGCTGATTGGAGTAGGTAGAAATCATGAAATCACTATAAAATTGTGGCAGGGAAAATCAAAATAAAAAATTCTAATACTTGTTCAAGTTTTTTTTTAAAAACAGACAAAAATTAACTAATAAAGGTGCATAACCGGTTCAAAGACTTAACCTATAATACAATACACACCTATGGGTGGTCAGGATGGAGGGAGTAACCTTTCTTGTTAGTATGATAACTTTAACAAATATCAATAGATTTGGTCAATATTCAGTATGTGATGCTTTCTTAACAATGTCTTGAACAAGTTTGAAAACCAATGCAGTTTGACTATACTGGTCAGTGTTATGGCCCTTTATTACTTACTTTTTGCCTGTGTCAGTGGATTCGGTCAGTATTTGATGTGTGAGACTTTCTTAACAATGTCGTGAATGAGTTTGAAAATCGATGCAGTTTTGACATTCAGAGTGGAGTTATGCCCCTTAATTAGATAATTTTTGCCGGTTTTCAGCTCATAAGTACTGTAACTTGGACAAATATCAATGGATTTGGTCAATATTTGGTATTTGAGACTTTCTTAACAATGTTTTGAAGGAGTCAAAAACCGGTACAGTTCAGCCATACTGAGTAGAGTTATGGCCCCAGTTAAGTTCTGCCTGCTTTCAGCTCGTTTGTACAATAACTTGAACAATATCAAAGGATTTGGTCAATATTTGGTATGTTAGACTTTCTTAACAGTGTTTTGAATGAGATTGAAAACTGGTGCCATTTGGTCATACTGAGCAGAGTTATGGCCTTTAATTAGTAAATTTTTGCCTGTTTCAGCTCTTTAGCATGATAAGTTGAACAAATGTCAAGGGATTTGGTCAATATTTGGTATGTGAGACTTTCTTAACAATATCTTGAATGAGTTTGAAAACTGGTGCAGTTTTGTCATACTGAGCAGAGTTATGGCCTCAAATTAGTAAATTTTTTCCTGTTTCAGCTCGTTAGCATGATAAGTTGAACAAATATCAATGGATTTGGTCAATATTTGGTATTTGAGACTTTCTTAACAATGTTTTGAAGGAGTCAAAAACCGGTACAGTTCAGCCATACTGAGTAGAGTTATGGCCCCAGTTAAGTTCTGCCTGCTTTCAGCTCGATTGTACAATAACTTGAACAATATCAAAGGATTTGGTCAATATTTGGTATGTTAGACTTTCTTAACAGTGTTTTGAATGAGATTGAAAACTGGTGCCATTTGGTCATACTGAGCAGAGTTATGGCCTTTAATTAGTAAAGTTTTGCCTGTTTCAGCTCTTTAGCATGATAAGTTGAACAAATGTCAAGGGATTTGGTCAATATTTGGTATGTGAGACTTTCTTAACAATATCTTGAATGAGTTTGAAAACTGGTGCAGTTTTGTCATACTGAGCAGAGTTATGGCCTTAAATTAGTAAATTTTTTCCTGTTTCAGCTCGTTAGCATGATAAGTTGAACAAATGTCAATGGATTTGGTCAATATTTGGTATGTGAGGCTTTCTTAACAATGTCTTGAATGAGTTCGAAAACTGGTGTGGTTCAACCATACTGAGTGGAGTTATGAGCCTTAAATAGTTAATTATACTCCAGAGCACTGAAGGAGGATTTGGAGGTATTTAGTGAAGACCTCCGTCCGTCCAAACATTTTGGATTGTAATTTCAAAGTCATCAGCTGGATTTGGAGCACCTTTGGTGTGCTGATAGGCCCGCACGAGGGAATGGATATGCACAAGGAACGGGTTACATCCAATCATTTTTCCCAGAGTTATGTCCCTTTTTCACTCCTTTAACTTTTTTCTTTCTTTTTCTTTGCCACAATACCTTTAAGGGTACTTTAAATGCACCTATAAGTCGGAGGCAGTGGCCCACGCTTTGCGTAGCCCTTGTTATTGTGACAGTCTTTAGTTCGTTAGAGGGATAACATAAACAAATATCAATGAATTTGATTTTCTTAAAATGGCAAGCCTAACAGATGTGAAAAACTTGACCCTGCATTGGGGATGCATAATCCATGAATCATAAATCAATTATGTGGTGAAAAATTATGGTCTTGAGCTTTTAGGGTAGGTTTATCTAAAATGAAGTGCAGGTTTATCAAAGAATTCCAACTTTTACTCCCAAAATTATCACCTCTGAGATGCTTCACAATGATGTAGTTGTTTTGTGTGCACTCATGAAACAAAAGTCTTCCAGAGTTTCAAATTTCAAGCTAACTCAGTTTAACTACATAAGTGCTAAAAGCCACTTTCATGTCTTCAATGAAAAGTTCTAGAATCCACTTTAGTGGCTTTAAACTGGATGCATTAGCTTGTTGTTTGCTCAGCAATAGAACATTTTTTTTTATAAAATTGTTTGGTTACAATCTGTTGGAGGGTTCCTGTTGGGACTTTCCAATAAATTATGAAACATTTATTTATGAAGAAAATCTCGCTAAACCAAGTCTACTCATGTTGGTAACTTGGTATATTTTTATACTGTACCAATGACCCAGACATAGCTGGTGCTAACTCTTAAAAATATAGGGCCAAACACAAATTTTGCCCCCCCAATCCCCAAAATTTGCATCTAAAACCAAAGAAAACATCTCCTGAATGGCCCTCCATACTTCACCTCTACTGCGCATGCGCAGTGTCAAGAACGTCCCGAAATTGGTGCCATTAATCATTCTTTGTTTGGCCCTTCATCAGTTAACATCTGACTGATCTTTGTGCTTGTAAATCTCAGTTTAAATGATGCCAGACACATAAATATTAGAGAAATGGTGATTCTAAGGAGGATATCGAAGGAGGAGAGGAAAAATGAGTGACAGAAAATTATCAGGGCTGTAACTTAAAATTTTTTAATGAAATTATGTTAAGTTACCTATTTTCGAGGCAACAGCCTGTTGTGGTCATTCTTGTTATCAAGTTACACTGCTTGTTCAGTGTTTTCCTCTCTCCCTTTCCTTTAAGTCCCCTCTTGCTATTCTCCCATGCTTTTGGCATATTTTCTGTAATATTATTACTAAAATTTCTTGGGAGTTTTAGCTAGATAACAGAATGAATTCTGTTCTTTTCCCCATGTTTACGTCTTCACCTATGGGTGGTTAGGCGTAGTGTTCTGCATCTACCATCTGATGTTCTGCAGTTTCTTCCCTGGAAGTCTCTGTTTTGCATCAGATAGTGTATTATTGGTAACTGATTTCGGGCCAGGGTGCCTGGAGTCTTCTTCTGGTGTTTTTACACTTATTGTTTACATTTACAACAGCCCTCTGTGTGAGGGGGATTTCTTGAAAATAATATCTTGATGTTTATTTAATCATAACTAGATACATTATTATTGTTCATAAGTGTTGCATAAATTGTTTAAAATATTTTTAGAATTTTTGTCCACACTTAGGCTTGTGATCCATTGGGGCTCAACGTTACTTTTCAGAAACTTGGGCTGTTCTGAAAAAATATTTTTTCAAAATTTTTTGATTTCAATTATTTTTTCTATGTTAATGGATCATGTTATTATGTATTTTGATTGTCAGGGGTTGGTGCGAGTACTAG
The DNA here is from genome assembly GCA_031216915.1 of Pictodentalium vernedei. NCBI lineage: Eukaryota > Metazoa > Mollusca > Scaphopoda > Dentaliida > Dentaliidae > Pictodentalium > Pictodentalium vernedei. The sequence continues at coordinate 558,712,841 of CM062297.1, forward strand.
GACTTTGTTTTCTTTTCACAATGAAAGGATATTGTTCAATTGTAATAAGAGGAAGTCTTCCTCTGACTTTCATAATCATTGTATATGTAGTCAGTGTACTCGCACTAACTCCTGTTCTGTATGTGTTAATTTCGATGACAACATGGGAAATGTGTGTCACGGTATGTTAGTGGGGAATTGGCCATGCCGGTCCTTTCCCCGCAGGATCACTCTAGTTTATCAATCTCTATTTCAGACGATCAAGAACAGGGTGATGTATCCGTGATGTCTTCCAAAAGTGTGTCTCCGTCGTCACAATTAATGAAGAGCTAGCAGAAAAGTGCTCATGTAAATACGTCAATTGCCTAAGAGGACCCTAGTAGGTTCGACGGCCTTTGACGTCCGCTAGCTCGCCCGGTGTAGCGTCCATTCATCGAATGGTTCGGCAGCCGGGTTCGTCCGTTGCGGTCTAGAAGGAGTTTTGGGTGATGCGAGCACTATAAATCAACCAAATGCACACCCAGTGACGGCCGGCGGATTAGAGGAGAGAACGGAGGAAGCCTTTTAGTCCGGTTCCTAGCTCGTCCAGGTCCATCCGGACTGTGAGCGAGAGAGGCCCCTCTCTCGAACAACAACATCTGGCCCCAGATGTTGTTGTACAAAATGTTTCGCATTCGGAGCTTACGTCCGCCGCTTGGGACGCTCCGATATATAGTCAGTCCGGAGAGACTGTCAATAAGGCTTCCTCATCCTCATGGTAGTGCACACGACCGCTCTTGGCTACGTGACCTCGGATATCCAGTCAGCTTCGCCAATCAGAGAATCATTGGCGACCAGGTCACACCATCCGGTAGCCAGGGACACGAGGCCTGCAGACTCCGGACGTTCGCATAAGAAAGTATGCGGTAGTCAACGTACGCGGAGCTTCCAGCGGCAAAGCATTGTAAGACCGCTACTGCACAGGCCTCGGTGACGGACGTGCTATCCCAAATAGCACAGCTTATCGCAGCATCCCAGCAACGACAGAATCTCTGTCGCATTATGTATTATCTGACGACGCTGGGTTGGGACGCTCCGCGGAAGCAGGTACAGACGTCCGAAAATTTCATCCGGTCCGACGGGATGCCGAAAGGGATTCTGAGGATTTCGAGCTTTCCCTTTCAGAACAACATGAGCTGCTGTGTATGTCATCTGACTTTATCTTCTAGAGGTTCTTCGTCGGACCAGAATGCTGCGATGCCGGATAAGAAACTGATAGCGTCGGTGGACACAGAAATTTTTGGTTCGGTTCAGGGACATCGTCCCTCAGTTCCGACACAGTCCAATAATGTCACACAAACTGAACGACGCTATATATATTATTATATGTTTGCTATTAACAAGCATGTCTGGTTTCTTGTTCGCAAGTTACTGAGATGTCTTTCAAAGGTGTGCCTCTGTCGTCATAGTTAATGAAGAGCTAGCGGCAATAAGTGCTCATGGAATACGTCAATCGCCTAAGAGGTCCCTAGTAGGATCGACGGAGTTGACATTCGCTAGCTCACCCGGTGTAGCGTCCATTCATCGAATGGTTCGGCAGTCGGGTTCGTCCGTTGCGGTCTAGGAAGGAGATTTGGGTGATGCGAGCACTATAATAGACTTTAGTACACACCCAGTGACGACGGATTAGAGGACAGATCGGAGGAAGCCTGTTAGTCCGGTTCCTAGCTCGTCCAGGTCCGTCCGGGCTGCGAGCGAGGTCCCTCTCTCGTACAACAACATATGGGACCGGATGTTGTGGTACAGATATTTCGCATTCGGAGCATATGTCCGTCACTTGGGACGCTCCATTATTTTGACAGTCCGAGAGACTGTTGATAATGCTTCCTCATCCTCACAGCAGCGCACACGACCACACATTGGCTACGTGACCTCGAGTATCCGGCCAGCTTCGTCATTCAGTGATTCCACGGCGAACAGGTCACGCCATCCGGTAGCCAAGGGACACGAGGCCTATACACTCCGTTCGCTAGCATAATAGAAGTATGCACGGGGTAACGAATACGGAGCTTCCAGCGGCAATGCATCGTAAGACCGCTTCTCCACAGGCCTCAGTGACGGACGTGCTATCCAAAATAGCACAGTTTATCGCAGCATCCCAGCAAATGACAAATTCTCGGTCGGATCAGGAATAATCCGACGGCGCTGGGTCGGTGCGCTCCGCTGTTGCATCAGGTTTGGACGACCGAACACTTTATAGGGTCCGACAGGATGGCGAAAGGGATTCGGACGATTTCGAGCTTTCGGAACAACAGAAGCTGCCATACATTTCTTTCGGCATTATCTTCCAGAGGTTGTTCCTTTGGACTACATTGCTGCGATGCTGGATAAGAGACTAATAGCGTCATTGGACACAGAGTTTTGGATCGGTTCAGGGACATTGTCCCTGACTTACCGACACAGTCCAATAATGTCTTTAGAACATTCGAATTATTTAACGACGCTATATATAAGCTTGCTACCAAGCAGGATAGTCTAGTCTCTTGTCCGCAATGCTCTATTCTGCCTTTTTTCAATTCTAGGAAATAATTTATATTGGCAGAAGAGGGCATACCGAGAGTTCATATGCGTCTAGACGGCGCTGCTGAAGACTGGGAATTATCTTTTTCGCCGTCTATGTCAATTCCAACCACGATGTTGGAAACGACAATGATGTCTAATAGACTTAACTTAGACGCTTTATCATACGTAGACCACCTTACTGAGGCGTTATCATTACGTCTCCAAGAGAAAGAATTCCAGGATATGATCCTCAATGTGATTTCTTTCATGGGCAGTAGTTTTTCCACGTATAACTTTGCCCTTCAGTGGCAACCTGGAGTTGGTTAGATGTGACACAGCCCTAGCTACATCCACGCGCGTGGATAGTAAGGTGAAGAACTCTCTCAGAGTCGCTTCGGTCTCGGAGAAGCTTCTCTTCGACGGAAACTTTTCTGCAATCTATGAATTGCTCGATATTCACGGTCTCTTGTCTATCAAGTGTAGCAAGAGATTCAGACTGGGGCAAACATTCGGTGGTTGACTCAGAGAGTGCCACTGCAGTTGCCGGATCCGAGTTTTATGATTATGACGGATGCCAGTCAAACAGGTTGGGGTACAATATTGATCCCAACGGATTCGAAGTGCCAGGGTCTTTGGGTTCCGCAGTTTCTAGGCAAGCACTTAACTTCCAGGAAATGATGTTATTTAGGCTTGCACTATGTCATTGGATGAACATTATTCAGAAACGCATGTCCAAATCCTGTCCGCTAATACGACAGTAGTTGCGTATCTCCGGAACCAGGGAGGCACTCATTCGATTCCGTTATTCAATTTAACGGAAAGAATCCTTCTGTTTGTTATAGTACACCAAGTTCTGCTTCGGTCTGTCATATTCCGGGTCGTCTGATTGTATTAGCAGACTCCCTTTCACGTAAGGGTCGCTTGTTGCCGTCAGAATGGACTCTCAACAAACAAGTATTCAATCAGATTTGCTATCAATGGGAGCGCCCAATGATAATTTATTCGCGACACAACTCACTATTCAATTGCAGACGTATGTGTTTCCATGTCCGGATCCCTGAGCTTATGTTGTTAACGCTCTATTGATCTAATAGGATGGAATAATAGGATACGCATATCCTCCAGCGCTGTTGATTCAGCAAGTATTGCTAAGATAAACATCCACAATACAATTCTGTTGATAGCATCTCTGTCTTCACAGAGACCGTGGGAAAATTTTCTCAGGTGCCTACTGTGGGACTTACCGCGAAAACTTCCTCCATGAGAGGATCTTCTTTCGCTGGGGAAATCGTGTCAACTTTATCACAACCCACAAGGTCTCAACCTTCACGTATTCTGTTGTGTGGTCCTTCTTGCAAGGCAAGCATTGTACAGGACCAGCTATGGACGCGATTTCTTACTGTAGGAGAACCTCTTCTTCGCTATACTATGCGGCTAAAGTGGAGGCTCTTCCATCGTTGGTGTAGGGATCATTATGTTGATATTTTTTTGATCCCTCCATACTAGACATTGCAACTTTCTAGTATACTTGTTTGACAAGATCAACTGCAGCCTGTTATTATTAACGTTAAAGGTCTATGTTATCTCATACCTATGCACTCTATGATAGTTTACAATTGAGTCTTATGTCTCTTTATCTAAGTCAGTTAGAAACTTTTCGATAAATAGACCTAGAATCCTTAGATTAAATTCCTATTCGGAATTTAGCTTCGGTTCTTATTTAGCTAAGTAATCATTTGAGCCTTTGGAAACAGTAGTTTTCAAATTCTGACCTTTTAAGACAGTAATTCTCTTAGTCTTCTCTTCTACTGAAGAGTCAGTGAGCTTCATGCACTATCGGTGGACGATTCTCACTTTCGTAGTATCGGAAACACTATTTCCTTTACTACTGATGTTGGATTTTTGGTTAAGAATCAGGCTCCTAATAAATATCCGGATCCTATTGTTATTAAGGTCCTTCCGTCTTCGTACGGGCATAGGCCTTTACTCTGTCCGGTTAGAGTTTACGTATTTATAAACAGATATCAGTTTATTAGTAAGGACGTAAGCTTCTTCTGTCTTTGATGCCTAATAGAAGGACATTATGCTCCATTCTATTGCTAATGGATTCAATTAACTATCGGTACTGCTTATGGTATATCATTAACTCAGCAGTTTGTGCTTGAGATTTCGGCTCATGAAGTAAGAGCTCTTTCTACATCTTGGGCTTACATTAATAGTGTCGCTATTATAGATTTTATGAAGGCTGCACATTGGGCTCAGCCATCCACATTCATGAATTTTTATCTCAGAAATATTGAGTCCATTTCTGGAGGCCTCCATTGTTAGGTCTATTATCTACTGCTCAGAATGTCATTCACTTAACAGTTGCTACTATAGCTAGGCAGGCTTTCTGTTCAGGCAGTGACTCCGTCCTGCTGCCCTCTTCGCTCTGGGCTATTTGACCCAGGGCAAGGAGAAGGGTGGGGGGGGAGGGGGAGGGTGTTCCCTTGGGTCACCTGTTTTATTATGAAAACAAGGGGATACCTCCTCCAGAGTAGTAATTCTGAGCTGTTACTGGGATGGTTTTTAAGTGATAAGTTTATGTTTTAAAAATTCATTCAGGTCATAGTTTTTAAAGTATAGCTTTTGAATATATCACGTGTCAACGGGCGTTATTATACAATCCTCAGACACTTTTTAGGAGTATAAAGAGTCTCTATTCTCTTGACTAACTTTATTTATTGGCTTACTTTAAAAATTATTAGTATAAGGATTATACTGGATATTAATAGAGTACATGGATGTTATGATGCTCAATTATGGAAGGTGTTGTGTCTTTCTAATTTATCATAAATAAGAAATATGTAAGGCCTAATACTTCTTTTCCCCTCGAGGGGATGACTCTATTTTATATAATTGAGCTTATTGGAATTTCCTCTATGTCCTAGGCCCTCCAGCCTTTTTACTATTCAGCTATGTCTGGGTCATTGGTACAGTATAAAAATGTTAAAAAATTTATAGTAATTTATATATTTTTTATACTTACCAATGACCCAGACGGGGATGGCCCTCCCAGGAGTTGGGAACTCATACCTCCCCGCTGAGTACATAGTGCTTACCAGGCACTGGTTATAAGAATGATTAATGGCGCCAATTTCGGGACGTCCTTGACACTGCGCATGCGCAGTAGAGGTGAAGTATGGAGGGCCATTCAGGACATGTTTCCTTTGGTTTTAGATGCAAATTTTGGGGATTGGGGGGCAAAATTTGTGTTTGGCCCTATATTTTTAAGAGTTAGCACCAGCTATGTCTGGGTCATTGGTAAGTATAAAAAATATATAAATTACTATAAATTTTTTAACTTTTTGAAAAAAATACCTATGTTTCAAAATACCTTTGAAAAATAATTTAGCACTCAACCAGCTAAAAATCCAGTTAAAGATTGCTTGCTGCAGAATGATTTCTCAAGAAATATTTTATGGTGCATTGACAAAATTCTGCAGCTCTGCTTCAGTTAAGATGGGGGAGCGATGTGGCTCAGTGGTAGACTGTTGGGCTTCTATGCTAGAGGTCCCGAGTTGGATCCCCATCTGGGACGACCCGCATTGTGTCCTTGGGCAAGGCACTTTATCCTGGTTGCCTACATGGAAGCATGATGATGCTGTGTACTAAGACGTACTGCACGTCAATGGTGCACATGTCTTCAAATGCTGTAACCCTTTTTAAGCAGAGCTTGAACAGAGTTAGAATGTTGAGCTGACAGTTGCTCATCGATGCTCGGTGGTTCTCTCTAGGTACTCTGGCCTCATCCATCCTTAAAACTGTCATGGTCACGATTAGCCATTGTGTATAAGTATGTGACCTTAAACAACAACAATAAATAAATAAATAAATAAATAATCAGCTGAGATGATAATTGCCAATCATGGTGTCAAGTTTTGTAAAAAGGTGAAATCAGCGAAAGGTTGCATTAAATAGTTTTTAATAATACATCAAATATGGATTGTCAAAACAACTTGGAGAATATCTAAGTCATTTAATAAAGATGGAGTTGGCCTCCTGTATCATCCCCATAAAGCTGCAATGAGATCCACTTCAATTGGTTGCAACAATGCAGGTTATGTTCAGTTAGTTTGTTTGGGTTTTTCACAAGTGAATACTTAGGTCTACATATGCTATGAAATTGTGATTTGTCACCATATGGCCTATGCTTTCAATTATTTAATGTTTATTGCATTTATCAGCCCCTCCCCACCACACCACTTTGTTCCTTGTTTGTGAAGAGTTATAAGAACCCTTTGACAGTATGTTGGCGATAATGCAATGTATATGTATGCTTACCAGCACTGCAAATTATCTCACGTATTGATGTTTAAATACAGTTTGAGTGGGAAAATTCTCTCCATTAGGATTTGTTAAGCTAAATCTCAACCATGCAGCAATCATTTGTGGATTTTTGACTTGCAGGTTCAAATAGTGTCTCATGAAATCTTTTTGGTTTCCCTGCACTATTTTTTTCTTGCAACATTATCATATGGCAAATATGTTTTACACAAGATTAAAATTATGCCATGGGTTACATCAAATACATTAGCAGTATGCTGTTGCATTGACCCTGACTCAGATCATTCAAATCCATCTGATCAGTTTTGTTTTTGATATATGATTTCTGTAAGTAGCTGTTCTATTTATAATAATAATAATAATTTATTTTCTAGAATGTAAAACCACAAATCGTGCTCTAAAACGTTTGACAGAAATAAATACACTTTTCTGAAATAAAGAGTCACATCTGTTTCGGTTGCCTCTCAGAGAGGTTCAGGAGAATGCCTCAGTAAATAGGAAAGTTTTAAGATTTCTTTTGAAGATATCGAGAGTTTCTGAATTTCTGACACTAATAGACAGGGAATTCCACAATCTGAGACCCACAATGGAGAACACATGATCATTAGCCAGATTAGATCTGCTAAAAGGTACAACTAGTTGAATTTGGTTTTTAGATCTGAGACTGCGTGATGGTGAATATACAGTGAGGAGCTCTTGCAGGTAAACTGGAGCCAGTTTGTGGATACATTTGAATACTAAGATCGATATTTTGAAATCAATTCTCTGTTTAACTGGAAGCCACTGTAATTGTCTCAAAACAGGTGTTATGTGTTCAGAGCATTTGGTACCAGTAATTATCCTAGCAGCAGTATTCTGAACTTTTTGAAGCTTCTGAATCGGGTACTGGGACAGCCCCGCTAACACTAAATTACAATAGTCTAGTTATGAGGTAATGAAGGAGTGAACAAGTTTTTCAATTGCTGACTGATTAAAATAAGGTCGCAGTCTTCCAACAATACGAAGCTGCCAGTAGCATTTTTGACATATTTTATTGATATGGATGTCTAGTTTTAACTTTGAGTCCATAATCAGTCCAATATTCCTGGCCGATTCACTTTTCATAGTGATGTTGTTTCCATCCAGAATTGATATAACAGAGGGTTAGGCATGCGAACCCCACATATCACTAAGAATTCAGTTTTAGAGTCATTCATTTTCAGTTTAAAATCCATCATCCATTCCTGCACCAGATTTATACAAGTTTCCATGTTACTGACTGCAGTGAATGAGTCACTTGGAACAGATGGGTTGAATGTGATGTACAGTTGTATATCGTCTGCATACAGATGATATGATATGCCATGCTTTTTAAAAAGGCACCCTAGAGAAGAAGTGTACAGAGTAAACAAGAGTGGTCCAAGAACTGAGCCCTGAGGAACACCACACTTTAATATCCTGCTTTCTGAACCCATCTTATCGATATTTATTTGACTATGACTTTCTAGATATGATGCAAACCACAATAAGACAGATCCACATATGCCATGCTGTGTCAATGTCTGCTTGAGAATATCATGGTTAACTGTGTCGAATGCTGCTGACAAATCCAAGAGAACAAGCAGTGCAGCCTTACCCTCAGACACTGATTTAACAATGTCATTGTTGACTCACAGTAAGGTTGTCTCTGTACTGTGGTTAGCTTTGTACGCAGACTGGAAAGGCTGTAAAAGATCATTTTGATGCAGATGATGTTTGAGTTGTAAATCAACAACCCTTTCCAACAATTTAGACAGGAAAGAGGTTCAATACTGGTCAACAATTCTTCAGGTTGTCAGGATCAAGAGATCGTTTCTTGATGAGTGGAGTAACAAGTGCTTTTTTCAATGGGCTAGGAACAAACCCCTCATGTAGGGATGCAGATATAATAGATGTTATGGCTGGCAGAAGATAATCAATTGTATCTTTCAAAAGAAATGTTGGAATTTGATCTAGATCATTGCATTTATTGGATGATGATAAAATTATATTTTTATACTGTACCAATGACCCAGACATAGCTAGTGCTAACTCTTAAAATATAGGGCCAAACACAAATTTTGCCCCCCAATCCCCAAAATTTGCATCTAAAACCAAAGAAAACATGTCCTGAATGGCCCTCCACACTTCAACTCTACTGTGCATGCGCAGTGTCAAGGACGTTCCGAAATTGGCGCCATTAATTATTCTTAGTTTGGCCCTTCATCAGTTAACATCTGACTGATCTTTGTGCTTGTAAATCTCAGTTTAAATGATGCCAGACACATAAATATTAGAGAAATGGTGATTCTAAGGAGGATATAGAAGGAGGAGAGGAAAAAGGAGTGACAGAAAATTATCAGGGCTGTAACTTAAAATTTTGTAATGAAATTATGTTAAGTTACCTATTTTCGAGGCAACAGCCATGTTGTTGTCATTCTTGTTATCAAGTTACACTGCTTGTTCAGTGTTTTCCTCTCTCCCTTTCCTTTAAGTCCCCTCTTGCTATTCTCCCATGCTTTTGGCATATTTTCTGTAATTTTATTACTAAAATTTCTTGGGAGTTTTAGCTTAATAACAGAATGAATTCTGTTCTTTTCCCCATGTTTACGTCTTCACCTATGGGTGGTTAGGCGTAGTGTTCTGCATCTACCATCTGATGTTCTGCAGTTTCTTCCCTGGAAGTCTCTGTTTTGCATCAGAAAGTGTATTATTGGTAACTGATTTCGGGCCTGGGTGCCTGGAGTCTTATTCTAGTGTTTTTACACTTATTGTTTACATTTACAACAGCCCTCTGTGTGAGGGGGGATTTCTTGAAAATAATATCTTGATGTTATTTTAATCATAACTAGATACATTATTATTGTTCGTAAGTGTTGCATAAATTGTTTAAAATATTTTTAAAATTTTTGTCCACACTTAGGCTTGGGATCCATTGGGGCTCAACGTTACTTTTCAGAAACTTGGACTGTTCTGAAAAAATATTTTTTCAAAATTTTTTGATTTCAATTATTTTTTCTATGTTAATGGATCATATTATTTTGTATTTTGATTGTCAGGGGTTGGTGCGAGTACTAGGACTTTGTTTTCTTTTCACATTGAAAGGATTTTGGTCAATTGTAATAAGAGGAAATCTTCCTCTGACTTTTATAATCATTGTATATGTTGTCAGTGTACTCGCACTAACTCCTGTTCTGTATGTGATAATTTCGATGACAACATGGGAAGCGTGTGTCACGGTATGTTAGTGGGGAATTGGACATTCCGGTCCTTTCCCCGCAGGGTCACTCTACTTTATCAATTTCTATTTCAGACGATCAAGATTAGGGTGATGTATCCGTGATGTCTTCCAAAAGTGTGCCTCCGTCGTCACAATTAATGAAGAGCTAGCGGAAAAGTGCTCATGTAAATACGCCAATTGCCTAAGAGGACCCTAGTAGGTTCGACGGCCTTTGCCGTCCGCTAGCTCGCCCGGTGTAGTGTCCATTCATCGAATGGTTCGGCAGCCGGGTTCGTCCGTTGCGGTCTAGAAGGAGTTTTGGGGTGATGCGAGCACTATAAATCAACCAAATACACACCCAGTGACGGTGGATTAGAGGGAGAACGGAGGAAGCCTTTTAGTCCGGTTCCTAGCTCGTCCAGGTCCATCCGGATGGCGAGCGAGAGAGGCCCCTCTCTCGTACAACAACATCTGGCCCCAGATGTTGTGGTACAAAATGTTTCGCATTCGGAGCATACGTCCGCCGCTCGGGACGCTCCGACATATAGTCAGTCCGGAGAGACTGTCAATAAGGCTTCCTCATTCTCATGGTAGCACACGACCGCTCTTGGCTATGTGACCTCGGATATCCAGTCAGCTTCGCCAATCAGAGAATCATCGGCGACCAGGTCACACCATCCGGTAGCCAGGGACACGAGGCCTGCAGACTCCGGACGTTCGCATGAGAAAGTGTGCGGGAGTCAACGTACACGGAGCTTCCGGCGGCAATGCATCGTAAGACCGCTACTGCACAGGCCTCGGTGACGGACGTGCTATCCCAAATAGCACACCTTATCGCAGCATCCCAGCAACAACAGAACCTGTTGCATCATGTATTAGCCGACGATGCTGGTTCTGGACGCTCCGCGGAAGTGGGTACGGACGTCCGAAAATTTCATCCGGTCCGACGGGATGCCGAAAGGGATTCGGAGGATTTCGAGCTTTCCCTTTCGGAACAACATATGCTGTTGTGTATGTCATCTGACTTTATTTTCTACAGGGTCTTTTGTCGGACCAGAATGCTGCGATGCCGGATAAGAAACTGATAGCATCGGTGGACTTAGAAATTTTTGGTTCGGTTCAGGGACATCGTCCCTCAGTTCCGACATAGTCCAATAATGTCACACAAACTTTCGAATTATTGAACGACGCTATATATATTATTATATGCTTGCTATTACCAAGCATTTCTGGTTTCTTGTTCGCAAAGTTACGGAGATGTCTTTCAAAGTGTGCCTCTGTCGTCATAGTTAATGAAGAGCTAGCGGCAATAAGTGCTCATGGAATATGTCTATCGCCTAAGAGGTCCCTTGTAGGATCGACGGAGTGACATTCGCTAGCTCACCCGGTGTAGCGTCCATTCATCGAATGGTTCGGCAGCCGGGTTCGTCCGTTGCGGTCTAGGAAGGAGATTTGGGTGATGCGAGCACTATAATAACTTTAGTACTCACCCACAGGCCTGGCATTCTGAAAAATGCAGGAGGGCAAAAAATCGCTCTCCTCAATCAGCTTAGGAGAGCAATTAGCTTTACACAGCATTTTAAGTATCCAGTTGAACAAACTCATTGAAACTGAAACCAACAGACTACATCAGTGATTTTATTAACCTTACTAAGGTAAAGCGAAATCTCTTAGACATCTAGAAGTCTCACTCAACAACCGAACACACACTTGACAAGACCTGTGTGTGTACCCAGACCTGTTGTCCAAGAAAGTCATACGCCTACCACTACCACCTTCAACCCCCTTGGGGGGTTGAAGGTGGTAGTGGTAGGCGTATGACTTTCTTGGACAACAGGTCTGCTTGAATCTACAGTCAGATCCTGGTGCAAGTGCTTCAAGTGACAGGATAGTAGTAATGGTAGTATATTATAGTGTCAATATTCCTTGAATAATTACCCCTCAAACTGTGATGTCAGTTGTTGAACTTGAAACTGACAGAAAAAAATATTGCTGTGACCCATTTTGCTTCAAATGATTGCAACTGTGTTTGGGTATGGTTGCAGCCATTACCTTTTACCACTAAACCACCTTCAAAATGAAATTACGTGATGTTATGTGACTTCGAAGTTAAATTACATTTTTGCTTTAGAACAAAAATTTAATGTGGGCATAATACATGTAATCTCAATCATCCCAGACCAAAATATTTAGGAGGGCAATTTTTCGCTCTCCTTAATTCTTCCAGGAGGGCAGTAAGGAGAGCTAAAAAATCGCTCTCCTGAAATTGCCAAGCCTGCACCCAGTGACGACGGATTGAGGACAGATCGGAGGAAGCCTGTTAGTCCGGTTCCTGGCTCGTCCAGGTCCGTCCGGGCTGTGAGCGAGAGAGGTCCCTCTCTCGTACAACAACATAGGGGACCGCATGTTGTGGTTCAGATATTTCGCATTCGGAGCATATGTCCGCCGCTCGGGACGCTCCATTATATTGACAGTCCGAGAGACTGTCGATAATGCTTCCTCATCCTCACAGCAGCGCACACGACCGCACATTGGCTACGTGACCTCGAGTATCCGACCAGTTTCGTCATTCAGTGATTCCACGGCGAACAGGTCACGCCATCCGGTAGCCAAGGGACATGAGGCCTATACACTCCGTTCGCTCGAATAATAGAAGTATGCACGGGGTAACGATCACGGAGCTTCCAGCGGCAATGCATCGTAAGACCGCTTCTCCACAGGCCTCAGTGACGGACGTGCTATCCAAGTTAGCACAGTTTATCGCAGCATCCCAGCAATCGACAGTTTCTCGATCGGATCAGGAATTATCCGACGGCGCTGGGTCGGTGTGCTCCGCTGTTGCATCAGGTTCGGACGACCGAACGCTTTATAGGGTCCGACAGGATGGCGAAAGGGATTCGGACGATTTCGAGTTTTCCCTTTCGGAACAACGGAAGCTGCCATACATTTCTTCCGGCATTATCTTCCAGAGGTTGTTCCTTTGGACTACATTGCTGCGATGTTGGATAAGAGACTTATAGCGTCATTGGACACGGAATTTTGGATCGGTTCAGGGACATTGTCCCTGACTTACCGACACAGTCCAATAATGTCATTAGAACATTTGTATTATTTATCGACGCTATATATATATAAGCCTGCTACCAAGCATGATAGTTTAGTTTCTTGTCTGCAATGCTCAATTCTGCCTTTTATCATTTCTAGGAATAATTTATTTTGGCAGAACAGGGCATACCGAGAGTTCATATGCGTCTAGACGGCGGGGTTAAAGACTGGAAATTAACTTTTTTGCCGTCTATGTCTTTTCCAACTGCAATGTTGGAAACGACAATGATGTCTAATAGACTTAACTTAGACGCTTTATCATACGTAGTCCACCTTACTGAGGCGTTATCATTACGTCTTCAAGAGAAAGAATTCCGGGATATGATCCTCAATGTGATTTCTTTCAAGGGCAGTAGTTTTTCCACGTATAACTCCGCCCTTCAGTGGCAACCTCGAGTTGGTTAGACGTGACGCAGCCCTAGCTACATCCACGCGCGTGGATAGTAAGGTGAAGAACTCTCTCAGAGTCGCTTCGGTCTCGGAGAAGCTTCTCTTCGACGGCAACTTTTCAGCAATCCATGAATTGCTCGATATACACGTTCTCTTGTCTATCAAGTGTAGCAAGAGATTCAGACTGGGCAAACATTCGGTGGTTGACTCAGAGAGTGCCACTGCAGTTGCCGGATCCGAGTTTTATAATTATGACGGTTGCCAGTCAAACAGGTTGGGGTACAATATTGATCCCAACGGATTCGAAGTGCCAGGGTCTTTGGGTTCCGCAGTCTCTAGGCAAGCACTTATCTTCCACGGAATAATGTTTTTTAGACTTGCTTTATGTCATTGGATGAACATTATTCAGAAACGCATGTCCAAATCCTGTCCGATAATACGACAGTAGTTGCGTATCTCCGGAACCAGGGAGGCACTCATTCGATTCTGTTATTCAATTTAACGGAAAGAATCCTTCTGTTTGTTATAGTACACCAAGTTCTGCTTCGGTCTGTCATATTCCGGGTCGTCTGATTGTATTAACGGACTCCCTTTCACGTATGGGTCACTTGTTGCCGTCAGAATGGACTCTCAACAAACAAGTATTCAATCAGATTTGCTATCAATGGGAGCGCCCAATGATAATTTATTTACAACACAACTTGCTAATCAATTGCAGACGTATGTGTTTGCATGTCCGGATCTCTGAGCTTATGTTGTTAACGCTCTATTGATCTAATAGGACAGAATGATAGGATATGCGTATCCTCCTGCGCTGTTGTTTCAGCAAGTATTGCTAAGATAAACAACCACAATACATTTCTGTTGATAGCATCTCTGTCTTCACAGAGACCGTGGGTAAATTTACTCAGATGTCTACTGTGGGACTTAACGTGAAAACTTCCTCCATGAGAGGATCTTCTTTCGCTGGGGAAAATCTTGTCATCTTCATCACAACCCGCAAGGTCTCAACCTTCACGTATTCCATTGTGTGGTCCTTATTACATTGTAAGCATTGTACTGGACGAGCTTTGGACGCGATTTCTTACTGTAGGAGAACCTCTTCTTCACTATACTATGCGGCTAAAGTGGAGGCTCTTCCGTCGTTGGTGTAGGGATCACTATGTTGATATTGTTGATCCCTCCATACTAGTCATTGCAACTTTCTAGTATACTTGTTTGACAAGATCTACTGCAGCCTATTACTATTAAGGTTATAGGTCTATGTTATCTCATACCTATGCACTCTATGATAGTTTACAATTGAGTCTTATGTCTCTTTATCTAAGTCAGTTAGTAACTTTTTGATAAATAGACTTAGAATCATTAGATTAAATTTCTATATGGAATTTAACTTCGATTCTTATTTAGCTAAGTAATCATTTGAGCCTCTGGAAACAGTAGTTTTCAAATTCTGACCTTTTAGACAGTAATTCTGTTGGCTTCTCTTTTACTGAAGAGTCAGTGAGCTTCATGCACTATCGGTGGATGATTCTCACTTTCGTAGTTTCGGAATCACTACTTCCTTTACTATTTAGGTTGGATTTTTGGTTAAGAGTCAGGCTCCTAATAAATATCCGGAACCTATTGTTATTAAGGTCCTTCCGTCTTCGTACGGGCATAGGCCTATACTCTGTCTGGTTAGAGTTTACGTATTTATAAACAGATATCTGTTTATTACTACGGACGTAAGCTTCTTCTGTCTTTGATGCCTAATAGAAGGACGTTACGCTCCATTCTATTGCTAATGGATTCAATTAACTATCGGTACTGCTTATGGTATATCATTGTCTCAGCAGTTGTGCTTGAGATTTCGGCTCATGAAGTAAGTGTTCTTTCTACATCTTGGGCTTACATTAATAGTGTCGCTATTATAGATTTTTGAAGGCTGCTCATTGCGCTCAGCCATCCACATTCATGAATTTTTATCTCAGAAATCGAGTCCATTTCTGGAGGCCTCTATTGTTAGGTCTATTATCTACTGCTCAGAATGTCATTCACTTAACAGTTGCTACTATAGCTAGGTAGGCTGTCTGTTTCGGCAGTGACTCCGTTCTGCTGCCCTTTTCGCTCTGGGCTATTTGACCCAGGGCAAGAAAAAGGGGGGGGGGGAGGGTGTTCCCTTGGGTCACCTGTTTTACTATGAAAACAAGGGTATACCTCCTCCGGAGTTAGTAATTCTGAGCTGTTACTGGGATGGCTTTTTAGTGAGAAGTTTATGTTTTAAAAATTCATTCAGGTCTTAGTTTTTAAAGTATAGCTTTTGAATATAGCACGTGTCAAACGGACGTTATTATACAATCCTCAGACACTTTTAAGGAGTATAAAGAGTCTCTATTCTCTAGACTTACTTTGTTTATTGGCTTACTTTAAAAATTATTAGTATAAGGATTATACTAGATATTAATAGAGTACATGGATGTATGATGCTCAATTTTGGAAGGTGTTGTATCTTTCTAATTTATCATAAATAAGAAAGATACATGTAAGGCCTAATACTTCTTTTTCCCTAGAGGGGATGACTCTATTTTATATAATTGAGCGTATTCCAACTTGCTCTATGTCCTAGGCCCTCCAGCCTTTTTACTATTCAGCTATGTCTGGGTCATTGGTACAGTATAAAAATGTTAAAAAATTTATAGTAATTTATATATTTTTTATACTTACCAATGACCCAGACGGGGATGGCCCTCCCAGGAGTTGGGAACTCATACCTCCCCGCTGAGTACATAGCGCTTACCAGGCATTGGTTATAAGAATGATTAATGGCGCCAACTTCGGAACATCCTTGACACTGCTCATGCGCAGTAGAGGTGAAGTGTGGAGGGCCATTCAGGACATGTTTTCTTTGGTTTTAGATGCAAATTTTGGGCATTGGGGGGCAAAATTTGTGTTTGGCCCTATATTTTAAGAGTTAGCACCAGCTATGTCTGGGTCATTGGTAAGTATAAAAAATATATAAATTACTATAAATTTTTTAACTTTTCGAATATCTTCTGAGACAAGAGTGAAAATTGGAAAAATCTCTTTATGTCAAGATGATCAAACTCTGGTAGTTCACATGATGGTATACTATCCAGAATTACCTGAATTTTAGTTATGAAATAATCACTGAATTTTTTCAGAATTTCTTTAGTATTTACATGATTTGGGAGAATGCCTTTTTGTTCTTTACCAAGGAGACTGTTGGTTACCGAGAAAAGCACCCTTGTATTAGATGAGCCCTCCCTCAGAGAATTGTAGTACTCCCTCTTCGCCTTTTTGATGATCTTATTAGTTGTATTTCTTTGGTGGCAGAACATCTGCTGGTGAACCTCAAGCTTCATTTTATTGTAAAGATGCTCATGTCTGCGACGCTGTTGTTTAGCAGCTCTAACGTCTTCTGTAAACCACTCCACTTTTTCCCTATGAGTTATAATTTTTTACTTTGGTGGTGCATGTTCAGTCATGATGCCCTTAAGAGTTTCTTCAAATAAACATAGCAATTGCTCAGATGATTCGAACACAGAATTGATGAGCTGATATCCATATTTTTATACTGTACCAATGACCCAGACTTAGCTGGTGCTAACTCTTAAATTCTAGGGCCAAACACAAATTTTGCCCCCCCAATCCCCAAAATTTGCATCAAAATCCAAAAAATATATGTCCCATGTGGTCCTCCATGCTCAGTGTCAAAGAAGTCTGAAATTGGAGCCAAATCTTCATTCTTTGTTTAGCCCTGAAATCAGTAACATCTCACTGATATTTGTGCTTATAAATCTCAGTTAAAATGATGCCAGACACAAAATCATGAAAGAAATGGTGGCTCTAAGGATGAAATAAGAGGATGAGAGGAAGAAACAGTGGAAGGATGTGTTCAGGGCTGTAACTTATAATATTTTTATACTGTACCAATGACCCAGACTTAGCTGGTGCTAACTCTTAAATATTTAGGGCCAAACACAAATTTTACCCCCAATCCTCAAAATTTGCATCAAAAACCAAAAATTACATGTCCTATATGGTCCTCCATACTTTTACTCCACTGCGCACGCGCAGTGTCAAGGAGGTCTCGAAATTGGCACAATTATCATTCTTAGTTTGGCCCTAAAATCAGTAACATGTCACTGATATTTGTGCTTGTAAATCTCAGTTTAAATGATGCCAGACACATGATTATGAAAGAAATGGTGGATCTAAGGATGAAATAAGAGGATGAGAGGAAGAAACAGTGGCAGAATGTGTTCAGGGATGTAACTTATAATTTTTTTATGAAATTATTTCATGTTCCCTAATTTCGAGGCATGAGCCTTATTTTGTCATTCTGGCTATGAACTTACCATTGTTTGTTCAGTGTTTGGTAGTAGTTAAAATGTCAAATTAATGAACAATAAGATATTCTTATGACTAAGAAATATGCGACAAATGAGTTTTAGATGCCCAAAACAAGCAGAAACAGAGGCATTTGCCCATCACCAAAGGCATCAGGGGACTATGGTACACTACATTTCTGGAAGCGGAGACTACGCATGTTGGTAAACGTATCAACCAGATAAAATAGCACCCCTCCCCCACCACCTCCGCCTTCACGATGTTGGGCACTGGATGATCATGGTAATGACGTCACATGATTGAGTTACCAGGATAATCCGCGTCTATGTAACGTGACAAGGTCATTCTATGATAAATCCCCGGGAGTTGGGGGGGGGGGGTGTCTCCTCACCTTAACCAGAGCAGAAACCTTTAGTATAAATATTACATACCTTTATGCGGCAATAAATGGTAAGTGGTAAAGTCCATCTACAATAGCTGTAACTGGAATTAGTACACAGAAGTTATAACATTATCGGTTAATTTGTTGTAACATGATGGGTTGTAAAAAGTTATAACATTATGCGTCGATTTTTATAACATAACGGGTTGAAAAAAGTTATAACATTATGCGGAGTTTATAACATTATCAGTTGTTTACTACATTTTTTGTAACATTATGCGTTGGTGTAACATTATGCGGCGTTGTAACATTATCGGTTGTAACAAGCCTCTATTTTACATCGGATAGTGTTTAAATTGGTTACTGATTTTGGGCCATGGTTTCAGTGCCTGGAGTCATGTTTCCAGTTTCTGTTCACTTTTGCTTATGTTGACAACGGTTACTTCTGATGGTGATTACTTGTCTTCTATTAGTTCATCTCATAGCCAGATACATTAATACTGTCCGGAAGTGCTGCATTAGTTTTTAAAAATGTTTTAAAAATTTTGTCCACACTTAGGCTTTTTTGGGATCCATTTGGGCTCATTGTTCCCATTGGGAACTTGGGCTCTTCTGAAAATTTTTCAAAAATTTTATTTTTTTTAAATTATTTTTTCGAAATGTTATAATGGATTATATTATATTATGTATCTTTGTTTCAAGGGTTGGTGCGAGTATTATGACTGTTTATATTTTTTCAAGATGAAAAAATATTGTTCAGTTGTAATGCGAGGAAATCTTCCTCTTATTCCCATGTTCATTGTGTTTCTTGTAGTCAATGTACTCACACTAATTCTTGCTCAGTGTGTGCTAATTGGAATGACAACGTTGGAGACGTGTGTCACGGTACATTGTTAGCGGTGAGGGGTCCATTCTGGTCCTCTCTCTGCAAGGTCACTCTATTTTATCAGTCTCTTTTTCAGAAGAACAAGAACAGGGTGATGTTTCCGTGATGTCTTCAACAAGTGTGTCTCGGTCGTTGCAGTATTAGGGCTAGTGGCTAAGTGCTCATGGAAATACGACAATTGCCGAAGAGGTCCCTAGTAGGATCGAAGGCATTGATCGTCTGCTAATCCGCCCGGTGTAGCGACCATTCATCAAATGGCTTGGCAGCTGGGCTCGTCCGTTGTGGTCCAGGGAAGCAGTTTGGGTGATGCGAGAACTATAAACATCAAACGTGCACACCCAGCAATGACGGATCCGAGGATAGTACGGAGGAAGCCTGTCAGTCCGGTAGCTAGCTCGTCCAGGTCTATCCGGGCCGCGAGCTAGAGAGGCCCCCTCTCTCTTACAACAACATCTGCGCCGTGATGTTGTATGTTCGTTTGTTAGTCGGAGCATACGTCCACTCCTCCTGCTCGGGATGCTCCGTCGCATAGACAGTCCGACGTGGCTGTTCTATTGGCTTCCTCATCCTCACGTCAGCACACACGACTGCACCTTGGCTATTTGATGACAGATTTCCAGGGGACGTTCGCATATTATATAAATGCAGGAATGAACGTCCCTGGAGCTCCTGCTTCGCCGACCAGAGAATCCACGTCGACCAGGTCACTCCATCTGCTAGCCAGGGACATGAGGCCTTTCCAGTTGGGACGTTCGCATATTATATAAATGCAGGAATGAATGTCCATGGAGCTTCCAGCGGCTATTTACGTAAGACCGTGGCTCCACAGGCCTCATTGAGGAACAAGAACAGGGTAATGTTCCGCGATGTCTTCAGAAAGTGTGCTTCCGTCGTCACAATCAAATGAAGAGCTAGCGGCAAAAGTGCTCATGCAGATATGTCAGTTGCCTAAGAGGTCCCAAGTAGGATCGATGGCTTTGGCGTCCGCTAGCTCGCCCGGTGTAGCAACCATTCATCGAATGGCTCGGCAGCCGGTTCGTCCGTTACGATCCAGGAAGGAGATTTGGGTGATGGGAGCACTATAAAATACTACGTGCACACCCATTGACGACGGATACGAGGTTGGTACGGAGGAAGCCTATTTGTCCGGTTCCTAGCTTGTCCAGGTCCATCCGGGCTGCGAGCGAGAGAGGTCCCTCTCTCGTACAACAACATCTGGGCCCAGATGTTGTGGTACAGAACGTTCCTCAGTCGGAGCATATGTCCACCGCTCGGGACGCTCCGTTATATAGACAGTCCGGAGAGACTGCTCTATTGGCTTCCTCATCCTCACGGCAGCACACATGACCGCACCTTGGCTACGTGACCAATGATATCCAGCCAACCTTGCCAACTAGGAATTCCACGGTGACCAAGTCACGCCATCCGGTAGCTAAGGATACGAGGCCTTCATACTCCGGACGTTCGCATAAAGAAGTATGCAGGAGTGAACATCCTAGGAGCTTCCAGCGGCTAAATTTTGTAAGACCGCAGCTCCACAGGCCTTCGTTACGGATATGCTATCACAGATAGCACAAATTATCGCAACATCCCAGCAACCGACAGAAACTCAGTCGGATCAGGTATTATCCGAGGAAGCTGAGTTGGTACGTTCCGCTGCAGGTGCAGGCACGGACGACCAAGAATTACAAGTGGTCTGACAGGATGGCAAAAGGGATACGGAGGAGTTGGAATTTTCCCTTTCGGAACAACATAAAATAGAGTTCATCCGGCTTTATCTTTCTGACATTGTTCCTCCGGACCAAAATGCTGCATTGCCGAATAAGAGACTGATAGCGCCACTGGACACAGAATTCTTTAATCGGTTTAGGGACATCGTCCCTGACTTTCCGACACAGTCCAGAAATGTCTTAACGGACATTTGAACTATTGAATGATGCTATATATAAACTTGCTACCAAAACGGGCAGGTCCGGTTTTTTATCGGCAAATGCTCTACATCTGCCTTTCATCAATTCAAGGAATAATTCGAAACGGCAGGACAGGGCATTCCGAGAGTTCCTCTGCCCCTAGACGACCAGGCCGAAGACCTAGAATTGTCTATACTGTCGTCTATGTCAATTCATACCATGACGTTGGAAACGACAATATCGTAACAGAGCTAGTTTAGAAGCATTATCGTACGCAGTTCACCTTACCAGAGTGTTATCATTACGTCTCAAAGGAAAAGAATTCCAGGATGTACAACCTCCTTAAGAGTTTTTTCGAGGGCCATATCATTCTCCATGTATAACTCTGCCCTTTCAGTGGCAAATCTGGAGTTGGTTACACGTGACGCGGCCCTGGCTACATCCACGCGCGTGGATAGTAAGGTGAAAAATTCTCTCAGAGTCGCTCTGGTCTCTGGAGAGCTTCTCTTCGAAGGCAAGCTTTCCGCAATCTATGATCAGATAACTAAGAAAGCTTCAGCCTCTCTCTGCTATTCAAATCCGCTTCTGTAAAGTCGGATTCAGCGGAGAAGAGTAGGACAGGCACTTCTGGGGCGAATACGTCCAAGGGAAGTTCCTATAGAGGTTCCTGTGCATCCTCTAGGTCTTACTCTAGAGACCGTCAGGGTAGCGACTAAGGTAGGGGCCGTAATACTGGTGGAGACAACCGGTCAGACCCCCCTAGGTCGAGAGGGCGTGGTGCGGGCCGCGGAGGACGTGGTTTCTCCTTCCGCAAGCCTCGCAGGTCCAGGAGGTGATGGTATAAACCTCTATCGTGTTCCAGTGCGTGGAAGACTGTCGAGTTTCTCAACCATTTGGGCGTCGATTACGGACGACCCTTGGGGTCAAGGAGTGATTTCGGAAGGACTAAAACTGTCCTTCAAAGGAAAATCTCCGTTTACTTGAAGTCCAAGATGGACTCAGCTTCCGTCAATTCCGCAGAAAGAGGCTCGCTTCTATCAGAGGTCCAGTCTCTTCTGGAGAAGAATGCAATAGAGGTCATAGAAAACCAGGAATCTCCAGGTTTCTACAGCCATCTTTTTCTAGTTCCGAAACCAGACGGCTTGTTCCGTCCAGTCATAGATCTGAGCTGGATAAACAAGCTGATCGTGGCTCCAAAATTCTATATGGAGACCATCCGATCGGTCAGAGTGAGCATTCGGGTGAACGACTATGCTACGAGCGTAGATCTCAAGGATGTGTACTTTCACGTCATGGAACTTCTGGAGTTCAGAAAGTATCTTCGCCTCGCCGTCCTAGGAGTCATGTTTCAGTTCCGAGCAATGTGCTTCCATCAGAATCTAGTGCCCTGGGCTTTCACTCGAATAATGAACTCGGTAATGACTCATTTCCGAGCTCATTCGTCTGCGGTAACGTCGGCCTTCCTGGACGGCATTCTTCAGAGGTACGGCAATGTGTTAACGCTTCAGAACGATGTGCAGAATCTGCTTCTATTGCTCCAATGTCTCGGTTTCATAAGTAAATGAGGGGAAGTCGGATCTAGTGCCATCCAAGTCATTTACCCACCTGGGGATGAGCTTCGAGACTCATAACAATCTCGTTCGTCTGCCGTTAACCAGAGCGAAATTAATCAGTTGTTACGCTCGCTATTGTCTACGCTCAGACAAAGTTACAGCGTGAGAATTCATGAGACTGATAGGTTTGTGCGGAGCTGCCGCAGATTTTATTCTGATGGGGTGGCTACGCACTCGTCCTCTCCAAATTTTTCTGACCTAGAATTGGAGGGTGAAGATTCATTCGCTCGATACGGACATCCTCTTGTCAATCAAGTGAAACAAGAGATTCACACCTGGGCAGATATTCAGTGGTTAACTCAGGGAGTTCCACTGCAGTTGCCGGATCCGAGTTTTACAATTATGACAGATGCCAGTCAAACAGGTTGGGATGCAACATTGAGCCCAACGGATTTGAAATGACAGGGTCTTTGGGATCTGCAGTTCCTAAACAAGCACATAAACATCAAAGAAATGATGTCAATTTGGCTTGCGCTACGTCATTGGATGAACATTATTCAGAATGCTCACGTGCAAATTCTGTCCGAAAATACGACGCTAATAACGTATATTCGGAACCAGGGAGGCACTCATTCCATTCTGTTATTCAAGTTAACAGAATGAATCCTTCTGTTTGTACTAGAACATCAAGTTCTCCTATCGGTCCGTCATATTCCAAGTCGTCTGAACGTATTAGCGGACTCCCTTTCATGGAGGGGTCACCTGTTGCCGTCAGAATGGACTCTCAACAAACGAGTATACAATCAGATTTGCTACCAATGAGAGCGGCCAGTGATAGACTTATTTGCGATGCATCTCAACAATCAGTTGCAGACGTATGTGTCACCATGTCCGGATCCTTGAGCGTTTGCAGTAGACGCTCTATCGATCTTGTGAGTCGGAATGATAGGATATGCGTATCCTCTAGCGCCGTTGATTCAGCAGATATTGCTCAAGTTTAAACAATCTCAATGCAAAATTCTGTTGGTAGCATCTCTGTCTCCACAGAGACCGTGGATTAATCTACTCAGGTGTCTGTTGTGGGACATGCCGTGGAAGCTTCCTCCACATTTCAGTCCATTCCATTGCCAGATGGATTCAATTAACTATCCGTACTGCTTATGATAAATTATCTTCAACTCAGCAGTCTGCGCTTAAGTTTTCAGCTCATGAAGTAAGAGTTCTATCTACACCTTGGGCTTATGCTAATAGTGTTGCTATTACAGATCTAATGAAGGCTGCATATTGGTCTCAGCCTTCCACTTTCACAAATTTTTATCTTAGAAATATTGAGTCCATTTCTAGAGATCTGCATTGTTTAGGTCCATTATCTGTTGCTCAGAATATTGTCCACTAAACAGTTGCAACTATAGTTATGCAGGCTTTCTGTTCTGGCAGTGACTCTGTCCTGCTGCCCTCTTCGCTCTGGGGTATTTGATCCAGGGCAAGGGGAAGGGGAGGAGGGAAGGTGTTCCTTTAGGTCACCTGTTTTATAGTGAAAAGCAAGGGAATACCTCCTCCTGAGTCAGTAATTCTGAGTTGGTGTCGGAATGGTTTTAAAGTGTAAAGCTAATGTTAACTCATCCATGTAATATTTTTAAAGTGTAGCTCGGTGTGAAGCTTTTGTTTTTGTATATGTCACGTGTCATACGGGCGTTAATATACAATCCTCGGACACTTTTAATGAGTATAAAGAGTCTCATTTCTCTGGACTTCCTTTATTTATTGGCTTTCCTTTAAAAATAATTAGCATAACGGGTTATACTGGAGGTTAATAGAGATCATTGATGTTATTGTGCTCAATTACAGAATGGTGTTGTGTCTTTCTTTTTTTGATGCAAATAAGAAAGATACATGTAAAGCCTATTTCTCCTTTCTCCTCGAGGGGATAATTCTGTTATATGTAGTTGAGCCTATTGGATTTTCCTTTATGTCCTAGGCCCTCCAACCTTTTTATTATTCAGCTAAGTCTGGGTCATTGGTACAGTATAAAAATGTTAAAAAAATTATTATATATTTTTTATACTTACCAATGACCCAGACAGGGGATGGCCCTCCCATGAGTTGGGAACTCATACCTCCCCTCTGAGTACATAACGCTTACCAGGCACTGGTTGTAAGAATGATAATTGCGCCAATTTCGAGACCTCCTTGACACTGCGCATGAGCAGTGGAGGAAAAGTATGGAGGACCATATAGGACATGTAATTTTCGGTTTTTGATGCAAATTTGGGGGATTGGGGGTAACATTTGTGTTTGGCCCTAAATATTTAAGAGTTAGCACCAGCTAAGTCTGGGTCATTGGTAAGTATAAAAAATATATAAATTACAATAAATTTTTTAACTTTTATGCAAAATTATTTCATGTTCCCTAATTTCGGGGCATAAGCCTGACGTTTACATTCTTGTTATGAAATTTCCACAGTTTATTCAGAGTTTCCTCTCTTCCTTTCCTTAATACCCCCCTTGCTATTCTCCCATGCTTTTGGCATAATTTTTGTAATTTTTTTTTACTGAAATTTCTTGGGAATTTTGGCTTGGTAACAGAATGTTTATTCTGTTTTTCCCCATAGTTACGTCCTCACCCTAGGGTGGTTAGGCATTTCGGTCATGCATCTACCATCTGATGTACTGCAGTTTCGTTTCAGGAAGCCTCTGTTTTACATCGGATAGTGTTTAAATTGGTTACTGATTTCGGGCCATATTATCAGTGCCTGGAGTCTTGTTTCCAGTTTTATTTACTTTTGTTTATGTTGACAGTGGTTACTTCTGACAGTGATTCCTTGTCTTTTATTAGTTCTACTCATAGCTAGATACATTTATATTGTCTGTAAGTGTAACATTAATTTTTAAACATGTTTTAAAAATTTTTGTCCACACTTAGGCTTTTTGGGGATCCATTTGGGCTCATCATTCCCATTGGGAACTTGGGCTCATCTTGAAAATTTTTTGAAAAAAATTTTTTCTTTTGAATTAATTTTCGAAATGTTTGTGATGGATTATTATTATTATGTATCTTTGTTTTCAATGGTTGGTGCGAGTACGATGACTGTTTATTTTTTCAAAATGAAAGAATATTGTTCAATTGTAAATCGAGGAAGTCTTCGTCTGATTCTCATGTTCATTGTATTTGTTGTAGTCTGTGTACTCGCACTAATTCTTGCTCAGTGTGTGCCAATTCAGATGACAAATGTTGGAGACGTGTGTCACGGTGTATTGTTAGTGGTGCCGGTCCTCTCTTCACAGGGTCACTCTAGTTTTTTCAGTCTCTTTTTCAGAGGAACAAGAACAGGGTTATGTTTCCGTGATGTCTTCAAAAGTGTGCTTCTGTCATCGCAATAATGAGCTAGCGGCAAAGTGCTCAAGGTATGCAGCAAGTGCCTAAGAGGTCCCACGTAGGATCGACGGTCACTTGTCGCCCACTAGCTCCCTGGTGAAGCAATCATTCATGAAATGTTTGTGACGCCGGGTTCGTCCATTGCGGTCCAGGAGAGGAGAAGGGGTGTTGCGAGCACTATAATCTCGAATCACGCACACCCGGCGACGACAGATCGGAAGATGGAACGGAGGAAGCCAGTCAGTCCGGTAGCTAGCTCGTCCAGGTCTATCCAGACCGCGAGCAAGAGAGGCCCCCTCTCTCTTACAACAACATCTGGGCCGAGATGTTGTTGTATGTAACGTTCGTTAGTCGGAGCATACGTCCACTCCTCCTGCTCGGGACGCTCCGTAGCATAGACAGTCTGGCGTGGCTTGTCTATTGGCTTCCTCATCCTCACGTCAGCACACACGGCCGCACCTTGGCTATGTGACCGCAGATATCCAGCCTGCTTTGCTGACCAGGGAGTCCACGTCGACCAGGTCACACCATCCGCTAGCCAAGGACACGAGGCCTTTCCAGTTGCGACGTTCGCATATCAGAAGTGTGCAGGAATTAACGTCCCTGGAGCTTCCAGCAGCTAAATTACGTAAGACCGCGGCTCCACAGGCCTCCGTGACGGACTTGCTATCACAGATAGCTCAATTCATTGCAGCATCCCAGCAGCTATCAGAAACTTTTCATAAAGAAACTCTCTGAGCAAGCTGGGTCGGTTCGCTCCCCTGCAGAGTCAGTAAGGGACGACCGACATTCTTATGTGGTCCAGGTGGATGGTAAAAGGGAATCAGCACAGCTGAAATTTTCCCTTTCCGAACAACTTAAGGTGGCCATAGATTTCATCCAGCTTCACCTTTTAGAAGTTGTTTCTCTGGACCAAAATGCTGCGTTACCTGATAAAAAACTGAAAGCGTCACTGGACACAGACTTTTTCGGCCGGATTAGGGACACTGTCCTTGAGTTTCCGACCCAGTCCAGAAATGTCACGGACATTTGAACTTTTGAATGACGCTATATTCAAGCTAGCCTCTAAGACTGGCAAATCCAGTTTCTTATTGTCTAGCGCTATACAGCTGCCTTTCATCAATGCTAGACATAGATTTGAAACAGCAGGACAAGGCGTGCCGAGAGTTTCTCTGCGTTTGGACGTCTAGGCAGAAGACCTGGAATTGTCATTGCCGGCGTCCATGTCTATTAACTCCAGTATACTGGAGACGACAATCTCGTCTAATAGAATTAATTTAGACGCATTATCTCACGTAGATCACCTCACCAGAGCATTATCACTACGTCTCGAAGGGAAAGAATTCCAGGATGTTCAAACTTCCTTAAGAGTTCTTTCGAGGGCTATAGGATATTCTACGTATAACTCCGCCCTTTCATGGGCAATATGGAGTTAGTCAGACGTGATGCTGCCCTGGCTGCATCCACAAGAGTGGATAGTAAGGTGAAAAAACTCTCTTCCAGTCGCTCCTGTCTCAGGAGAGCTTCTCTTCGAATTAAGCTTTCTACAATCTATAATCAGATTGGCATGGCGGGGGTTTGAACCCACGCCAAGAGGGTTTCCTTCGGCATCAACCGCCTAGCGAAACTGTACTGAACCACGCACACCACTCGGCCACCGACAGACCCCAGACAGGGGTCTGTCGGTGGCCAACTGGTGTGCGTGGTTCAGTATAGTTTCGCTAGGCGGTTGGTGCCGAAGGAAACCCTCTCGGCATGGGTTCGAACCCCCGCCATGCCAATGTAAACAAAACCAGCGTCCTTTCTTAATTCTATGGCATCCGAGAAATTTGAAAAAGACAAGTACTGTCGCTGATTTCTTCTGAGGTGCAGTTCGTAGAATTAAGTGCTTAGATGCAACTATCTGATGTATAATCAGATTACTGAGAAAGCTTTGGATTCTCTATTTTTAATTCCGCTTTGAAAAAGTCGGAGTCAGCAGGGAGGAGTAAGGCAGGTACTTTGGGAGCGAATACGTCCAAAGGAAGTTCCTATAGAGGATCTAAGAAAGACTCTACGTCTTACTCCGGAGACCGTCAGAGTAGCGACTCACATAGGGGTCGTAATGCTGGCCAAGATATCCGGTCAGATGCCCCTAGGTCGACTGGGCGAGGTGCGGGTCGTGGAGGACGTGTTTTCTCCTTCCACAATCCTCGCAGGTCCAGGAGGTGATGGTCTAAACCTCTATTGCGTTCCAGTGAGTGGAAGGCTGTCGAGATTCTTAACCAATTGGTTGTCAATTATGGACGAGCCATGGGTGCAAGGGGTTATTTCCGAAGGTAGGAAAAACCTCCGTTAACTCGAAGTCCACGCTGGTCTCAGCTTCCGTTAAACGTTCAGAAGAGAGATTCGCTTCTATCAGAAGTTCAATCTCTTCTGGACAAGAACGCTGTAGACGTCGTAGAAAACCAGGAATCACCAGTTTTCTGCAGTCACCTGTTCCTGGTTCCAAGATCAGATGGCTCATTTTGTCCAGTTATAGATCTGAGCTGGATAAACAAGCTGATCGTGGCGCCAAAATTTTATATGGAGAACATCCGATCAGTCAGAGCGAGCACTCAAGTGAACGATTATGCTGTGAGCATAGATCTCAAGGATGCATACTTTTACGTCATGGTACATCCGGCATTTAGAAAGTACCTTCGCTTCGCTGTCACAGGAGTTGTTTTCAGTTCCGAGCAATGATGCTCTGGTCTGAACCTAGTGCCCTGGGCCTTCACTCGAATAATGATCTCGGTAATGACTCATTTCCGAGCTCATTTGTCTGTGCTAACGTCGGCCTACTTGGACGACATTTTTCAGGGTTACGGCAGCAATTTAACGCTTCAGAACGATGTTCAGAGTCTGCTTCAATTGCTCCGACATATCGGTTTCATAGTAAACGAAAAGAAGTCGGATCCAGTGTCGTCCAAATCATTCACCCACGTGGGAATGAGCCTAGAGACACACAACAATCTCTTTCATCTGCCGTTAACCAGAGCAATATTAGTCAGTTGTTACGCTCACTTTTGTCTTCACTCAGATGTAGTAACAGCGAGAGAATTCATGAGACTGACAGGTTTGTGCGGACCCGCTGCAGATCTTATTCCGATGGAGCGGCTACGCACTCGTCCTCTCCACATATATTTTATCTCAGAATTGGAGTGTGAAGACTCATTCGCTCGAATCGAACATTGTCTTGTCAATCAAGTGAAACATGAGATTCAGGCTGGGGCAGATATTCAGTGGTTAACTCAAGGAGTACCACTGCAACTACCGGATCTGAGTTTTACAATAACGACAGATGCGAGTCAAACAGGTTGGGACGCAACTCTGAGCCCAACGGATTCGAGGTGCCAGGGTCTTTGGGATCCACAGTTCGTAAAACAAGCACATAAACATCAATAGATGATGTCAATATGGCTTGTGCTTCGTCAATGAATGAACATTCTTCAGAATTTGCATGTCCAAATTCTGTCCGACAATTCGACAGCAGTAGCATACATTCGGAACTAGGGAGACACTCATTCCATTCCCGTTATTCAGTTTAACAGAAAGGATCCTTCTGTTTGTCCTAGAGCATCAAGTTCTTCTATCGGTCCGTCATATACCGGGTCGTCTGAACGTTCTAGCAGACTTCCTTTCTCGGAAAGGTTGCATGTTGCCGTCAGAATGGACTCTCAACAAACAAGTATTCAATCAGATTTGTTACCAATGGGATCATCCTATGATAGACTTATTTGCAATGCATCTCAACAATCAGTTGCAGATGTATGTGTCGCCATGCCCAGATCCTCGAGCGTTTGCAGTAGATGCTCACTCGATCTCTTGGAACGGAATGATAGAATACGCCTATCCTCCAGCTCTGTTGATTCAGCAGATATTTCTAAAATCAAGCAATCTCACTGCAAGATTCTGTTGGTAGCATCTCTGTCACCCCAGAGACCATGGATAAATCTACTCAGGTGTCTGTTGTGGGACATTCCGCGGAAGCTTCCTCCACGGGAGGACCTTCTTTCGAAGAGGAAATCGTGCACACTGCATCACAACCTGCAAGGTCTCAACCTTCACGTATTTCCGTTGTGCGGTCCTTCTTGCACGGCAAGCATTTTACAGGACGGGCATTGGATGCAATTTCTAACTGTAGGAGGACCTCCTCTTCACTAAATTATGCTGCTAAGTGGAAGGTTTTCTATAGGCGGTGTAGGGATCATTCTATTGATTTTTATGATTCCTCCTTTCCAGACCTTGCTAATTTTCTTGTCTACTTGTTTGACGAGATCAAACTGCAGCCAATAACCATTAAGGGTTATAGGTCTATGGTATAGGATACCTATGCTCATCATGATAGGTTACAGATTGGACCTACTGTCTCTTTATCTAAGTTAGTGAAAAACTTTTCGATAAACAGACCTAGAACCCTTAGGTCAATTCCTAAGTGGAATTTAGCTTGGGTTCTTCTGAAGCTAAAAGAAGTGCCATTTGAGCCTCTTGATACAGTGGACTTCAAATTCTTATCTTATAAGGCAGCTTTTCTCTTAGCCTTCTCTTCTGCCAGAAGACTTAGTGAGCTTCATGCACTATCAGTTGATGATTCTCACTATCGTAGTGTTGGTAATACTATTACTTTAACTACTAATGTTGGATTTTTGGCCAAGAATCAGGGTCCTAATAAGTATCCCGAACCTATTGTTATTAAGGCTCTGCCGTCTTCAGACGGTCATAGGCCTTTGCTCTGTCCAATTAGAGCCATGCGTATTTACAAACATAGATCTCAGTTTATCAGAAAGAGACTTAAGCGTTTCTTTCTGTCTCTGCTGCATAATAGAAAGGACATTACAGTCCATTCTATTGCAAGATGGATTCAAGTAACTATCCGTACTGCTTATGAAAAATTATCTTCAACTGTGCAGTCTGTGCTTAAGATTTCGGCGCATTAAGTAAGAGCACTGTCAACATCTTGGGCTTATGCTAATAGTGTTGCTATTACCGATTGATGAAGGCTGCATATTGGTCTCAGCCTTCCACGTTCACAAATTTTTATTTCTATAGTTATGCAGGCTTTCTGTTCCGGTAGTGACTCTGTCCTGCTGCCCTCTTCTTTCTGGGGTATTTGACCCAGAGCAAGGGGAAGGGGGAGAGGGGATGGTGTTCCCTTGTATCACCTGCTTTATAGTGAAAAGCAAGGGAATACCGCCTCTGGAGTCAGTAATTCCGAGTCGGTGCCGGGATAGTTTTAAGTGTAAAGCTAATGTCTATCTCATTTATGTAATATTTTTAAAGTGTAGCTTGGTGTGAAACATTTGTATATGTCACGTGTCATACGAGCGCTAATATACAATCCTTGGACACTTTTAAATGAGTATAAAGAGTCTCATTCTCTGGACTATCTTTATTTTTATACTGTACCAATGACCCAGACTTAGCTGGTGCTAACTCCAACAAAACCAGGGCCAAACACAAATTTTGCCCCCCAATCCCCAAAATTTGCATCCAAAACAAAAAGAAATCATGTCCTAAAGGACCTCCATACTACGCCTCTACTGCGCATGTGCAGTGACGCAGTTGTCCCGAAATTGGCGCCAATTATCATTCTCTGTTTGGCCCTTCATCAGTCAACATCTCACTGATCTTTGTGCTTGTAAATCTCAGTTTAAAGGATGCCAGACACGTAATTTTTGGAGAAAATGTGATTCTAAGGAGGATAGAAGGAGGAGAGGAAAAAGAAGTGGCAAAAAATAATCAGGGCTGTACTTAAAATTTTTTGATGAAATTATGTTAAGTTGCCTATTTTCGAGGCATGGGCCTCTTGTTGTCATTCTTGCTAATTGTTGCACTGCTTATTCAGTGTTTCCTCTCCCCTAGCCTTCTAAAGTCCCCCCTGGCAATTCTCCCATGCTTTTGGCATATTTTTGAGAAATTTCATTTCTAAAATTTCCTGGGAGAGTTGCTTGGTTACAGAATGTTTTCTGTTATTTTCCCCATAGTTACGTTTTCACCCATGGGTGTATAACGTTTGTGTTCTGCATCTTCCATCTGATGTTCTACAGATTCTCCCCTGGGAGTCTCTGTTTTGCATCAGATAGAGTGGAATTGATGACTGATTCCGGGCCAGTTTTTTCAGTGCCTGAAGTCATGTTTTCTAGTGTGTTTACACTGTTTGTTTTCATTGGCAACAGCCTTTTTTGAGGGGGGCTGTTTGCCTTTGTGGTAGTTTATCTCATTATAAGATACATTTATATTATCCGAAAGTGTCTCATTAATTATTTTATATAAATTTAAAATTTTTGACCACACTTTGCCATCGGATCCATCGGGGCTCAACGTTACTTTTCAGCAACTTGGGCTTCTCTGAAAAAATATTTTTTCAAAATTATTTTGTTTTGCAATTGTTTTTTCATTTATTAATGGATCATGTTATTATGTATCTTTGTGTCAGGGGTTTTTGCGAGTAACTAGGACTTATTGTTGTTCTTTCACAATGAAGGGACATTGTTCAAATTGTAATAGGAAGAAATCTTCCTCTGACTTTCATGATCATTGTATTAATTGTAGTCAGTGTTCTCGCATTAATCCCTGTCCTATATGTGAACATTGGGATGAGAAACATTGGAAACGTGTGTCACGATATGTTGTTTCTGGAGAAAGAGCGATGCCGGCTCTTTCTCCACAAGGTCACTCTGCTCTCTCATTTTCTATTTCAGAGGAACCAGAACAGGGTGATGTTTCCATGTTATCTTCTTCAAGTGTGCGTCCGTCGTCACAAATGAATTCAGAGCTAGCGGCAAAAGTGCTCATGGAGATTAGACAAATGTCGTCTGCTAGCTCGCCCGGTGTAGCGTCCATTCACCGAATGGTTCGGCAGCCGGGTTCGTCCGATGCGGTCCAAGAGGAAATTTTGGGTGATGCGAGCACTATAAACATAATAGATGCACACCCAGTGACGGCGGATAGTAAGCGAGAACGGAGGAAGCCTTTTAGTCCGGTTCCTAGCTCGTCCAGGTCCAGCCGGGCCGCGAGCGAGAGAGGTCCCTCTCTCGTACAACAACATCTGGGACCAGATGTTGTGGTACAAAATGTGTCTTTAGCGGAGCATACGTCCGTCGCTCGGGACGCTCCGTTGTATAAGCAGTCCGCAGAGACTGTTAAGGCTTCCTCTTCTCGTCAGCGCACACGACCGCACCTTGGCTGTGTGACCGCCGATATTTTACCAGCTTCGCCGATGAAGGATTCTTCGGCGACCAGGTCACACTATCCGGCAGCCAGGGATTCGAGACCGATGGACTCCGGACGTTCGCATAGGAAAAGTATGCGGGAGCCATCTGATGCGGAGCTGCCCTCGGCGAAGCAGCGAAAGACTGCGCCTCCGCAGGTCTCGACATCGGACATTCTTGTGCAGATAGCACAGCTTATCGCAGCATCCCAGCAGCCGACAGAAACGGTGTCGGATCGAGAATTATCCGACGGCGCTGGGTCGGTACGCTCCGCCGAAGCATCGGGGGCGGACGACCGGGAACATCGGGAGGTCCGACCGGATGGTGAAAGGGATACGGATGACTTGGAGCTATCCCTTTCGGAACAACATAAAGCTGCCGTGGACTTCATCCGGCACTTTCTCCCTCAAGTTGTTCCGTCGGGCCAGACTGCTGCGCTTCCGGACAAGAGAATTATAGCGTCATTGGACTCTGAATTTTTTGAGCGGTTCAGGGACATCGCTCCCGAGTTTCCGTCGCAGTCCAATAATGTTGCAAGAACATTTGAATTATTGAACGACGCTATATTTAAACTTGCTTCCAGGACGGGGAAAGCAGGTTTCTTGTCCGCTAATACTCTTAACCTGCCTTTCATTAATGCAAGGAATAAATTCGATACGGCAGGACAGGGTATACCGAGAGTTCCTCTGCGTATGGACGACGAGGCGGAAGACTTAGAGCTATCATTACCGTCGTCAGCTTCTATTCCAACCGCGGTGTTGGAAACAGCTATTGCGTCTAACAGAGCCAATTTAGATGCCTTATCTTACGCAGATCACCTTACTAAGGCGTTATCACTGCGCCTTCAAGGGGAAGAGTTTCAGGATATACAATCCTCTTTAAGACTTCTTTCAAGGGCAGTAGCTTATTCCACGTGTAACTCCGCCCTTTCAGTGGCAAATCTGGAGTTGGTTAGACGTGACGCAGCCCTAGCTACATCCACACTAGTGGATTCTAAGGTGAAGAACTCTCTTAGAGTCGCTTCGGTCTCAGGAGAACTTCTCTTTGACGGCAAGCTTTCCGCTATTTATGATAAAATTAAAAAGAAAGCTAATGATTCTCTGTTGTTCAGATCGGCTCCTAAAAAGTCGGATACAGCAGACACGAATAAGACAGGCACTTCTGGGTCTAATGCGCCTAAGAGAGGTTCCTATAGAGGTTCCGGTGCGTCCTCTTGGTCTTATTCGAGAGACCGTCAGGATAGCGACTCTCGTTCGGGACGTCCTTCAGGCCGGGACAATCGGTCGGACGCCCCGAGGTCGACGAGGCGAGGTGCGGGTCGTGGAAGACGTGGTTTCTCCTACCGCAGGCCTCGCAGGTCCAGGAGGTGATGGCTTAAACCTCTATCGCGTTCCGGTTGGCGGAAGGTTGTCGAGTTTTTCACAAGAGTGGGCGTCGATTACGGACGACCCTTGGGTGAGAGGAGTGACTTCGGAAGGTCTAAAGATATCCTTCAAACGAAAGCCTCCATTAACTCGAAGTCCAAAGTGGACTCATCTTCCGTCAAATCCACAGAAAAGAGACGCTCTGTTATCAGAGGTGCAGTCTCTTTTAATGAAGAACGCGGTAGAGGTCGTAGAAAACCAGGAATCTCTGGGATTCTACAGCCATCTGTTTCTGGTTCCGAAACCAGACGGCTCGTTCCGTCCAGTCATAGATTTGAGCTGGATAAACAAGCTGATCGTCGCTCCGAAGTTTTATATGGAGACGATTCGATCGGTCAGAGCGAGTATTCGGGTGAACGATTATGCAACGAGCATAGATCTCAAAGATGCGTACTTTCACGTCATGGTACATCCGACATTCCGAAAGTATCTACGCTTTGCAGTCCTAGGAGTGGTGTATCAATTCCGGGCGATGTGCTTCGGATTGAATCTAGCACCCTGGGCTTTCACTCGGGTAATGAACTCGGTAATGATCTACTTCCGAGCTCATTCGTCTGCGGTAACGTCGGCCTACCTGGACGACATTCTTCAGAGGTACGGCAATGAGTTAACGCTTCAGAACGATGTTCAGAATCTTCTTCTATTGCTCCGACGTCTCGGTTTTATAGTAAACGAGGAGAAGTCGGATCTGGTGCCGTCCAAGTCATTCACTCATCTGGGAATGAGCTTCAAGACGCACAACAATCTCGTTCGTCTGCCGTTAACCAGAGCGAAATTAGTCAGTTGTTACGCTCGCTATTGTCTGCACGCAGACAAAGTCACGGCGAGAGAATTTATGAGACTGATAGGTCTGTGCGGAGCCGCCGCGGATCTCATTCCGATGGGGCGGCTACGCACACGTCCTCTTCAAATTTTCCTGACTCAGAATTGGAGTGTGAAAATTCATTCGCTCGATGTAGACGTTCTCTTGTCAGATCAAGTGAAACAAGAGATTCAGACTTGGGCAAACATTCAGTGGTTAACTCAAGGAGTTCCGCTGCAGTTGCCGGATCCGAGTTTTACCGTTATGACGGATGCCAGTCAAACAGGTTGGGGTGCATCATTAATCCCAACGGATTCGAGATGCCAGGGTCTTTGGGATCCGCAATTCCGGTGCAAGCACATAAACATCAAGGAAATGATGTCAATTTGGCTTGCGTTACGTCACTGGATGGACATTATTCACGATGCTCATGTCCAAATCCTATCCGACAATACGACAGTAGTGGCGTATATACGGAATCAGGGAGGCACTCATTCAGTTCCGTTGTTCAATCTAACGGAAAGAATCCTTCTGTTTGCGTTAGAACATCACGTTCTTCTTTCGGTCCGTCACATACCGGGTCGTCTGAATGTGCTAGCAGACTCCCTTTCACGAAAGGGTCGCTTGTTGCCGTCGGAGTGGACTCTCAACAAACAAGTATTCAATCAGATTTGCTACCAATGGGAACGGCCAATGATAGACTTATTTGCGACACATCTCAACAATCAGTTGCAGACGTATGTGTCTCCGTGTCCGGATCCAAGAGCATTTGCAGTAGACGCTCTGTCGATCCCTTGGGACGGAATGATAGGATATGCGTATCCTCCAGCGCCGTTAATTCAACAAGTATTGCTAAAGATAAAACAATCTCAATGCAAGATTCTGTTGGTAGCATCTCTGTCGCCACAGAGACCGTGGATAAATCTACTCAGGTGTCTGTTGTGGGACCTACCGCGGAAGCTTCCTTCACGAGAGGATCTTCTTTCGCAGGGGAAATCGCGCCAACTCCATCACAACCCGCAAGGTCTCAACCTTCACGTTTTTCCGTTGTGCGGTCCTTCTTGCATGGCAAGCACTTTACAGGACGAGCAGTGGACGCGATTTCTAACTGTAGGAGGACCTCCTCTTCGCTAAACTATGCGGCTAAGTGGAAGGTTTTTCGTCGTTGGTGTAGGGATCATTCTGTAGATATATTTGATCCCTCTATACCAGACATTGCAAACTTTCTAGTATACTTGTTTGACGAAATCAAACTGCAGCCTGTTACTATAAAGGGTTATAGATCTATGTTATCTGATACCTATGCACATCATGATAGTTTACAAATTGGATCTAATGTCTCTTTATCGAAGTTGGTTAGAAACTTTTCGATAAATAGACCCAGAACTCTTAGATTAATTCCTAAGTGGAATTTAGCTTGGGTTCTCCTTAAATTGAAGGAAAAGCCATTTGAACCTCTTGGGACAGTAGATTTCAAATTCTTATCTTATAAGACAGCTTTTCTCTTCTGCCAGAAGAGTCAGTGAGCTTCATGCACTATCGGTGGATGATTCTCATTATCGTAGTGTTGGGAACACTATCACCTTCACTACTAATGTGGGTTTTTTAGCTAAGAATCAGGCTCCTAATAAATATCCGGAACCTGTTATTATTAAGGCTCTTCCGTCTTCAGACGGGCGTAGGCCTTTACTCTGTCCTGTTAGAGCACTACGTATATATAAACAGAGATCTCAGTTTATCAGAAAGGGACGGAAACGTTTCTTTCTGTCTTTGATGCCTAATAGAAAGGACATTTCAGTCCATTCTATTGCTAGATGGATTCAGTTAACTATCCGTACTGCTTATGAAGATTTATCTTCTTCTCAGCAGTCTGTGCTTAAGATTTCTGCTCATGAAGTAAGAGCTCTTTCTACTTCCTGGGCTTATGCTAATAGTGTTGCTATTACAGATTTAATGAAGGCTGCTTATTGGTCTCAGCCATCCACATTTACGAATTTTTATCTCAGAAATATTGAGTCCATTTCTGGAGACCTGCATTGTTTAGGTCCGTTATCTGTTGCTCAGAATGTCGTCCACTAAACAGTTGCAACTATAGTTATGCAGGCTTTCTGTTCCGGCAGTGACTCCGTCCGGCTGCCCTCTTCGCTCTGGGCTATTTGACCCAGGGCAAGGGGAAGGGGTGGGGGGGGGGGGGTGTTCCCTTAGGTCACCTGCTTTATAGTGAAAAGCAAGGGAATGCCTCCTCCAAGTCAGTATTTCTGAGTCGCTTCCGGGATGGTTTTAAAGTGTAATATTAATGTTTAAATTCATTCATGTCTTATTTTTAAAGTGTAGCTCGGTGTGAAGCATTTGTATATGTCAAGTGTCAAACGGGCTTTAATATACAATACTCGGACACTTTTAAATGATTATAAAGAGTCTCAATTCTCTGGACTACTTTATTTATTGGCTTGCTTTAAAAATAATTAGTATAAGGGTTATACTGGATGTTAATAGAGAACATGAATGTTATTGTGCTCAATTATTAAGGGTAGTGTATCTTTCTAATTTAATATTAAATAAGAAAGATACATGTAAAGCCTAATACTCCTTTTCTCCTTAAGGGGTTACCTCTTTACTATATAGTTGAGCTTATTGGATTTTCCTCTATGTCCTAGGCCCTCCAGCCTGTTTACTATTCAGCTAAGTCTGGGTCATTGGGACAGTATAAAAATGTTAAAAAATTTATAGTAATTTATATATTTTTTATACTTACCAATGACCCAGACGGGGATGGCCCTGCCTGGAGTTGGGAACTCTTGCCTCCCCGCTGAGTACATAGCGCTGACCAGGCACTGCCAGTAAGAATGATAATTGGCGCCAATTTCGGGACGACTGCGTCACTGCGCATGCGCAGTTGAGGCGTAGTATGGAGGTCCTTTAGGACATGATTTCTTTTTGTTTTGGATGCAAATTTTGGGGATTGGGGGGCAAAATTTGTGTTTGGCCCTGGTTTTGTTGGAGTTAGCACCAGCTAAGTCTGGGTCATTGGTAAGTATAAAAAATATATAAATTACTATAAATTTTTTAACATTTATTGGCTTTCCTTTAAAAAGATTAGTATAATGGGTTATACTGGATGTTAACAGAGATCATTGATGTTATTGTGCTCAATTACGGAATGGTATTGTGTCTTTCTTTTTTGATACAAACAAGAAAGATACATGTAAAACCTGTTCTCCTCTTCTCCTTGAGGGGATAATTCTGTTTACATGTAATTGAGTCTATTGGATTATCCTTTATGTCCTAGGCCCTCCAGCCTTTTTTCTATTCAGCTAAGTCTGGGTCACTGGTACAGTATAAAAATGTTCAAAAATTTATAGTAATTTATATATTTTTTATACTTACCAATGACCCAGACGGGGATGGCCCTCCCATGAGCTGGGAACTCATACCTCCCTGCTAATTACATAACGCTTACCAGGCACTGGTGGTAAGAATGAGGATTTGGCTCCAATTTCTTGACAAATTTTGGAGATTGGGGGTGCAAAATTTGTGTTTGGCCCTAGAATTTAAGAGTTAGCACCAGCTAAGTCTGGGTCATTGGTAAGTATAAAAAATATATAAATTACTATAAATTTTTTGACTTTCAAGGCATCAATATTTATGGATTTATATTTTCGATAAGTAATTTTCTTGGGAGGAATTTTTGTTTTTGAAGTTTCCAGTGTCAATTCGGCCAAGACCGCATAGTGATCAGACAATGCTGGATCTGTGACATGGACATTTTGTACTGACATGCTGTTACTTTGACGAAAAAGAATTAGATCCATGGTGTGTCTTGTGTGTAGGTATTTGAGACCAGTTGTGAATAGCCAAATGATTCAAACAAATTTGTGAATTGCTTAGCAAAAATATCATTTAAATTGTCAACATGGATTTTAAAATCGCCGGCAATAGGTATATCACATCCATACAAGGCAGAGAAGGACAGACATGCCGAAAATTCATTTAGAAACTATTCTGATGTAAGTTTGTTCCTTTTTGATGGTGGCGGTTGGTAAACTATGAGTAATCGAAGTGAACTGTTGCTCGACGTGAGGCAGTCTATCATTTCCAAAGATAGCAGAGATTTATATATATCAGGATTCTGTTTTACATTTAAGGCATCACTGTGGATGACTGCTACACCACCACCTCGACTCCCCCCATGAGTTGTGTAAAATGGAGAAACCCAGTGGTGATAGTTGTCCAATGGAAAAACTGTCACTATCATTTTCTTTCAACCATGTTTCATTCAGTTAGAGCCAAGACACTGAGATTGTTATCTAGTATGAAGTCCTTTAGATCATGTTCCTTCTCAGAAACAGATCTTGTATTAAGTATTCCAAAGTTCAAATCAGGTATGTGAGTTATTCTAACAGATCAGTCATGAAAAGTTTTATATTGGATTACTGAAACTGAATAGGTCTGCAAACATCGGAAATTTAGTGGTTGTCACAGTAATTTTTTCAAAGATCACTTTTTACCTATAGGCAATAGACAGGTTAAGTTTACACCGGCAGAATGGCATAGCTTGGAGTTTGAAAGTTATATACATTTAACAGGGTTATTCCATTAACCCTTTATCCAAATGATATCGCAAAATTTATTACTTTTAAGTATTATTCTGTCACTATCATTATCACTCAACCATGTTTCATTCAGTTAGAGCCAAGACACTGAGATTGTTATCTAGTATGAAGTCCTTTAGATCATGTTCCTTCTCAGAAACAGATCTTGTATTAAGTATTCCAAAGTTCAAATCAGGTATGTGGGTTATTCTAACAGATCAGTCATGAAAAGTTTTATATTGGATTACTGAAACTGAATAGGTCTGCAAACATCGGAAATTTAGTGGTTGTCACAGTAATTTTTTCAAAGATCACTTTTTACCTATAGGCAATAGACAGGTTAAGTTTACACCGGCAGAATGGCATAGCTTGGAGTTTGAAAGTTATATACATTTAACAGGGTTATTCCATTAACCCTTTATCCAAATGATATCGCAAAATTTATTACTTTTAAGTATTATTCTTTTTAAATTTTCAAAAAAATTTAAATAAAAACATATGTGACCCATCATTGGAACGATCCCATTCCAATTCCAATGAGGGGTCATGTGATATGGTTTTGATGAAATTTTTTGAATTTTTTTTTTTCCAACTGCTGAATTCGCATTTTACACATGCAGATGTGATAAAGGTAATGGGTTAGTATCTGATTGAGTGTAATGTAATGTAATTGATGTGATTTCTTTGTGTATTGCATACACTGTATTTGCTCATTAACTTTTTGAGTGCTATAAGCACATATCTGAGCCTTCTTGAAAAGTGCTTGAGCCATATTTACACAGTTTATATATGTATTGTGAGGAGGTGCTTCATGTTTTGTGTGAAGTGAACAAAAAATTTAATCAGGATTTATTTCAGTTTCTCCAATAAATTTTAACAACATGTATATGAACACTTGTAAATACCAAAGGTAGCATAGCCATCAAGCAGTTTAACCCATTACCCAAAGTAATACAGCTAAAACCAGCCAGCGCTATTCACAAAAATCACCATTCATTTTTTTTATTATTTTTACACTTATTTGTCTCAAAAACATGGCTTATGACCCCTCATTGGAATGAGCTCATTCCAATGAGGGGAAATAAGCTCTGTATTTGATGCAAAAATGGAAAATAATTATTCAAGAAATCTGTTTGCAGGTATCGTCTTCCTTTTGTGTTAGGTAAAGGGTTAACTCTTTTCCTAACATGGCTTGAGGATGTCAATTGCAAACAACACATTTCTTGAATAGCTAAATATTTTAATTTTTTGTGCGAAAATATAGCTTATGAGCCCTTGTGATTGTTCACTAAGGGTTCATAAAATATGTTTCTAAGGTAAACTGTAAAAAAAAAATTAAATATGAGTGGCGATTTTTGTGAATAGTGCTGGCCATATATAGCTGTTTCTTTGGGTGAAAGGTTAACAAATGTTGAGTAATGTATATTTTACAATTTGAAAAAATATGAAAGGTAGGAATAATCTGATTAGAAAACTGTTTCTCAATACAGCTGAATTATCCAGTGCAAATTTTACCTTATGGTTTTCTTTTATGTAGTCCAGCTACAAACGGGATGGAAGGATGGACATGCTCACTCTTCCAGTTTATGGCCTTGACTCACATTTTCACTGGAGTTAATTTCACATTTCTTTCAGGATATTGAACAGTATCTCAGTGCTGAAAACAAAAAAGAAACAGATGTAGAAAGTGTGAGATTAGAAAATATAAAATTGAAAAATAAACTAAAGAAGAAGGAGCAACAATTAAAATCAAAGGTGAGCTTTGTATAACAATTGTGTTGATTCACAAACCCATATTATTTGGACAGATTGTAAAACAATAAGAACTTGAACTTTCCATATCTAAAAAATCGAATGTTCTTAAAGTTCTTTTGGGAAAGTTTGTTGTAAACCGCTTCTTCAATCCACTTTTAGAGCTAGGCAGTTTTGATTGAGTTGTGTTAATGGCGGAAACCTATGGTTTGGCGACAGCCAATGTTCGTCTGGGCATACTCGTGGATAGGCAGGCATCCTCACACTGTTAGTGCAATAACATGAACAGACATTCTCTGATTTGGCTAATATTTGCCATTCAGGTCTTTTGTAATAATATCTCAAGCAAATTCCCAAACTGGCCCAGTCCAATTTTTCATTATGGGCCTGAATTAGTCGATTTTTATGAATTTTGAGCTCATTAGCACAGTAACTTGAAAAAACATTCTCCAATTTGACAAATATTTGCCATTCAGATCTTTTGCAATAATATCTCAAGAGATTTTGAAAACTATCCCGGCCCCATTTCTTGTTAGAGTTATGGGCCTTAATTAGTCCATATTTTTATACAAAAGCAATGTCCCAGACTTA
Source organism: Pictodentalium vernedei (assembly GCA_031216915.1). Lineage (NCBI taxonomy): Eukaryota > Metazoa > Mollusca > Scaphopoda > Dentaliida > Dentaliidae > Pictodentalium > Pictodentalium vernedei. The sequence continues at coordinate 558,755,252 of CM062297.1, forward strand.
GCTGGTGCAGCCTCAATATTATTAAGGGCCAAACACAAATTTTGAACACCCCAATCACCAAAATTTGCATACAATACCGAAAATTAAAAGTGCTATCTGGCCCTCCAGACTTTTAGTACTTGCGCATGCACATTACCCAGGAAGAGACTGGAATTGTCCCCAACATCATTCTTTTGTTTGGCCCAAGTCAGTAAACATTTGAACTGACATCTGTGCAATAAATTCTCATTTTTGAAGATGCCAGACACAAATCAATGATGGTTTTCACATAATCAACAGTGTAGCAGGATGCTGGAAGTGAATAATGGTGGTTTCAGATGTTCAGTGCTGTAACTTTATAATTTTTATGTAAAATTATTCATGTTCCCCAATTTCGGGATATGCTTCTGAACATCGTCATTCTAAAATAACTGCACTGTTGTTTTGTTAGTATTACTTCCCTTTCCTCTCCAGAATCCTCCTGTTATACTCCCAAACTCTTTCAGCTTTTTTATTGAAGAATTTTTTTTAAAAATTCTTGGGAGTTTAACTTGTAAAATGGAATAGATATCCTGTTTATCCCCTATGTTTACATCCTGTTCATTACTGTTCAAGATGTTTTGTGTGTGGCAAAAGGAGAAGAAGCCTTAAGTTTTTCTATGGGATGCTCGGCGAGATCTGGGATCAGATCGCGAGTTGGAGAACCCTCTCTGTCCTGTTAGCAGTCAGGGTTGACTGTGTCCATTGCGAGAAACTATAATGAGTCGGAACACACGTCGGGATGTTCCTTCCACACTGCAGCCAGGGTCGGTTGTGGTTATGGCTTTTTCTTCCTACATGGAAGCGCACACAAAGGGGATTAGCCTACAAGTTTCTCAACAGGATACTCGGCAAGATCTGGGACCAGATTGCGAATTGGAGAGCATTCTCCATCCCATTAGCAGTCTGGGTTGACTGTTTTCCTGTCGTGAGGAACTTCAATGAGTCGCAGCACACGTCCGAAATGTGCGAGTCGGGATACTCCTTCCACATTTCAGCTGGGGTTGGCTGTTGTTACGGCTTCCTCTACTTCCATGAAAAAGCACAGTTAGGGGAAGAAGCCTTCAAGTTTCTAAATGGAATGCTCGTCGAGGTCTGGAGCCAGACCGCATGCTGGAAAACCCTCTCCATTCCATCAGCAGTCGGGGGCTGACTGTTTCCGCTTTGAGAAACTTCAGTAATTTGGGACACCCATTCATGCTTACAGTCCGGGACGCTCCTTCCACACTGCAGCCGGGGCCGGTTGCAGCTATGGCTTCTTCCTCTGCTTCATCGATAAAGCATGTTAGACCGCAGACTAGCTGTCCGACTTCGAATGTTCATTCTGTTCCACAGAGATGCTCCCAGTCTTCACCACCGAAGTTGGACTAACCTGTAGCTAGTTGTTCGAGGCATTTTTATATGGGACATGCGTCAAAAGATCTGGGGTCAGATCTCGGTCCCATGAGCAGCATATGGTGAAGAAGCGGATAATCGCTGCTCTGCAAGCCTCATTCACAGACCTGCTGCCGCAGATTGCGCAACGTATCGCAGCATCCCAGTAGTCACAGGTTCTGCTGTCAACAGTCTCTGGTAGTGAGTTGTGCTGGGTTGGTCCAGTCATCTGTACATTTGGATGATGTTGACCATGTTTTTCAGATGGAACATTCAGATGGTGAGAGGGCTACGGATATTGATTCTCCATCCCTCACAGAATGGCACATTAAGACTTTGAATTTTTATTCCTAAGAATCTTGTTCCATCTGCACAAAAGTCTGCATTTGCTAGGCAAATAACAGCTTAAGGTACCGGGTGAAGGAAAGATGAAGATCTTTCCTTCCCGGATCTTTCTGCTCAGGTGTTGAAGGCCTTTGGTCCAATTAACGACACCTCCCTTGGCTTAGCAATAGTATAAGAAAGGCAATGATCTATTCCTTAAGAACAGAAGATTGACAGCTCATAGTTAGGCTGAGACAGCTGGCTTGTTTGGAATAGAGCCATTAGAAGGAATAAGTATGTCCTTTCCTTCTTGGTGTTGTATTCCTAGGCATCAGAGGCATTTAGTGCTATTGTGGATGCCATAGTAGCCTTATATACTGTTAGAGCGGTCACCATGGGAGGCATCGGCTGGTTTGCCATGATGGGCTATGTGTCTTCTGACTCAGAGGATGAGTCCGACATACCTGACATCGAGAGCCAACAGTCATCTGACTTGGAGGCAGCTCTTGACTTTGTGTTTGGGTTCCTTCCAGATCTCAAACCATCAAACCAGCCAACAGTGTCCGCCAGGCTGCGATCGATGACTGGTCGCGCACCTACAGCCTGTGGAGCAACCTGCTTCTGGGCGCCTTCGACCGTGCCAGTCCATACAGGTGGTGCCTTCGACTGTGCCAGTCGGTACAGGTGGTAGAAGCGTTTTCAGCTTTGGACTCTAAGCTGAGTTCCAAGGCTATGAAGACTTCGTTCTTCAACAGGGTTGACACCTTTTTGCCTCCAGTGTGTTATCGTTCAAACAATTCTGCCAATCCGTCAGTCTACCAGACTTTGACGGTCTTGGATCAGGACTCCACCTACCTCAGGCTTTCCAAGCCTAAGTCAGCCATTATTCCTATGGTGACTCTGGAGTCCCTGTTGGGCTTATTGAGAGAGATGCTGGGCATGCTTTCTCTCTCGGATCACGTCGTCTCTGCTTTAGCTGCTTTCTGCCTCCAGATAAGTTTGACGACGTACAGGCTCCTTTGCGTGTGCTTTCCAAGGCGCTCATGCACACGCATGCCTGTAACACAGCTAATTTGGAATTAGTTCACAGGGACGCTGTGTTGGACACACGCCGTTCCCTTCCTGAGGGGCAGTGCGCTGCTCTTCGATCTGCTTCTTCGGGGGTCCGCAACTATTCCATGGTTCTGTGGCGACGGTCTGGGATGACGTTCTCCGTCATTCCATAGATCAGCCTTCTGTTGGAGGTACAAGCCTAACAAGCACCCTTCTGCTTCCTTTGTGAAGCTAAGGGCTGATCCACTTGCCGCCGCTTCTACTTACTCACGGGGTAAGGGTAAGCATCGGCAGGCTAGAGGGAGGACTCAGGATTCTTCATATAGTAGAGGAGGCGGTTTATCCTCTTGCGGGCCTCGCCGAGGCTCGAAATGAAGGTTCTCACCTGGATTTGTCCCAGGTTGAGGCATCCTATTCTGTCGAGAGTGCCTCTTCCAACACAAGTTCCTTTAGACATTACACATTGGGAACTTTTGATCACGGAAATGGACAGTCTCCTGTCAAAGGGGGCGATCGAGGTCAAGAACATTCATTCAGTGTGATTTTATTCCCGCCTGTTCTTGGTGCCGAAGGAGGACAGCCGACTCCGACCGGTTATTGATCTGAGTATTCTGAACCAGTCGATCATTGCTCCTAAGTTCAGTATGGAGACTTTCAGGTCGGTTCGCCTCTCCATTCACCAGGGAGTTTTCGCTTCCAGCATCAACCTGCGAGACGCTTTCTTTCATGTTCCGATTCATCGGACATCGCAAAAGTATCTCAGGTTCGCTTTTCTGGGGTGAGTTTACCAGTTCAAGGCTATGCCCTTCGGCCTCAATCTGGCTCCTTGGGCCTTCACCCGACTGATGTCGCATATGTTAGCCTTACACCACACACAGTTCAGGGTGACTACTTCGGCATACGATATCCTCCAGAGGCATTCCAATGCTGCCTTTCAGGAGTCAGATGTTGACACACTGTTGAGTCTGCTCATGTCGCTAGGGTTCAGAGTCGATGAGGAGAAGTCGGACCTGGTCCCTTCTCAGTTGTTTTTGTCATCTGGGATGGCCTTGTGTACTCAGCTGAATAAGGTGGCGGTTCCCCGGGCAAGGGCTGTGATTCTCTCAGCTTTTGCCCTGACTCTGTCCCAGTCCACGTCCGCGACAGCTCAGAGTCTTCTCCGGTTGCTCTGTCTCTGCGGTTCGGTAACGGATCTCATTCCTGTAGGTCGGCTGCATGTCAGATCTCTCCAACACTTTCTGCTCAGGCATTGGAGGCCGAATGTCAGTCCTCTGGATCTGGTGCTTCAGTTACTGGAGTCTCTTCATCGTCACCTTCTCCCCTGGACGGATGTTCAGTGGATTATGCAGGGAGTTCTGATGGACTTACCCACTTCCAATCGTGTTCTGACGGCAGATGCCAGCGATCTCGGATGGGGTGCAATGTTGGATCCTCTAGGTCTTTCCCTTCATGCGGCATGGGACCAGGATCAAACAGCTCTTCACATCAACCAGCAGGAGCTTCTTGCTCTTCTTCTGAGTTTCCAGCAGTAGATCCCCCACCTTTCGAATTGCCAGGTCCTTCTGTTGTCCGACAATTCAACAGTGGTTGCTGACATTCGGAACCAGGGCAGCACGCACTTAGTTCCCATGTCATTTCCACCGAGTGGATGCCCCACAGGGCGGTGTTCCAGTTGCTTAGCGATCTCTGGGGTAGCCCCCACATCGATCTCTGCGACTCGTTGGAACCATTAGGTGGACACTTTTGTGTCCCCGTGTCCAGATCCTCTGGCTTTCGGCATGGATGCTCTGTCACTCGATTGAAACGGTCTTGCCACCTACGCCTTCCCACTGGTAGCGATTCTGCCTCAGGTTCTAACCAAGATATGAACCTGCAGTTGTCGAATCATTCTGATTGCTCCCCTGTCGCCTGAGTGTGGATCAATCAGCTCTGCTCTCTGTTGGTGGCGGTTCCAGCACGTCTCCCTCTACATCACGACCTTCTTTGCCAAGGTCACCTGAGGAGGTTTCACGTTGACCTGACTTCATTGTGCCTTCACACATATCTTTTGTCAGGTCCTGTCTCCTCCGTAGAGGTTTTTTCGAGATGAGCAGTGGAGTGCATTTCTTCTTCAAGGAGGCACTTCACTGGTTTAGCCTATGTGGCTAAGTGGAAGGTCTTCTGTCGATGGTGTGCCGATCACTCTGTTGATTATGCCAATCCTTTGATTTCACAGATTGTGGAGTTCCCAGTATATCTGTTTGATTCTCAGGGTCTCCAGCCTGTTACCATCAAAGGGTACAAGTCCATGCTTTCGGAGACCTTTTTTGTATGTGGGACAGCGTCGTATTGGCACTAATCCATACCTCTCCAAGCTTGTTCGGCACTTTTCCTTGAAAAGGCCTAGGTCTTTGCAGCTTACCCCAAGATGAAATCCTTCTTGGGTGCTGCTTTGCTAGGAGGGGGGGGGGGGGGGGGGGCACCGTACGATCCTTTATCCCAGGTGGATATGCATTTTCTCACATACAAGACGGCTTTCCTGATGCTTTTTGCCTCAGCCAGATGGGTTAATGAGCTTCACGCCCTCTCGGTGACTCGGCCTTTTTCAGGAGCTCTCCCAACAGTGTTACATTTACCACTGATTGCTCCTTTCTGGCCAAGAATCAGATACCAGAAACTGCTACACCTCCTATCTGTATCAGGGCTCTTCCTTCTGCTGAGGGTAACTGCCCTTTGCTCTGTCCGGTTCGTGCAATTCGCATTTATCTCAACTGGACGCAGTTCGTTAGGAAAGGCAGGAAAAGATTTTTTCTGTCTCTTTTTCCTGGTCGACTGAAGATCTTTTCTCAATCCATTTCTCGATGGATTTGTCTTGTTATTCGCGTGGCCAACGCTCATCTAGCGACTGACAATTCAATTACCAATCGTATTTCTGCCCACAATGTGCGTGCATTGTCTATCTCTTGGGCTTATACTAACTCTTTCATGTTGTCGGATGTTATGCAGGCAGCCTACTGGAGAAATGCTACTTTCTCCACCTATCTGCGTCAGTTGCAGAAGCAGTCAGAGGACCTTTTTACTGTGGGCCCTCTTCTGCTCAGGCTGTTGTCTACCCTAGCCATTAGGCTTCTTACAAGGTCAGTTCCAGCTCTGTGCTGTTACTGCCCTTTCTGTCTGTGTGTCACACAGAATCATATGCCTCATCTCTCATTGTCTTTTTACTAATGATTGTGATGCTATGGTTTGATAGGCCTAGGGACCTCTTCCTCTGTCCACGGTTCCAGTGCAGTTGGGTTATGTGGGGGTTGGTTATGTAATTCCCTCCGTCCTATTGTCTATTCAGCATGTAGTAAACAGTTGTAAGGTAGGTTGATAAGAAATTTAAATTTTATAGTAAATTCCCTTTCTTATTACACCTACCACAGTTGTTTACATGAAGGCCCTCCCGTCTTCTTATTCGGGTAAAAATCCTTCCTTCCCGCTGATCACATAACTCCAATGTTGGCAGATTCAAAAGAATAATTCAGGTCTCGTTTCCTATTAAAAGGTCATTTCCGAGGTTATTGGATATCCTCAGCCAAATGACTATTTTGAGCTATAGTTTTAGTTTATGGTGGTGTGGATTTAGTAAATAATTCTCTTTAATGGTCATATGGCCAAAATAATCTGTTGATGGTCTTGATTCAAACTGTGTATTGTCAAGTGCATTTCAATTGGGGGTCAAGGTCACATGGAAGTGTTAAATGACAAACCCAGACCTGTTTGGGACCTGACAATTTGCAGTTTACAAATGGGACAACTTTTGGGTAAATTTGCTTTGAGAAAGCCTTCTGAAAAAATGAATAAGAAACCCATATGTTTTTTATTTGTCAGAATGATCATGTTATGCTGTAAAATCCTCAGTGGAGGAATGAGGAATTCCTATAACACAGTTTTATCACTATCGATGCACAAAAATTGGAGATTTATCCCCAAAATGAGAAAATTTTGACCATTTTGAGCCATTTTTTTTGCCATCAACTGTGTCATTCGGCTGAGTGTATTTGAGTGATATTGTAAGATTTTTGTTGTGTACAGTTGTCTCTAGAAAGGGCCATATTCAGAGCTTCCAGAAACTATACACATTGTGAGTATTGTGAATAGGGGAGGTAATTTAAATGCGAAATATCCTCGGCCGTATTGATCAGAAGCTGAACATTTCTTGAAAAGCTGACATTTTCACCTGAATGACTGTAACGAGACCTTAAGTAGAAAACAGTGTTTGCTTTCATTGCAATTTCTGGCCTCCAATCTCCATAGCAACCAACTGTATTAGTGGGAATATGTTGTAGGATAAGTAAAAGAAATATTAAAGCATATTTTTCTTTGTTCAGTGGTACCCTGTACAGACATAATTTCCTGGAAAGTTCTCCCTCTTGAGGTATTTTAAGTCCAGTAATGGTGTTATCAAGAGAATTATGTAGGTTTTCAACACAATTTTATTTGAAAATGCTGTTTACTGGTACAGTCATATGGAGAACTCTTTCTAAGAACTTTCCAGGGAATTATCAGAGTGTAGTCTGATTAGTAGAGATAATTTGGGACTGAATATTCTTAATCGTTACATTTACACAGCTCTTTTCAAATAGCACATACTTCAAATGTCAGTCTTTTGGATCAGGTCAGGAACTAAAATGGGTCTATTTTTAACCCTTTAGCAAACACAATGTGTGCTATGCAGGAAAATGTGGTTACAAAAGATCTGTAGGATTTTTTCTTTTATGTTTACATTATATTATAATTGATAGAATCAGTGAAATATGCTTAGCCAAATGAGGAAAGTGAATTGAGAATGCTGTGGAAAAGAGTGGGTGGGTGGGCACTGAAATATGCATTTTGAGGGAGGATGCAGTTTACAAATGAATGTAATTTCTGGGTTTTTTTTAATTTTATCAGTTAATGTGTGATCCTGATGTAGCTTTTGGTGCTGAAAGTGACTGTGCACATCAAAAATAAATCATCCATCACCATTGGTTTAGTCTGATCATTGGCCAATATACCAACACAGCTGCCATGATAGCTATTGCCCATGGTGTTACAGCTGTGCATCCATCTAAATTGAAATCTAACTTCCTTCTCTCGGGTTAAAGCATACTGACTTGGTAGAATAGGGGAACCACTGGTGTTACATGCTTTCATCTAAAGCAAAATTTACTCTACAGAGCTTTTATCAGAGTCAGAAATGTGAAGAACAGGCCTTCTCTCACTGAACATTACTGCGTAAAAAAACGTAAAGAAACTGGCTGTCAGAGTGCTCGGTCTCCCGCTATCCATGGGGCTTAAGGGCACTAAGTTAACAATTTTTTCATATGTGCCATACATCATTTTTCTCAGAATTAAATACAGATGCACATTTACTGTTTCTGAGAGTGTGAAGAATTTTTTATTTTTCACTTAAGGTCTCGTTTCCTATTAAAAGGTCATTTCCGAGGTTATTGGATATCCTCAGCCAAATGACTATTTTGAGCTATAGTTTTAGTTTATGGTGGTGTGGATTTAGTAAATAATTCTCTTTAATGGTCATATGGCCAAAATAATCTGTTGATGGTCTTGATTCAAACTGTGTATTGTCAAGTGCATTTCAATTGGGGGTCAAGGTCACATGGAAGTGTTAAATGACAAACCCAGACCTGTTTGGGACCTGACAATTTGCAGTTTACAAATGGGACAACTTTTGGGTAAATTTGCTTTGAGAAAGCCTTCTGAAAAAATGAATAAGAAACCCATATGTTTTTTATTTGTCAGAATGATCATGTTATGCTGTAAAATCCTCATTGGAGGAATGAGGAATTCCTATAACACAGTTTTATCACTATCGATGCACAAAAATTGGAGATTTATCCCCAAAATGAGAAAATTTTGACCATTTTGAGCCATTTTTTTTGCCATCAACTGTGTCATTCGGCTGAGTGTATTTGAGTGATATTGTAAGATTTTTGTTGTGTACAGTTGTCTCTAGAAAGGGCCATATTCAGAGCTTCCAGAAACTATACACATTGTGAGTATTGTGAATAGGGGAGGTAATTTAAATGCGAAATATCCTCGGCCGTATTGATCAGAAGCTGAACATTTCTTGAAAAGCTGACATTTTCACCTGAATGACTGTAACGAGACCTCATTGGTTACTGCCTGCACACTGGATGCCGAAAGCCGTGGATTTGTACTAAGAGAAGAGATCCCCTACTGGGTGTGCGCCGGTGGTGCTTGACCTAGTTTTGGCTTATTTTTTCTTGGTGCAAATCGCTTGGGAAAGATCAAAATAGAGAGTATATTTTCCAAGTTAGTGTCTTCCATTGTAGTGCAAGCCTGTAGTAAACAATTGTGGTAGGTATAATAAGAAAGGAAATTTACTATAAAATTTAAATTTCTCTATCATTAGCAGCTAGCGTTGTAAGTTTCCTTTCGTGAGCTTCTAGGGCTGCAGTTAACAGCCATTTAATTGTCTTCACGAATAGGAAGACCTTAGCTTCTTCAGCCAGCCTGATACCACTGTCCTATCAGACAAGGTACTGTTACAAGAGAAGAGTTTGTTCTTTCCTTAATGGTATTGTTTTTGTGTTAGTTGTCTGGGGCTTTTAGCCCTATTGATGATGCCATATTAACCTAGTGTGATTATTGAGCATTCCTTCAAATGCCTATAGTTAACTCCTTTTCAGGAATATATTTCCTACCTCAATCGGAACGAGGCAGAAGGAATTCATCTAGGTTTTTCTGATTGGGTGCCGAAACATAGTTTTTCGTCTCCCGCTTTATTTTTATCTAATCTATTGTTGTGGATTATATTTCCACTCAGTGGATTGGATATTATGTCTAATGGTGTATTATTTGGCGCCATGCAAACTGTCTTGATTTCAAGGGATATGTTGATGCAGTTTCAGCGGGTACATTCCTTGCAGTAGTGCCATGTTCATCATGACCGCCCTCTATCCTTTGTGGCATTATGGAGTCAGTCAGGCTTGAGGGAGCCCTACGGTTTCTATACTATTCTAGATAACTAACACTAAAGCGTTACGAGTCGCGTTGGGTTAGTGTGATTATGCATGCTTTGACTGACTATAAGCTTTTTAGTTGTATTACTATTTACTGAGAATAGCAGCAGCAGTAGAGCTTTGGAAATGTAATGTGAAGTTTCCTTTTCTTATAGTGAAAAAGGAATTTGTCACTGTTCCAAGCTTTAGTATTACTGCACCGGCCTTACTTATCATATCTTGCATTTCAAGTAATGCAGGTGAGGGGGTTCAATATGATTTATTTGTTGAACTAACTTATCCCCCTACCCCTACCCCCCCCCCCCCCCCTTGTTAAGAGGCGATTACAGGGCAGGATGTAGTTCTATTCCTGTAATCCTCATATGCATTCAATTATATGCATGTTTTCCATTGCTCTTTGATTGGCACATGAGCTGTGGCCTAACGGCGACATCAGGGGCGCATCTGCTCTTTATTTGATTTGCTTCCGGTGGTTGGTCATTCATAAGTTGTATACGAGCATATGTTTCCTGAACAGTAACTTTTTGGATTCTGAATTCTTTCATGAATACATTCGGTTGATATTGTTAGCCATCACGTACCTGTTTGGCAAGCATGTTGGTTATATCTGGACGACATTCTCCAAATGTAGCAATTAGTCCACTCTGAGAAGTTTCGCTCAGAATTGTCTGCTTTTGTTACATCACATGAGTCTATTCCTCACGCTAATTGTATTAACGTCGTTATACTTTCAGTTTCCTGGTTAGATTTTGTATTGCTTGGTCATGCTGTTGATACAGGCTGTATTCAGACGAGGGTACATGCGGTATTCTGTTGATTGCATGCATAATATGTATTATTATTAGGCATACGTATTATTAAATAGATTCTCTTAAATTCTTGCTCTGCTTTAGTATATTGCTTATGAGAATTTTGGGCTAGTTGGATCATTTATGGAGTTTCCTACAGGTCCGTCTATGCATACATTCTCTATTTTTGGCTTCATTATTCAGAGTGGTATATTTCTCCTAACAAATATTGGTTTAATGGACCTAGGGAACTATAAATTATTTGGGCATGGTCTGTGACTGGTTGTTTTATTTGTATCCCGTTCCAGATTCTGAATCCAGTTTTCAACCGAAGCGTTACACAAAGGGAATTCCTATTCTCATAGAATTTGAACAGTTACAATTTGGAAGTTCATTATTGGAATTAATTGTACACCTGAAGCTGGTCGCCTGTTGGTTGGTTCAGAAACATATAAGTTCTATCAGATAACTTTCCATTGGGATTCAATGGGACAAGTTTAAGGTTATACATATTTATATCACCGGTGTAAGACCTATCTTCATATTCCGGATGAGGCATACATTTAGAAGCTTATGATTTTAATAACCTGGATTGCCACGATATAGCCTTGGCTGCTGATGTGGCATTAAGCACCAATAATTAATAATAATTATTAACCGGATGCCTTTTTAGCTAATATATATTATTCTGTACCACTTTTTCACGGATTTCAGGCTGCTTCCCTCTTTGTTTTGAAGATTATTCCTTCAAAAAAAAGGGGGAGGGGGAATTTCTCTTTACCTCTTCTGGCCTTATATTAAGTGTGTAACTATGAGTGAGGCTGTTATCGTCAGTAGATTATTCTGATTTTATATACAGCTTGTTACATTATATACAGAGTGTGTTTGTGGGCATTAGTCTCTCACTCTCGGACACGCTTTTCCTAATTTTAAGTGTCTTATTCCAGACTAGCCTTAAAATTGGGGGCTCGTTACACCCAATTAGCATAATCATTTATTCTAAGTAATAGGGAATTACTTGGATATTGCTCCTTATTTTGGCAGTATGTCTTTTCTATTGCTGTATAGAGAGACATATATGTAATTCTTTAAAGGAGTTCTAATGCAGGCTAAGGAGCTGAATTTTGATTTGCTATTCCTTTAAGTTCTAGGCCCTCTTCCTTTTTATGATTCAGCTAAGTCTGGGCCATTTGTTTTAGTATAAAAATATGATAAATTTAAAGTATATTTTTTATACTTACCAATGGCCCAGATGGGGATGGCACTCCCATGAGTGGGCACTCATACCTCCCCTTGGAGTTATAACTTTAGTAGGCACAACTGGGAAGAATGATGTTGGCGCCAATTCAGGTCTATTCCTGGGTACTGCGCATGCACAAGTACTAAAAGTATGGAGGGCCAGATAGGACTTTTAATTTTCGGCATGTATACACATTTTGGGGATTGGGAGTTAAAAATTTGTTTGGCCCTTAATAATATTGATGTTGCACCAGCTAAGTCTGGGCCATTGGTAAGTATAAAAATATACAAATTACTTTAAATGTATCAGTTTTATTAATTTTAAGCTCATTAGCATACATTTTTACGAACTTTGAGCTCAGTGCGATGACTTTTCTGATTTTCATTAGATAGAGCATGAAGAAAGTAGCCACAACATGACATCTGCATCTTTGATGCACACCTTTTGTTCAGGTTTGATTTGGGATTTGTATTTAACTGGTAGAGTGCTGGAAGCCCATATTTGGGCTTTATTCTAAAGTGTCGGTATCACAACTTTAACGCTTCATATTCATTACCTTTGAAGTGAAATTATTTAGTCTGTTAGGATTTAACTAAAATAATTCAGCACTGTACCAGTTAAAAGCAAGTGTAAACTGGGTGAATTATGATGTGGTCATGTCCATCCTTTCATCTGTCAGGCCATCTGTACATCCAAACACTCCATTCACCTTTTAGTCTCTAGATGATAACTTGTCACATCCATTCCCTATTTGGTATTTGAACTTATTCACAGAAAATGCAAATCAAGTTCAAATTGGGGGTTCATTTGACATATTGTTGGGGTAGTTATCAGCATATATTGTCTTGGATTCCTTGATTTATGGTTTCCAGTTGATAACTCCAGCTATATTGAAGTAGCGAATCCATTTTCGCCACACAACCTTACTCAAGTAAAAGGCTTATCAAGCTCAATTTTGTAATTTGTGCAATATTTTATAGTGAGTTATTTCCCTTCATTTTCTTGAAATTTCCTTGATTTGTGGTTTCCAGATGATCAAGTATTAAGCCAGATTTGATATAGCCCATTCAAATTCGGTTTATGTCCTTATTCTGAGAAAATGAAGATCAAGTTTAAATTTTATGTTGCTCCAACATTTCATTGGGGAGTTATCACCTTTTATTACTGACTTGAATATAATGATTTCTGGCTTCTCATTGGTAATTACTGCTAGCCATGGCATAGCACATCTATATTTAGCTTACAACCTTACTCACAAAGAAGGCAAATCATGTTAAAAAAAATTACCTAGGGGGTCGTGAGGGTGGTGTGGAGATTGGGTAAAACATGGGGGAGGGGATTCATTGGTTCTTCAGAAAGCATTTGAAAGTATTTAGAGTATTTTTAAAAAAACCAAAAAAAAAACCAAACAAATCAACTGCGGTTGGAGGTGGTGAGGAGGGAATTGGTGGGTATGTCTATTGTGTGAATTTTTTTCTTTTTCCATTTGCCTGTAAAATGAGTTTTGAATAATTTATGCTTAAATAAAAAATGCCCCATTGTAGTAGTGGTGGTGTGGTGGGGGGGGGGGGGGGGGGGGGGGGGTGGGGGGGGGGGGTTTGCTGTAAAATGAGTTTTAAAAGATTTTTAGTGATTTTATGCAAACATGAAAAAAGCAGGGGGTTGGCCCATTGGGTGAGGGGTTTTTTGCTCTGAAATAGGTTTTTGAGGGATTTGAATTTATTGCAAAGGAAACTATTTTTGCCTCTAACAGTGAAATTGTTGTTTTAAAACAAGACAACAGAGCTATAATCTATTACAATTGGATTAGATTGGGCACATTGCAAGAGACATTTATTGGTCCAAGTATATTTATTTCATTTTTAGCCCGACTGTTACAGTGGAGGGCTGTAGTCATAACTTTTGTCCATCCCATCCGTCCGTTTGTCTGTCCATCTGTATGCATTTAGAGTTTTGGTTAAAGTTTTTTACTGAAGCTTCAAGTGTTTTTTTTTTTCCCTGTTCAGTTAACATTTGGAGCTTTGGTTAAAGTTTGTGGTTAAAGTTTTTTATTCAACCTTCAAGTACAAGCTTCACCCCGTAGTTCTTGTCTGAGAGTCACGAAATTTCACATGCAGGTTTTGGGCCATGGCTAGATGAGAACTTCCCCTTTTGGTCGTGATTAGTCAACCTGTATGGCTGCCTGAGCCCAAAACCCAAAAACCATTAGCACAGTCTACAGGTCATATTTATGAAGGGATTTCATTGTAACTTGGTAGGATGCCTCTGTATAATGCCTAGATGAGAACGTCCCCTTTTGGGCATGATCTATTAACCGTGATTGCTGCCCAAGCCGGAAACCCAAAAACTTGTAGCACACTCTGCAGGTCATGTTTAATATGGAAGGATTTCATTGTAACTTGGTACAATGACTCCGTAGGATGTCTAGATGAGAATTTCCCCATTTGGGTGTCATCTGTCAACCGTAATGACTGCCCGAGCCCAAAACCCGAAAACCTTTAGCACTGTCTAAAGGTCATATTTATGAAGGGATTTCATTGTAACTTGATAGGTTGACTTCCTATAATGTCTAGATGAGAAAGTCCCCTTTTGGACGTGACTGGGCAACTGTGACGGCTACAGGGGCCCAAAGCCTGAAAACCTTTAGAACAGTCTACAGCTCATAAATATGAAGGGATTTAATTGTAGCTTGGTAGGATGACTCCAAATAATGTCTAGATGAGAACGTCCCCTTTTGGTCGCGATCATTCATCCTTGATGGCTGTCCGAGCCCAAAAACATTTGGCATAGTCTATAGGTCATATTGATGGAAGGATTTCATTGTAACTTGTTAGTTTGACTCCATATAATGCCTAGATGATGACATTCCCTTTTGGTCATGATTGGTCAACTGTGACCACTACAGGGGCCCAAAGCCCGAAAACCTTGAGCACAGTCTGCAGGTCATATTTATGAAGGGATTTCATTGTAACTTCGTAGGATCACTCCAGATGATGCCCCAGATGAGAATGTCCCCTTTTGTTTGTGCACATTCAACCATGATGGCTGCCTGAGCCCAAAGCCCGAAAACCTATAGCACGGTCTAGACGTCATATTTATGAAGGGATTTCAATGTAACTTGGTAGGTTGACCTCCAAATAATGTCGAGATGAGAACGTCCCCTTTTGGTCGTGACCATTTAACCTTGATGGCTGCCCGGTCCCAAAAACCAAAAACCTTTAGCATAGTCTATAGGTCATATTTATAGAAGGATTTCATTGTAACTTGTTAGGTTGACTCCATATAATGCCTAGATGATGACATCCCCTTTTGGTTGTGTTTGGTCAACTGTGATTGCTTCAGGGGCCCGAAGCCCGAAAACCTTGAGCACAGTCTACAGGTCATATATATGAAGGGGTTTCATTGTAACTTCGTAGGATCACTCCAGATTATGCCCAGATGACAACTTTTGGTCGCGATCATTCAACCATGATGGCTTCCCGAGCCAAAAACTTTAGTACAGACTACAGGTCGTATTTGTGAAGGGATTTCATTATAACTTAGTAGAATGACTCTGTATAATGTCAAGATGAGGACATTCCCTTTCAGTTGCAATCGGTCCATCGTCATGGCTACACAGGCCTGAAGCCTTTCAGCACAGTCTGCAGGCCATATTTATGAAGGGATTTCAATGTAACTTGATAGGATGACTCATTTTGAAATAATTTCACTGTAACTTGGTAACTTTCATTGACATTCGTTAATTGTGAGGGCCACATACATTAACTGTGAGGTCATATTAACCCACCCCTCAGCTCTTTTGTACCGTGTACACCTCATATTATTTTTATTAAAAACATAGCATTCAGGGAACAGAAATTAACATATTCCCAATTATCACAATTCTTGTCTTATTTCATAATCCTTTCATAAACATTGAACATTATCCTTTTCATCAAACACAACACACACACAAGTTAAGCTACAGTATCATTGACACTTTCATTATCCCCTCCAGACAAGGGAGGGATATAGCACAGAGCTTGCTCTGTCAGTCCATCCATCAGTCTGCCCATTCGTTCGTCAGTCCATCTGTCCGATGCCATAACTTAAACAAAAGTTAACAGATTTCTATTCATTTCAGTACATGTCTCTAGGCCAAGTTTCCCAGACCCTGCCAATTAGGCATTTTTTTTTCTTCCTTTCCTCCAATATGCATTTTTAACTATTTACAGTCTCTACATGCGTAACTTTTTTTTAAACTCACGTAACCCCCCCCCTCTTTTTTTTCCTTTCGTCAAAAATGCATTTTTACAGTTTTGCTTAAAAGTTTGTGGTTAAAAATCCCGACAAACACACCCCCCCCCCCCCCTTTCCCTGTGCCAGTTAGGCATTTTTTTTCTCTCTTTTCCCAAAATGCATTCTGACGGATTTAGACTGAGATGTCCTCGGTTCGAATCCCACCTGCGGCAACCGCGTTGTGTCCTTGGACAAGACACTTCACCCCCATTGCCCACGTAGGGGCACGGTGATGTTGGGTACTGAGGCGTACTGCATGTCGATGGTGCACCTGTCTTCAACCAATGCTAACCCTGCTAGTGTGGAGTTAATATGTTGGGGAGCTGACAGTTGCTCGCCGTTGCTCGGTGGTTCTCTCTGGGTACTCCGGCTTCCTCCACCCGTAAAACTGTCACGGTCATGATTAGCCATTGTCCAGAAATATGTGACCTTGAACACCAATAAACAAATAAATATTAACTGTCAGGGCTATAGCCATGACTTTCGTCCATCCATCCGTCAGTCCGTCCATCCATCTGTTGGTCCATCCATCTGTCTGTAAACAATTGGTTTCTGACTGATAACTCCAGTTTGGATTATTTGATTTCAACCAAAGTTGATATGTGCATTTTCCAGCTAGTAATACAGGCCAGGTTTGAATATAGACTCTACAACCCCCAATTCCCCCCCCCCCCCCCCCCCCCCCCCCCTCCAAAGGTCGTTTAGGCAGTTTTCTCCAAAAATGCATTTTGAAGGATTGGGAGTCTTATTTAATGCAAACAAACAAAAATTGACTACTATAAACACACCACCACAAATCCCCCTCCCTCCCCCCCCCCCCCCCTCACACACACACACACACACACAAACACATACACACACACACACACACACACACACACACACACACACACACACACACACACACACACACACACACACACACACACACACACACACACACACACACACACACACACACACACACACAGTCTTGTCTTCCCTACATACCGAGGTACCCCATTGTTTGTCTTTTGTGTGGACTAACGGTTTCTACCTCGTTTTGCCGGTACAGTTCTGGGAAAACAACCGAGGTAAAGGGTTTCTTTTGTCTTTTGTACCTCGGTAAGACAAAACACGCAAACTCTTTTGTCTAGTTACCTCGTCAAGTTGGTAAGACAAACCCACACACACACACACACACACACACACACACACACATACACACACACACACACACACACACACAGTCTTGTCTTCCCTACATACCGAGGTACCCCATTGTTTGTCTTTTGTGTGGACTAACGGTTTCTACCTCGTTTTGCCGGTACAGTTCTGGAAAAACAACCGAGGTAAAGGGTTTCTTTTGTCTTTTGTACCTCGGTAAGGCAAAACACGCAAACTCTTTTGTCTAATTACCTCGTCAAGTTGGTAAGACAAACCCACACACACACACACACACACACTCACATGTGTCACATACACACACTTGTGTCACTTGTGCAATTATTCCCAAAATGCATTTTTAAGGATTGGGAGTTATTACATGGAAAAAAGAAAATTGCCTCCTATCGCCCAACATTGCTTTATGTACTGCATCTTTAATCCGTTTCCTTACACATGTTGAAGCCAACACTACAAATTATTTTTCTGAAACATCAGATTTTTTCATTTTTTTCTTCTAACCATGGCTTATTAGTCCTTATTGGAACAAGCTCATCAAGCTTGCTCCATTAATAGGTCATGAGGTATGTTTTGGAGTAGAGAAATGAAAAACATAAAATTTGTATAGAAAATTTTGTATATCACGAGTGCAGATATGGCAGATTCGTAAGGTAAACAGTTAACAAAAAATGGCTCCGACTATTTTGTGTCTAAGCATTGCCATTACTGGGACAGTCGGGCTGCATGCGTGTCATCACTCTAGTCTTTATTAACACTGCAAAAGCATAAGGTGTTATAGAATTTGAACAGCCCATGGGCATGTTATGAAATGCCCAGCATTGCTTGTTTTCTTTATAAATGTGGCCACACTTTAGAACTGCTAATTACCAGCGAGTAAATGTTGCAGTCGGTCTTACCACTTCATAATTCTCTTCTGATGGAAGGAGTTTCCTTGGACTTTCATTTTTTCTGAATCGCATTCATTACACTGTACTCCCATTCTGGGTGGGTTGACTCTGGATCCTTAAGACCAACTGCTATCTGGACTATGGTCAGAGGTTCAAGTAGACCCACATATAACTCAGAAAGATTCATTAGCAATTCTTCTGAGCTTGAGGCACTGAACACACCTCCTGTATATTCACTATGCTCTTGTTCTGCTGAACAACTTGACAATTGTTGTGCACATTTGGGAGCGCCTGAAGGTGCTAGCCATTCCTCTAAAAGGCAAGATTCAGTCGCTCTTATGGATGTTTCACAAGAAGTTCAGTTTGGCTTACCAGAGGTGTGGGGTTTTTTTGCACTGATCTCTTCACAAAAAGGTTGAACAGATACCTGTACACACCCTTTTTACCTTTCCCTTACCTTCTTGTCTTTGCAGTTGACTCTTTAGTGATTGATTTAACAGAATAGATAGCTTTCCCTTTTGACGCCATTAGCATTTTGTCCTCATGTTGACTGGCCCTCTAACTGCTGTATTGTTTCTTTTGATACACTTGCATCTCAGAAGTATAATAATAATACTTTCGCTGGCCACTGATTTGTTGCGGTTCGCAGGCAAAAAAGGCCTTGGTTACCCCTGTGCTCCCAACTGCCTATTCCCATGCTTCTTCTCTCCTCCCAACATTCGGAGACGAACTGCATGATGACATCCCTTGCCCCATTCTTCCCAATCTCTCCAATTAGCATATTACCCTCTCTGAGTCACTCACTAACCACATGTTCTTCATTCTCCCATCCCACTTCCTCATTGTACTCCCAGTAAATATTATTCTTTTAGACTGGTATTTTGGGCATTCTAGAAGAAAGTGTTCCATGCCTAAATTACACCATGGGCTGTTTGGTTGATTTACCAAATAATTAAGATAACCTAGTTTTAATAAGTCTATCCTGTCCTTGATCCTCATCCACCCAAGCTCACCCCTGATTGCTTCTAGTGCTACAGCATTAATCAACCCCATTATCCATTAGCCTGCATCGTTCTACAGGGTTTCCAAGCTCTTTACAGCCATTTGGTTTAGGGGTATCACTTCCGTACCATAATTTATACTTGGCAGACCCACCATCTCCCAAATGGTTTTCCCCACGAAAACCTTATTGAAACTGTTTCTCCCTTTTAGTTTCATTTGGTTAAGGATTCGCCTCCCCTTCAGAATCATTTTATTTGTGTTGTTTCGGTAGGTGCATCTTCCTGTGAATGTTAATATTTACTCCCAGATACTCATTGTCACTTGTCTCTCCTACACTAAGAAGTTTGCTGCAACCTTCCGGAATACAAAACTTCCCCACTCTCCACCTTCAAGTAGGGTCTACTTTATGGCCCATGAGTATAACTTTGCTTTTGCTTTCATTTAGTTTGAGTTTCCATTTGTTCCCTTATTTCCCAACAATTTACAACATTTTCTCTAGCCCCTCTTCACTTTCTGACATTAGCACCATATCGTCTGCAAAAAATAGCCCTGGGATCTTCAAGTCCCCAAATGCTACCCCCTCGTTGCTATGCAGGAGTTCATCTCCTAAACCTTTGATGTACAATGCAAAAAGAATTGGTGAAAGGATACACCCCTGTTTTAGGCCTATCTCCATAGGCACACGTTTTGTTATGTTACCTAGGCTAAGTTCACTCTGTATATCTTGATATCATGCTTTCAGAATTCCAACAAACTCGCCTCCCAAGCCCAGAGCCTCAAGCTTTCACCACATACCCACCCTTCATACTCTATTGTATGCCTTTTTAACATCCAAAAAGTCCATAAACATCTTTTTCTTTTTTTCTTTTTTGCTTTCACGGATTCTATCATTTGGAATAGCATGAAGAGATGGTCAGTTACTCTCCTTCCCTTCCTGAAGCCATTCTGAATCTCTCCCAAAAAACTCTTCTCCTCAATCACCTCCTCTGATCTCCCATAAAGGACTTTACAGAAAACTTTTCCAATGTTGTTACTGATAATTAAGATCCCTTGAAACAAAACATCTTTTTCCCTCTTTTTGTGAATAAATGTCACTTTGCATTCTCTCAAATCTTTTGGGACCTCTTGTTTTTCTATGGCTAAATTGAATAGGTCAGTTTGGCTTTCATAGAGTTCCTCTCCCCCTTTTTTGAGAAACTTGTTAGGAATTTTGTCCACCCCTCCCACTTTTCCATTCCTTAATTTTAAGATCACCTTTCGCACCTCCTCGGTTTTAATTTCACTGCACACGAAGTTCGATAGATTTTCCTTGCCCTGGTTTGGACACTCTGGTGGGTTCCCCATGCCCCATCGCTCATCGTTTACCTTTTTCCAGTGCTTGACTAGTTCTGATGCGATTTGATCTTGATCGTCTGTGTCTCTGTCATCTACTTTAATACTCTGTGGGTTACTTCCTTTGTTACCTTTATTCACCCATTTCGAAATACGTTCGAACTCTACTCCCCTGTCATTCTTATCGTCCTAATAAGACTGCTATTTTTCACTCTCTGATTATCGTCTTTAATCTTATTTACTCTATTTCATGCTGTTGGTATTCTTCCTTTGCTACCATGGCCTTGTGGCTTTCTGCCCCCTTGAGTTTTCTACTTCTCCAGTATGCAGCACATTTAGCTTTTCTATGCTTATGGCCCTTTTCAGTTCTTCGTTCACTCTGTACCCAAGTTCTTGTGTTGGCATCCTTATCTTTCCTACACTTTCCTTTCCTGATTCCACTAGGCTCGCAACTGTGGCGTCGACCATTTTCTGGACACTGGCCCCTTTATGTGCAGTTGCAAGCTTTGCTTTCAATTTTTCTTTGAACTTTGCCCAGTCAGCATCCTATTTGAGTTCCCAAATCTTAAAGCTTCCTTTGGTTTTTAGTATGTTTTTGGCCCTGATCATCCCTGTAATCAAGCTGTGATCACTATCCAACTCCCTTTTACTCTCATCATCCACTTCTACCCCTTTCACCTCCCTCCATAAATAAATATCTGTGACAATATAGTCGATTATTAATTTTATGTTGTTCCTTTCCCAGGTTCATTGCCCCTTACACCTCGCGTCCCTGTTCAGAATCTTCAGACTGAGCTCATTTGTGAAGTTCAACAACTTCCTTCCATTCCTGTTGACTTTCTTATCCCCACCCTCTATGCCTTCTTCCTTATCACCTATGTGTCCATTAAAGTCACCCATCACAATTATACCGAGCCTCCTGTTTTCTGGTTCTGTGATATTGGACCTCAGTGTTGAGTATTTTGAATCATTCCACTTGGGTTTGCTTCCATCCACCGCACAGTACACAATCCCAAGGGCAATACTTTTGTTTCTTAGATTGATCTTTACCCATCCAATTTCTTTTGATACCTCAGCCGAGGTGCTGACATCCCCCAGGTCTGTGATCAGCAACGGTTTTAAGTCATCTTTAATGTACATGCCTACCCCTCTCCCTTTTTCTAGCCTTCTGTTCGCCCCTCACCTACCCACACATACCCCCTTACTTAGACTACCTGTTCCTCGCATCTTAACCACATCTCGCTTAAGCCCATGACATCAAAGTCCTCTGACTTGATCAATGTAGCAATTTCACTTACATTCTGGAGGAGACCCTGGATGTTGCTATAACCCACTTTCAGGGTACTAAGATTCACTGGCTTCCGCCTACTGGTCCCATTGTTTTCTGATGCTAGCCTTGGTAAACTTATTCTGCCCCCCTCGCTTTTTGTTCACCCCACTTGTGTTTACTCTTACTATACTTGCCTCTGGCCTCCCATCCGGCTCCTCTCCAAAAAAGTCTCGGCTACCCGTAGAATTTTATCCCCCAATACCCGTGTCCCCATCCTGCTAAGATGCAGCCTGTCGCACCTGTACATGCTCGCGTTGCCCCAAAACGTGTCCCAATGGTCGATAAAGGGTATTCCCAGGTCAGCACAGTAGTCCTCCAACTCCTCATTCAGCGCCAAAATCCTTGAGTTTCATTCATCCCCACCCCCTAGGACAGGAAAGACCCCAGATACAACTACTCTTGCATTCCTACTGAGCACTTTGCTGACTAAACCTCAGTATGACTCCACCAAACTTACTGACCTTCTCTCCCTGATATTGTTGGTCCCCATATGGACCAACAACACTACCAGATCCAATCCTGACCCTGCCACAAAATCATCAACCCGGTCCCTCAGATTATCCACCTTTGCCCCTGGAAAGCACAAGACTATTCGATTAGAACTATCAGGACCACAAACCACATTGTCAATCCCACGTACAGTGCTACTCCCTGCCACAACTAAATTTTTTCTTCTTCCCTCAGTTCCTATAGCATCTGCAACTCACCTTGTTTTACGTGCCTCCGGCCCCCTCTTTCTCTTCACCATCGTACTTACTCCATCTGTCCTATCAACATCAACAACCACCTCTCCCCTCTCAATGTCTCTCATCCCCAATGGTATCGGAATCTAAAACACTGAACCTGTTCTCTAAACACCGCTTATCAACCTTGGCAACCTTACGCTGACTTTGGCCTCCTGACTCCACACAGCCCTGTCCTGACTCCACCTTCCAAATTTTCCTACTGGACCCCCCCTCCTCAGTTACACCCCCCACATCAAGCATTCTTTCCCCATCTGCCTCCATATTGGTCATGATGTTATTTGTCAGGGTTAGACTAGGAGTTTTTCTTTTTGATGTCAGGCGGTTGCACCATTAAGCCCACATTCTCAAGTCCTGCCCTGGTTGCTTTCAACTGAGCAGTGAAATGCGTTATACATCTAGGTGATGATCTTGTGGATTTGTCAATATCTTTTATGGTCTGTGTTTATCATTTAGTGTCAGGTAAACTTCGTTATCTTCTGACATCCATCCTTTCTATGATGGTGGATTTTCTTAGTTTTTATATGCCCATTTGAAAAACGGTTGTATTATGTAATCAGTCTGACCGTCCATCTATCTGTCCATTAATATTTCTGGTTTCCGACCGATAACTCCAGTTTGGATTATTTGATCACAACCAAAGTTGGTATGTGTGTTACCCAGTTAGTAATACAGACAAGTTCATATGTGGGTTTAGTCCAATTATTTTGCATGAGTATGGTCCTTTTTAGACTTGAATTTGACCTCTTGACATTTTTGGTTTCCAACCGATTATTCCAGTTTGGATTAGATGTTCGGTGCATCGTCGGATCTACTCAGTTTTGGTTCCATTGATCACTGACCAAAACCGACCATTCCACTTACAAACCGAATTGTCTGTCTTTATACACCCACAAAACGAAGTTGGGGGGGGGGGGGGGCTATATAGGAGTCAACTTGTCTGACTGGCGGTCGGTCTGTCATCGTCAGTCGGTTTGCACATGTAAACTTATGGAGCAAACTACTTCCATAGTTTTAGCCGCATTTTCATGAAACTTCACAAAAATGATCAACATGATGAGGGGAAGTGTGTGACATAATTAATTTTTTCCCTCTTGGTTTCAAGATGGCTGACTGGTGGCCATATTGGATTTTTTTTTACTTAGAAAAATTGAATGCCCTTTTTCAGCCACCCACACTAGGCGGTATACCAGGCGACAGACCATCTCTAGTTTAATTTTCCCAGCAATATACACTAGACAAGAAAAAAATTGCAATACATGTTGGGATCTTCTGTGTTTTGAAATACTATTCTCAATATAATTGCAACATAGTGAGTGATATTTTACTTAAATAAATCATTTTTCTCTGTTGTTCTCCTTAATCATTTATCACCCATTTTTTATTGTAAACAAAAAGAAAACACTCAGTACTCATACTGAAGGCAAATATCACTTGTCGCTTCAGTAATCTGTCAAGAATTATCTGAATTAAGCATAGAACACACCAACAAAGGAACCACAACAAATCAACAGCCAGTCATTATGTCATGACTCCAGTGCAATGCTAATGAGCAAAGTGTCCTGCTTCTGTCTTGATTGAAAAACATAACTTATTTTTGCATTACGACTTGCAATGTTTTGATAAGCCTATTTCAAAACTGCCATCTTGGATTTTAATCTATGCAAGGTTGCAAGGTGTTTACATTTCAAGAAAGCACATTGTAAGCAATGGGAGAAGAGAGCAAGTGAAGTGCTTCGGACCCCATTATGTTTATTAGCGCGAATTCAAAAAAACATATAGCCAGTGTAACCATATATTTTAGGAAATAGCAGTATTGTATGCGAACAGTCATTATTTGGAAATGAGTTCCTATTGGCTTAAATGATGTTTGAATGCATGCTGTGTCATGACCCACTGGCAGTGAGCGCACAATTTCGACAACTTTCAGTGGGAAGGTTGTTGAAAAAGTATTGGTAAAATAAATATACGTCGATAAATGGACACTTTCCACACGTTAGATAAGCTTGGGGTTCATAAACCATTTCTTCAGAATGGCAAAGATCTGTATAATTTTTCCAATTTGTATAAAAACAATAAGGTACAGTATATTCAAAAATGCTAACCATTTTGGGGATTTTCCAAGCCGAGAAAATCTGTGCAACTTGTCTTGCCTCATTGCCACTCAAAAAAAGTCCTCCCTGTCATAGAAAAGTCTCTGATATCCCATCCTTTAAAATCTTCTAGGGTTGCCCTTTCAGTTATTTAAATTTAATATTTCACAAAACTGATACAGAACTCAATGCAACGAACATGGAAATCGCTTTGTTTACCCCCCCCCCCCCCCCATGACCTGTGACCTTGCATAGATTAAAATCCAAGATGGCAGTTTCGAAATAGGCTTATTCTCTGATGTAATTTTTCATCAATTGATGTCAGAATGTTGAGTAATTATCAATATCAAAACAAAGTGACACAGATTCAAGCTCGGCACAATAAACAAGATGTTGGTCGTCACTCCATGAATCCTAGTTGTTTGTTTTTAACAAAGCACATGGTATTTCATTTTCTCTTATCACTACAGCAGTTCCTGAAATTATAGTCTATTTTAAAAAGCGGGTTTCAGTTTCCCTTGGCTGTCATGTTTCACAATTACCAGACTTTTTCTGTTTACAATATGACACCAGCAAATGTATTTTCTGAAAAGTTAATTATTGGGAAAATTTCTTCCAATCCACTTGGTCGTTTTATTTATTTTTAGCCTAATTTAAACTGATTTTAACTGAATTTGATGTAAAGGGTATTTTTTTGTTATTATTCAAGCACAACTCGAGTACTGTTGGATCTGATCAGGTTTTGATATCTTGTTCATTTTTCCGTGTTATTTAAAATTCTTTGCTGATTTTCAAATGAAAACTGAAAACCGAGACCGACTTTCATCACAACCAAAACTGAAACTGAACTGAAATTTCATAACCGGACAGCTCTAGTTTGGATCCTTTTGATCTCAACCAGAGTTGATACAATTCAAAATGGCTGAGGGGCATATTTAGTCATGCCTGGCAATTCTTCTGTTCTTGTTTGATATGTCGAGCATACAGCCTATTACTTTTGTAGGTTTTCCTCTTCTGGAAACAGTCCTTACATGCACATGCTTGTGCTTTTCAGCAAGCTATTCAGATATGGAGTCACCAGTCACCAAAATTATCAATGAGAATTGGCAGTGTTGTGGTAAAGTTCCTCTCAGACTATCATAGTATTTACCATGGCATTGCAGATTGATATAGCTAATTGCTAGGGGTGGTCTGGACCACATACCAGTAAACTAGCAACCACCCAGTGACAATTTGATATCTGTGTGGAAGTCTTTGAACTTTCCAGTTATTGGGCAATAGTACTCTGTTGAACAAGACAAAGATGGGGGTGGGCAGGGTGGATTTATGCCGCTGGGTGGGAGAGGGGCGTAGGGGAACTTTCACAGCCAGCACTAAGAAAAAGATCAAGTGAAATAGCTGACAACTACAACATCATTAATATTGATGGGATATTTGTTTTGGAATATTTTTAGGAAGAACTTGCTGAAGGTTTACATCTGATTGATTTTGAGCAGCTGAAAATTGAGAATCAGACATATAATGAGAAAATAGAAGAAAGAAATGAGGTATGTTTCTCAACCATATGCTTTTGTCACTGTGTTGAAATGAACCAATTACTGAGCTAAACTCTCAGCACTGATGTTAAAATACTAAAAGTTCAAGCTGCAATTTTTTTTTTCAATAATGCAACTAGGAAATTAACCAGTTTAGTCAAGATTGAATTGCTTAAATACCTAGTTATATTATGAGAAATATTAGCAGCTTGAAGTTTTGTTATATTAACATCATTGTGCAGAATGTTAAATTAAGCAAGCTGTACAGATGAATAGCATCTGAATTGTGTCAGATAGGTTTGAGTTGAATTATGAGTCTTCTCTATGATGTACTCTTAATATACCTTCATTTATCTACTATTTGGGAGTGAAGAGGCCAAGCCTGGAAGTAAGCAATCTGTCATTTACAATGGAGGTTCCCAGAGGGTGATTATGCCAATGCTATCCCAAATTGTGGCAAGAGAATCCCCCAATATATTCTCCGGGTTCCACTTTCTGTTTGAGCCCGAGGCTTTGATTCGGATTGATGTTCATTCTGCAAATGACAGTCTGCTTATCTCCAGGCTTGGCAGTGGCTTAGTAGTTTGAGCTTTGAACTTCAAACCGAAAGGTCCAAGGTTCAATCCTTACCAGCGGTAACTGGCACTTGATCCTGATTGTTCAGATGTTCACACTTTGTCAAGAGTTGGAATTAGAACATTAAGGGTTGAAGATCAGTTTTTATACCCCACGCAACGAAGTTGCAGGGGTATAATGTTTTTGACTGGTCCGTCCGTCAGTCCGTCAGTCCGTCCTACTTGTTTTCCGGACTTTTCCGGACTTTTTTTCTACACGCTTCCAGATATTGAGCTGATTTTTGGTATGTGAGTCTAACATGGTGGCCTACAGATCAAGTTTGCATTTTTTTCCACTCCACTGATTTTTACCGAAATTACGGCCCTTGGACTCTGAAAAATTCATCAAAATTACAGTTTTCCGGACTTTTTTTCTACACGCTTCCAGATATTGAGATGATTTTTGGTATGTGAGTCTAACATGGTGGCCTACAGATCAAGTTTGCATTTTTTTCCACTCCACTGATTTTTACCGAAATTACGGCCCTTGGACTCTGAAAAATTCATCAAAATTACAGTTTTCCGGACTTTTTTTCCACACGCTTCCAGATATTGAGCTGATTTTTGGTATGTTAGTCTAACATGGTGGCCTACAGATCAAGTTTGCATTTTTTTCCACTCCACTGATTTTTACCGAAATTACGGCCCTTGGACTCTGAAAAATTCATCAAAATTACAGTTTTCCGGACTTTTTTTCTACATGCTTCCAGATATTGAGCTGTTTTTGGGTATGTTAGTCTAACATGGTGGCCTACAGATCAAGTTTGCATTTTGTTCCGCTCCACTTATTTTTACCGAAACTATGGCCCTTGAACTTTGAAAAGTTCATCAAAATTACAGTTTTCCAGACTTTTTTCCTACACGCTTCCAGATATTGAGCTGATTTTTGGTATGTTAGTCTAACATGGTGGCCTACAGAACAAGTTTGCATTTTGTTCCGCTCCACTGATTTTTACCGAAATTACGACCCTTGGACTCTGAAAAATGCATTAAAATTACAGTATTTTTATACTGTACCAATGACCCAGACATAGCTGGTGCTAACTCTTAAAATATAGGGCCAAACACAAATTTTGCCCCCCAATCCCCAAAATTTGCATCTAAAACTAAAGAAAACATGTCCTGAAAGGCCCTCCACACTTCGCCCCTACTGCGCATGCGCAGTGTCAAGGACGTTCCGAAATTGGCGCCATTAATCATTCTAAGTTTGGCCCTTCATCAGTTAACATCTGACTGATCTTTGTGCTTATAAATCTCAGTTTAAATGATGCCAGACACATAAATATTAGTGAAATGGTGATTCTAAGGAGGATAGAGAAGGAGGAGAGGAAAAGAATGTGTGACAGAATATTATCAGGGCTGTAACTTTTTTTAATGAAATTATGTTAAGTTACCTATTTTCAAGGCAGCAGCCATTTTGTTGTCATTCTGATTATTTAGTTACACTGTTTTTTTTTTTAAGTGTTTTCCTCTCTCCCTGTCCTTTAAGTTCCCCCTTGCTATTCTCCCATGCTTTTGGCATAGTTTTTGTAATTATTATTACTAAATTTTCTTGGGAGTTTTAGCTGAATAACAGAATGAATTCTGTTCTTTCCCCATGTTTACGTCTTCACCTAGGGGTGGTTAGGCGTTGTGTTCTGCATCTACCATCTGATGTTCTGCAGTTTCTTCCCTGGAAGTCTCTGTTTTTCATCAGATAGTGTATTTTTGGTAACTGATTTCGGGCCTGGGTGCCTGGAGTCTTATTTTAGTGTTTTTACACTCATTGTTTACATTTTCAACAGCCCTCTGTGTGAGGGGGGGGATTTCTAAAAAATAATATCTTGATGTTATTTTAATCATAACTAGATACATTATTATTGTTCGTAAGTGTTGAATAAATTGTTTAAAATATTTTTAAAATTTTTGTCCACACTTAGGCTTGGGATCCATTGGGGCTCAACGTTACTTTTCAGAAACTTGGGCTGTTCTGAAAAAATATTTTTTCAAAATATTTTGATTTCAATTATTTTTTCTATATCAATGGATCATATTATTATTATGTATTTTGATTGCCAGGGGTTAGTGCGAGTACCAGGACTTGTTTTCTTTTCACATTGAAAGGGTATTGATCAATTGTTTTAAGAGGAAGTCTTCCTCTGACTTTATTATCATTCTATATGTGGTCAGTGTACTCGCATTAACTCCTGTTCTGTATCGTATGATTTCGATGACAATATGGGAAGCGTATGTCACGGTATGTTGTTGGGGATTTGGACACTCCGGTCCTTTCCCCGCAGGGTCACTCTACTTTATCAATTTCTATTTCAGACGATCAAGATTAGGGTGATGTATCTGTGATGTCTTCCAACAGTGTGCCTCCGTCCGTCGTCACAATTAATGAAGGGCTAGCGGAAAAGTGCTCATGTAAATACGCCAATTGCCTAAGAGGACCCTAGTAGGTTCGACGGCCTTTGACGTCCGCTAGCTCGCCCGGTGTAGCGTCCATTCACCGAATGGTTCGGCAGCCTGGTTCGTCCGTTGCGGTCTAGAAGGAATTTTGGGGTGATGCGAGCACTATAAACTAACCTAATGCACACTCAGTGACGGCGGATCGGAGGGAGAACGCAGGAAGCCTTTTAGTCCGGTTCATAGCTCGTTCCGGTCCATCCGGACGGCAAGCGAGAGAGGCCCCTCTCTCGTTCAACAACATCTGGCCCCAGATGTTGTGGTACAAAATGTGTCGTAAGCAGAGCATACGTCCGTCGCTCGGGACGCTCCGTTGTATAGGCAGTCCGCTGAGACTGCTAAGGCTTCCTCTTCTCGTCAGCGCACACGACTGCACCTTGGCTGCGTGACCGCCGATATATTACCAGCTTCGCCGATCAAGGATTCTTCGGCGACCAGGTCACACCATCCGGTAGCCAGGGACACGAGGCCTGCAGACTCCGGACGTTTGCATAGGAAGTGTGCGGGAGTCAACGTACACGGAGCTTCCGGCGGCAATGCATCGTAAGACCGCTACTGCACAGGCCTCGGGAACGGACGTGCTTTCCTTAATAGCACAGTTTATCGCAGCATCCCAGCATCAACTGAATCTGTCGCATATATTTTATCCGACGATGCTGGGTCGGGACGCTCCGCGGAAGCGGGTACGGACGTCCAAAAGTTTCATCCGGTCCGACGGGATACCGAAAGGGATTCGGAGGATTTCGAGCTTTCCCTTTCGGAACAACATATGCTGTTGTGTATGTCATCTGACTTGGTCTTCTCCAGCTTCTTTCGTCGGACCAGAATGCTGCGATGCCGGATAAGAAACTGATAGCGTCGGTGGACTTAGAAATTTTTGGTTCGGTTCAGGGACATCGTCCCTCAGTTCCGACATAGTCCAATAATGTCACACAAACTTTTGAATTATTGAACGACGCTATATATATTATTATTTTATGCTTGCTAACCAAGCATTTCTGGTTTCTTGTTCGAAGAGTTATGGAGATGTCTTTCAAAAGTGTGCCTCTGTCGTCATAGTTAATGAAGAGTTAGCGGCAATAAGTGCTCATGGAATATGTCTATCGCCTACGGAGTGACATTCGCTAGCTCACCTGGTGTAGCGTACATTCATCGAATGGTTCGGCTGCCGGGTTCGTCCGTTGCGGTCTAGGAAGGAGATTTGGGTGATGCGAGCACTTTAATTACTTTAGTACTCACCCAGTGACGGCAGATTGAGGACAGATCGGAGGAAGCCTGTTAGTCCGGTTCCTGGCTGGTCCAGGTCCGTCCGGGCTGTGAGCGAGAGAGGTCCCTCTCTCGCCCAACAACATAGGGGACCGCATGTTGTGGTTCAGATATTTTACATTCGGAGCATATGTCCGTTGGTCGGGACGCTCCGTTATATTGACAGTCCGAGAGACTGTCTTTAATGCTTCCTCATCCTCACACCAGGGCACACGACCGCACATTGGCTACGTGACCTCGAGTATCCGATCAGTTTCGGCATTCAGTGATTCCACGGCGAATAGGTCGCGCCATCCGGTAGCCAAGGGACACGAGGCCTATACACTCCGTTCGCTCGCATATTGGTAGTATGCACGGGGTAGCGATCACGGAGCTTCCAGCGGCAATGCATCGTAAGACCGCTTCTCCTCAGGCCTCAGTGACGGACGTGCTATCCGAGTTAGCACAGTTGTTTCGCAGCATCCCAGCAATTGACAGTTTCTCGGTCGAATCAGGAATTATCCGACGGCGCTGGGTCGGTGCGGTCCGCGGTTGCATCAGGTACGGACGACCGAACGCTTTATAGGGTCCGACAGGATGGCGAAAGGGATTCGAAAGATTTCGAGTTTTCCCTTTAGTAGTATCGGAAGATGCCTTTCATATCTTTTGGCATTATCTTCCAGTGATTATTATTTCGGACTTCATTGCTGCGATCTTGGATAAGAGACTTATAGCGTCATTGGACTCGGATTTTTCGATCGGTTCGGGGACATTGTCCCTGACTTACCGACGTAGTCCAATATTGTCATTACAACATGTGTTTTATTTTTCGACGCTATATATATATATACAAGCCTGCTACTAAGCATGATAGTTTAGTTTCTTGTCCGCGTTGCTCATTTCTGCCATTTTATCATTTATACAAATAGTTTATTTTGGCAGAGCAGGGCATACCGAGAGTTCATATGCGTCTAGACGGTGTGATTAAAAACTGCATATATTCTTTTTCGCCGTTTATGTCTTTTCCAATTTCAATGTTGGGAACGACATTATGTATAGTAGACTTAACTTAGACGCTTTATTATACGTAATCCGCCTTACTGAGGCGCTATCATTACGTCTTCAAGAAAAGATTTACGGGATATTATTCTCAATGTAATTTCTTTTGAGGGCAGTAGTTTGTTCACGTATAACTCCGCCCTTCAGTGGCTGATTGGAGTTAGTTAGACGTGACGCAGCCCTAGCTACATCCACTCGCGTGGATAGTAAGGTTAAGAACTCTCTCAGAGTCGCTTCGTTCTCGGAGGAGCTTCTCTTCGACGGCAACTTTTCGGCAATCCATGAATTGCTCGATTTACACGTTCTCTTGTCTATCTAGTGTTACAAGAGATTCAGACTGGGGCAAACATTCGGTGGTTGACTCAGAGAGTGCCGCCGCAGTTTCCGGACCCGAGTGTGGCTGTTATGACGGTTGCCAGTCATACAGATTGGGATATAATACTGATCCCTACGGATTCGAAGTGCCAGGGTCTTTGGGTTCCGCAGTCTTTTAGCAATCAGTTTTCTTCCGCGGAATAATGTTTTTTAGGCTTGCTTTATGTCATTGCATGAACATTATTCAGAAACGCATGCCCAAATTCCTGTCCTTTAATTCGACAGTAGTGGCGTATCTCCGGAACCAGGGAGGCACTCTTTCGTTTCCGTTATTCAATTTAATGGAAAGAATCCGTCTGTTGGTTATAGTACACCAAGTTCAGTTTTGGTCCGTCATATTCCGGGTCGTCTGATTGTTTTATCGGACTCCCGTTCTCTTACGGGTCGCTTGTTGCTGTCAGAATGGACTCTCAACAAACAAGTATTCAATCAGATTTGCTATCTATGGGAGCGCCCAATGATGATTTATTTATGACACAGCTTGCTAATCAATTGCAGACGTATGTGTTGGCTTGTCCAGATCTCTGAGCTAATATTCTTAACGCTCTATTGATCTATAGGACGGAATGATAGGATACGCGTATCCTCCGGCGCTGTTGTTTTAGCAGGTATTGCTAAGATAAACAACCACAATACATTTCTGTTGATAGCATCTCTATCTTCACAGAGATCATGAGTAATTTTCTCTCTTGTCTACTGTGGGTTTTAACGTGAAATCTTCCTCTATGTGAGGATCTTTTTCACTGGGTAAATCGTGTCATCTTTATCACAACCTGCAAGGTCGCAACCTTCATGTATTCCGTTGTGTGGTCCGTATTGCATTGTAAGCACTGTACTGGACGAGCTTTGGACGCGATTTCTTACTATAGGAGATCCTCTTCTTCGCTATTCTATGCGGCTAAAGTGGAGGCTCTTCCGTCGTGGTGTAGGGATCATTATGTTCATATTGTTGATCCCTCCATACTACTCATTGCTATTTTTTAGTATACTTGTTTCACAAGATCTACTGCAGCCTGTTATTATTTAGGTTATAGGTTTATGTTACCTCATACCTATGCACTCTACGATAGTTTACAATTGAGTCTTTTGTCTCTTTATCTAAGTCAGTTAGTAACTTTTTGATAAATAGACTTAGAATCTTTAGATTAAATTCCTATACGGATTTTAACTTCGGTTCTTATTTAGCTAAATAATCATTTGAGCCTCTGGAAACAGTAGTTTTCAATTCTGACCTTTTAGACAGTAATTCTGTTGGTTTCTCTTTTACTGTAGAGTCAGTGAGTTTCATGCACTATCGATGGATGATTTTCACTTTCATAGTTTCGGAATCAATACTTCCGTTACTATTTAGGTTGGATTGTTGCATAAGAGTTAGGCTCCTATTATCCGGAACCTATTATTTTAAGGTCCTTCCGTCTTCGTATGGGCATAGGCCTTTACTCTTTCCGGGTACAGTTTATGTATTTATAAACAGATTTCTGTTTATTACTATGGGCGTAAGCTTCTTCTGTCTTTGATGTCTAGTAGAAGGACGTTACGCTCCATTTTATTGTTAATGGATTCTATTAACTATCGGTACTGCTTATAGTATATCATTGACTTAGCAGTTGTGCTTAAGATTTCGGCTCATGAAGTAAGAGTTCTTCTACTTCTTGGGCTTACATTAATAGTGTCGCTATTATAGATTTTTGAAGGCCGCTCATTGCGCTCAGCCATCCACATTCATGAATTTTATCTCAGAAATATCGAGTCCATTTCTGGAGGCCTCTATTGTTAGGTCTATTATCTACTGCTCAGAATGTCATTCACTTAACAGTTGCTACTATAGCTAGGTAGGCTGTCTGTTTCGGCAGTGTCTCCGTTCGGCTGCCCTCTTCGCTCTGGGCTATTTGACCCAGGGCAAGAAAAAGGGGGGGGGGGGGGTGGGGAGGGTGTTCCCTTGGGTCACCTGTTTTACTATGAAAACAAGGGGATACCTCCTCCGGAGTTAGTAATTCTGAGCTGTTATTGGGATGGTTGTTTAGTGAGAAGTTTAGGTTTTTAAAATTCATTCAAGTCTTAGTTTTTAAAGTATAGCTTTTGAATATTGCATATGTCAACGGACATGATTATGCAATCCTCAGACACTTTTACGAGTATAAGAGTCTCTATTCTCTAGACTTACTTTATTTATTGGCTTACTTTAAAAATTATTAGTATAAGGATTATATTGGATATTAATAGAGTACATGGATGTATGAAGCTCAATTTTGGAAGGTGTTGTATCTTTCTAATTTATCATAAATAAGAAAGATACATGTAAGGCCTATTACTTCTTTTCCCTACAGGGGATGACTCTATTTTATTTTATTGAGCGTATTCCATTTTGCTCTATGTCCTTGGCCCTCCAGCCTTTTTTACTATTCAGCTATGTCTGGGTCATTGGTACAGTATAAAAATGTTAAAAAATTTATAGTAATTTATATATTTTTTATACTTACCAATGACCCAGACGGGGATGGCCCTCCCAGGAGTTGGGAACTCTTGCCTCCCCGCTGAGTACATAGCGCTTACCAGGCACTGGTTATTAGAATGATTAATGGCGCCAATTTTGGAACGTCCTTGACACTGCGCATGCGCAGTAGGGGCGAAGTGTGGAGGGCCTTTCAGGACATGTTTTCTTTAGTTTTAGATGCAAATTTTGGGGATTGGGGGGCAAAATTTGTGTTTGGCCCTATATTTTAAGAGTTAGCACCAGCTATGTCTGGGTCATTGGTAAGTATAAAAAATATATAAATTACTATAAATTTTTTAACTTTCTGGACTTTTTTTTCTACACGCTTCCAGATATTGAGCTGATGTTTGGTATGTTAGTCTGACATGGTGGCCTACAGATTAAGTTTGTATTTTGTTCCGCTCCACTGATTTTTACCAAAATTACGGCCCTTGAACTTTGAAAAGTTCATCAAAATTACAGTTTTCCAGACTTTTTTCCTACACGCGTCCAGATATTGAGCTGATTTTTGATATGTTAGTCTAACATGATGGCCTACAGAACAAGTTTGGGTTTTGTTCTGCTCCACTGATTTTTACCAAAATTACGGCCCCATAGACTTTGAAAAGTTCATCAAAATTACAGTTTTCTGGGCTTTTTCTCTGCTTGAATTCTTTCAATACCATTGAAACTACAGAACACTGTTTTCTGCAGTTTTCCTAGAACTTTGAAAAGTTCATCAAAATTACAGTTTTCCAGACTTTTTTCCTACACGCTTCCAGACATTGAGCTGATTTTTGGTATGTTACTCTAACATGGTGGCCTACAGAACAAGTTTGCATTTTGTTCCGCTCCACTGATTTTTACCGAAATTACGACCCTTGGACTCTGAAAAATGCATTAAAATTACAGTTTTCCGGACTTTTTTTCTACACGCTTCCAGATATTGAGCTGATGTTTGGTATGTTAGTCTGACATGGTGGCCTACAGATTAAGTTTGTATTTTGTTCTGCTCCACTGATTTTTACCAAAATTACAGCCCTTGAACTTTGAAAAGTTCATCAAAATTACAGTTTTCCAGACTTTTTTCCTACACGCTTCCAGATATTGAGCTGATTTTTGATATGTTAGTCTAACATGATGGCCTACAGAACAAGTTTGGGTTTTGTTCTGCTCCACTGATTTTTACCAAAATTACGGCCCCATAGACTTTGAAAAGTTCATCAAAATTACAGTTTTCTGGGCTTTTTCTCTGCTTGAATTCTTTCAATACTGTTGAAACTACAGAACACTGTTTTCTGCAGTATTCCTAGAACTTTGAAAAGTTCATCAAAATTACAGTTTTCCAGACTTTTTTCCTACACGCTTCCAGATATTGAGCTGATTTTTGGTATGTTAGTCTAACATGGTGGCCTACAGAACAAGTTTGCATTTTGTTCTGCTCCACTGATTTTTACCGAAATTACGACCCTTGGACTCTGCAAAATGCATTAAAATTACAGTTTTCCGGACTTTTTTTCTACACGCTTCCAGATATTGAGCTGATGTTTGGTATGTTAGTCTGACATGGTGGCCTACAGATCAAGTTTGTATTTTGTTCCGCTCCACTGATTTTTACCAAAATTACGACCCTTGAACTTTGAAAAGTTCATCAAAATTACAGTTTTCCGGACTTTTTTTCTACATGCTTCCAGATATTGAGCTGTTTTTGGGTATGTTAGTCTAACATGGTGGCCTACAGATCAAGTTTGCATTTTGTTCCGCTCCACTGATTTTTACCAAAATTATGGCCCTTGAACTTTGAAAAGTTCATCAAAATTACAGTTTTCCAGACCTTTTTCCTACACGCTTCCAGATATTGAGCTGATTTTTGGTATGTTAGTCTAACATGGTGGCCTACAGAACAAGTTTGCATTTTGTTCCGCTCCACTGATTTTTACCGAAATTACGACCCTTGGACTCTGAAAAATGCATTAAAATTACAGTTTTCCGGACTTTTTTTTCTACACGCTTCCAGATATTGAGCTGATGTTTGGTATGTTAGTCTGACATGGTGGCCTACAGATCAAGTTTGTATTTTGTTC
The DNA here is from genome assembly GCA_031216915.1 of Pictodentalium vernedei. Classification (NCBI taxonomy): domain Eukaryota; kingdom Metazoa; phylum Mollusca; class Scaphopoda; order Dentaliida; family Dentaliidae; genus Pictodentalium; species Pictodentalium vernedei. The sequence continues at coordinate 558,791,718 of CM062297.1, forward strand.
TGCTCCACTGATTTTTACCAAAATTACGGCCCTTGAACTTTGAAAAGTTCATCAAAATTACAGTTTTCCAGACTTTTTTCCTACAGGCTTCCAGATATTGAGCTGATTTTTGATATGTTAGTCTAACATGATGGCCTACAGAACAAGTTTGGGTTTTGTTCTGCTCCACTGATTTTTACCAAAATTACGGCCCCATAGACTTTGAAAAGTTCATCAAAATTACAGTTTTCTGGGCTTTTTCTCTGCTTGAATTCTTTCAATACCATTGAAACTACAGAACACTGTTTTCTGCAGTATTCCTAGAACTTTGAAAAGTTCATCAAAATTACAGTTTTCCAGACTTTTTTCCTACACGCTTCCAGATATTGAGCTGATGTTTGGTATGTTAGTCTAACATGGTGGCCTACAGATCAAGTTTGCATTTTGTTCCGCTCCACTGATTTTTACCGAAATTATGGCCCTTGAACTTTGAAAAGTTCATCAAAATTACAGTTTTCCAGACTTTTTTCCTACACGCTTCCAGATATTGAGCTGATTTTTGGTATGTTAGTCTAACATGGTGGCCTACAGAACAAGTTTGCATTTTGTTCCGCTCCACTGATTTTTACCGAAATTACGACCCTTGGACTCTGAAAAATGCATTAAAATTACAGTTTTCCAGACTTTTTTTTCTACACGCTTCCAGATATTGAGCTGATGTTTGGTATGTTAGTCTGACATGGTGGCCTACAGATCAAGTTTGTATTTTCTTCCGCTCCACTGATTTTTACCAAAATTACGGCCCTTGAACTTTGAAAAGTTCATCAAAATTACAGTTTTCCAGACTTTTTTCCTACACGCTTCCAGATATTGAGCTGATTTTTGATATGTTAGTCTAACATGATGGCCTACAGAACAAGTTTGGGTTTTGTTCTGCTCCACTGATTTTTACCAAAATTACAGCCCCATAGACTTTGAAAAGTTCATCAAAATTACAGTTTTCTGGGCTTTTTCTCTGCTTGAATTCTTTCAATACCATTGAAACTACAGAACACTGTTTTCTGCAGTATTCCTAGAACTTTGAAAAGTTCATCAAAATTACAGTTTTCCAGACTTTTTTCCTACACGCTTCCAGACATTGAGCTGATTTTTGGTATGTTAGTCTAACATGGTGGCCTACAGAACAAGTTTGCATTTTGTTCCGCTCCACTGATTTTTACCGAAATTACGACCCTTGGACTCTGAAAAATGCATTAAAATTACAGTTTTCCAGACTTTTTTTCTACACGCTTCCAGATATTGAGCTGATGTTTGGTATGTTAGTCTGACATGGTGGCCTACAGATCAAGTTTGTATTTTCTTCCGCTCCACTGATTTTTACCAAAATTACGGCCCTTGAACTTTGAAAAGTTCATCAAAATTACAGTTTTCCAGACTTTTTTCCTACACGCTTCCAGATATTGAGCTGATTTTTGATATGTTAGTCTAACATGATGGCCTACAGAACAAGTTTGGGTTTTGTTCTGCTCCACTGATTTTTACCAAAATTACGCCCCCATAGACTTTGAAAAGTTCATCAAAATTACAGTTTTCTGGGCTTTTTCTCTGCTTGAATTCTTTCAATACCATTGAAACTACAGAACACTGTTTTCTGCAGTATTCCTAGAACTTTGAAAAGTTCATCAAAATTACAGTTTTCCAGACTTTTTTCCTACACGCTTCCAGACATTGAGCTGATTTTTGGTATGTTAGTCTAACATGGTGGCCTACAGAACAAGTTTGCATTTTGTTCCACTCCACTGATTTTTACCGAAATTACGACCCTTGGACTCTGAAAAATGCATTAAAATTACAGTTTTCCAGACTTTTTTTCTACACGCTTCCAGATATTGAGCTGATGTTTGGTATGTTAGTCTGACATGGTGGCCTACAGATTAAGTTTGTATTTTGTTCTGCTCCACTGATCTTTACCAAAATTACAGCCCTTGAACTTTGAAAAGTTCATCAAAATTACAGTTTTCCAGACTTTTTTCCTACACGCTTCCAGATATTGAGCTGATTTTTGATATGTTAGTCTAACATGATGGCCTACAGAACAAGTTTGGGTTTTGTTCTGCTCCACTGATTTTTACCAAAATTACGGCCCCATAGACTTTGAAAAGTTCATCAAAATTACAGTTTTCTGGGCTTTTTCTCTGCTTGAATTCTTTCAATACTGTTGAAACTACAGAACACTGTTTTCTGCAGTATTCCTAGAACTTTGAAAAGTTCATCAAAATTACAGTTTTCCAGACTTTTTTCCTACACGCTTCCAGATATTGAGCTGATTTTTGGTATGTTAGTCTAACATGGTGGCCTACAGAACAAGTTTGCATTTTGTTCCGCTCCACTGATTTTTACCGAAATTACGACCCTTGGACTCTGAAAAATGCATTAAAATTACAGTTTTCCGGACTTTTTTTCTACACGCTTCCAGATATTGAGCTGATGTTTGGTATGTTAGTCTGACATGGTGGCCTACAGATCAAGTTTGTATTTTGTTCTGCTCCACTGATTTTTACCAAAATTACGGCCCTTGAACTTTGAAAAGTTCATCAAAATTACAGTATTTTTATACTGTACCAATGACCCAGACTTAGCTGGTGCTAACTCTACCAAAACCAGGGCCAAACACAAATTTTGCCCCCCAATCCCCAAAATTTGCATCCAAAACAAAAAGAAATCATGTCCTAAAGGACCTCCATACTACGCCTCTACTGTGCATGCGCAGTGACGCAGACGTCCCGAAATTGGCGCCAATTATCATTCTCTGTTTGGCCCTTCATCAGTCAACATCTCACTGATCTTTGTGCTTGTAAATCTCAGTTTAAAGGATGCCAGACACGTAATTTTTGGAGAAAATGTGATTCTAAGGAGGATAGAAGGAGGAGAGGAAAAGAAGTGACAAAAAATAATCAGGGCTGTACTTAAAATTTTTTGATGAAATTATGTTAAGTTGCCTATTTTCGAGGCATGGGCCTCTTGTTGTCATTCTTGCTAATTGTTGCACTGCTTATTCAGTGTTTCCTCTCCCCTAGCCTTCTAAAGTCCCCCCTTGCAATTCTCCCATGCTTTTGGCATATTTTTGAGAAATTTCATTTCTAAAATTTCCTGGGAGAGTTGCTTGGTTACAGAATGTTTTCTGTCATTTTCCCCATAGTTACGTTTTCACCCATGGGTGTATAACGTTTGTGTTCTGCATCTTCCATCTGATGTTCTACAGATTCTCCCCTGGGAGTCTCTGTTTTGCATCAGATAGAGTGTAATTGATGACTGATTCCGGGCCAGTTTTTTCAGTGCCTGGAGTCATGTTTTCTGGTGTTTTTACACTGTTTGTTTTCATTGGCAACAGCCTTTTTTGAGGGGGGCTGTTTGCCTTTGCTGTAGTTTATCTCACTATAAGATACATTTATATTATCCGAAAGTGTCTCATTAATTATTTAATATAATTTTAAAATTTTTGACCACACTTTGCCATCGGATCCATCGGGGCTCAACGTTACTTTTCAGCAACTTGGGCTTCGCTGAAAAAATATTTTTTCAAAATAATTTTGTTTTGCAATTGTTTTTTCATTTATTAATGGATCATGTTATTATGTATCTTTGTGTCAGGGGTTTTTGCGAGTAACTAGGACTTATTGTTGTTCTTTCACAATGAAGGGACATTGTTCAAATTGTAATAGGAAGAAATCTTCCTCTGACTTTCATGATCATTGTATTAATTGTAGTCAGTGTTCTCGCATTAATCCCTGTCCTGTATGTGAACATTGGGATGAGAAACATTGGAAACGTGTGTCACGATATGTTGTTTCTGGAGAAAGAGCGATTCCGGCTCTTTCTCCGCAAGGTCACTCTACTCTCTCAGTTTCTATTTCAGAGGAACCAGAACAGGGTGATGTTTCCATGTTATCTTCTTCAAGTGTGCGACCGTCGTCACAAATGAATTCAGAGCTAGCGGCAAAAGTGCTCATGGAGATTAGACAAATGTCGTCCGCTAGCTCGCCCGGTGTAGCGTCCATTCACCGAATGGTTCGGCAGCCGGGTTTGTCCGATGTGGTCCAAGAGGAAATTTTGGGTGATGCGAGCACTATAAACATAATAGATGCACACCCAGTGACGGCGGATAGTAAGCGAGAACGGAGGAAGCCTTTGAGTCCGGTTCCTAGCTCGTCCAGGTCCAGCCGGGCCGCGAGCGAGAGAGGCCCCTCTCTCGTACAACAACATCTGGAACCAGATGTTGTGGTACAAAATGTGTCTTTAGCGGAGCATACGTCCGTCGCTCGGGACGCTCCGTTGTATAAGCAGTCCGCAGAGACTGTTAAGGCTTCCTCTTCTCGTCAGCGCACACGACCGCACCTTGGCTGCGTGACCGCCGATATATTACCAGCTTCGCCGATCAAGGATTCTTCGGTGACCAGGTCACACCATCCGGCAGCCAGGGATTCGAGACCGATGGACTCCGGACGTTCGCATAGGAAAAGTATGCGGGAGCCATCTGATGCGGAGCTGCCCTCGGCGAAGCAGCGAAAGACTGCGCCTCCGCAGGTCTCGACGCCGGACATTCTTGTGCAGATAGCACAGCTTATCGCAGCATCCCAGCAACCGACAGAAACGGTGTCGGATCGAGAATTATCCGACGGCGCTGGGTCGGTACGCTCCGCCGAAGCATCGGGGGCGGACGACCGGGAACATCATGAGGTCCGACCGGATGGTGAAAGGGATACGGATGACTTGGAGTTATCCCTTTCGGAACAACATAAAGCTGCCGTGGACTTCATCCGGCACTTTCTCCCTCAAGTTGTTCCGTCGGGCCAGACTGCTGCGCTTCCGGAGAATTATAGCATCATTGGACTCTGAATTTTTTGAGCGGTTCAGGGACATCGCTCCCGAGTTTCCGTCGCAGTCCAATAATGTTGCAAGAACATTTGAATTATTGAACGACGCTATATTTAAACTTGCTTCCAGGACGGGGAAAGCAGGTTTCTTGTCCGCTAATACTCTCAACCTGCCTTTTATTAATGCAAGGAATAAATTCGATACGGCAGGATAGGGTATACCGAGAGTTCCTCTGCGTATGGACGACGAGGCGGAAGACTTAGAGCTATCATTACCGTCGTCAGCTTCTATTCCAACCGCGGTGTTGGAAATAGCTATTGCGTCTAACAGAGCCAATTTAGATGCCTTATCTTACGCAGATCACCTTACTAAGGCGTTATCACTGCGCCTTCAGGGGAAAGAGTTTCAGGATATACAATCCTCTTTAAGACTTCTTTCAAGGGCAGTAGCTTATTCCACGTGTAACTCCGCCCTTTCAGTGGCAAATCTGGAGTTGGTTAGACGTGACGCAGCCCTAGCTACATCCACACTAGTGGATTCTAAGGTGAAGAACTCTCTTAGAGTCGCTTCGGTCTCAGGAGAACTTCTCTTTGACGGCAAGCTTTCCGCTATTTATGATAAAATTACAATGAAAGCTAAGGATTCTCTGTTGTTCAAATCTGCTCCTAAGAAGTCGGATACAGCAGACACGAATAAGACAGGCACTTCTGGGTCTAATGCGCCCAAGAGAGGTTCCTATAGAGGTTCCGGTGCGTCCTCTTGGTCTTATTCGAGAGACCGTCAGGATAGCGACTCTCGTTCGGGACGTCCTTCAGGCCGGGACAATCGGTCGGACGCCCCGAGGTCGACGGGGCGAGGTGCGGGTCGTGGAAGACGTGGTTTCTCCTACCGCAGGCCTCGCAGGTCCAGGAGGTGATGGCTTAAACCTCTATCGCGTTCCGGTTGGCGGAAGGTTGTCGAGCTTTTCACAAGAATGGGCGTCGATTACGGACGACCCTTGGGTGAGAGGAGTGACTTCGGAAGGTCTAAAGATATCCTTCAAACGAAAGCCTCCATTAACTCGAAGTCCAAAGTGGACTCATCTTCCGTCAAATCCGCAGAAAAGAGACGCTCTGTTATCAGAGGTGCAGTCTCTTTTAATGAAGAACGCGGTAGAGGTCGTAGAAAACCAGGAATCTCCGGGATTCTACAGCCATCTGTTTCTGGTTCCGAAACCAGACGGCTCGTTCCGTCCAGTCATAGATTTGAGCTGGATAAACAAGCTGATCGTCGCTCCGAAGTTTTATGTGGAGACGATTCGATCGGTCAGAGCGAGTATTCGGGTGAACGATTATGCAACGAGCATAGATCTCAAAGATGCGTACTTTCACATCATGGTACATCCGACATTCCGAAAGTATCTACGCTTCGCAGTCCTAGGAGTGGTGTATCAATTCCGGGTGATGTGCTTCGGATTGAATCTAGCACCCTGGGCTTTCACTCGGGTAATGAACTCGGTAATGATCTACTTCCGAGCTCATTCGTCTGCAGTAACGTCGGCCTACCTGGACGACATTCTTCAGAGGTACGGCAACGAGTTAACGCTTCAGAACGATGTTCAGAATCTTCTTCTATTGCTCCGACGTCTCGGTTTTATAGTAAACGAGGAGAAGTCGGATCTGGTGCCGTCCAAGTCATTCACTCATCTGGGAATGAGCTTCGAGACGCACAACAATCTCGTTCGTCTGCCGTTAACCAGAGCGAAATTAGTCAGTTGTTACGCTCGCTATTGTCTGCACGCAGACGAAGTCACGGCGAGAGAATTTATGAGACTGATAGGTCTGTGCGGAGCCGCCGCGGATCTCATTCCGATGGGGCGGTTACGCACACGTCCTCTTCAAATTTTCCTGACTCAGAATTGGAGTGTGAAAATTCATTCGCTCGATGTGGACGTTTTCTTGTCAGATCAAGTGAAACAAGAGATTCAGACTTGGGCAAACATTCAGTGGTTAACTCAAGGAGTTCCGCTGCAGTTGCCGGATCCGAGTTTTACCGTTATGACGGATGCCAGTCAAACAGGTTGGGGTGCATCATTAATCCCAACGGATTCGAGATGCCAGGGTCTTTGGGATCCGCAATTCCTGTGCAAGCACATAAACATCAAGGAAATGATGTCAATTTGGCTTGCGTTACGTCACTGGATGGACATTATTCACGATGCTCATGTCCAAATCCTATCTGACAATACGACAGTAGTGGCGTATATACGGAATCAGGGAGGCACTCATTCAGTTCCGTTGTTCAATCTAACGGAAAGAATCCTTCTGTTTGTGTTAGAACATCACGTTCTTCTTTCGGTCCGTCACATACCGGGTCGTCTGAATGTGCTAGCAGACTCCCTTTCACGAAAGGGTCGTTTGTTGCCGTCGGAGTGGACTCTCAACAAACAAGTGTTCAATCAGATTTGCTACCAATGGGAACGGCCAATGATAGACTTATTTGCGACACATCTCAACAATCAGTTGCAGACGTATGTGTCTCCGTGTCCGGATCCAAGAGCATTTGCAGTAGACGCTCTGTCGATCCCTTGGGACGGAATGATAGGATATGCGTATCCTCCAGCGCCGTTAATTCAACAAGTATTGCTAAAGATAAAACAATCTCAATGCAAGATTCTGTTGGTAGCATCTCTGTCGCCACAGAGACCGTGGATAAATCTACTCAGGTGTCTGTTGTGGGACCTACCGCGGAAGCTTCCTCCACGGGAGGATCTTCTTTCGCAGGGGAAATCGCGCCAACTCCATCACAACCCGCAAGGTCTCAACCTTCACGTTTTTCCGTTGTGCGGTCCTTCTTGCATGGCAAGCACTTTACAGGACGAGCAGTGGACGCGATTTCTAACTGTAGGAGGACCTCCTCTTCGCTAAACTATGCGGCTAAGTGGAAGGTTTTTCGTCGTTGGTGTAGGGATCATTCTGTAGATATATTCGATCCCTCTATACCAGACATTGCAAACTTTCTAGTATACTTGTTTGACGAAATCAAACTGCAGCCTGTTACTATAAAGGGTTATAGATCTATGTTATCTGATACCTATGCACATCATGATAGTTTACAAATTGGATCTAATGTCTTTTTATCGAAGTTGGTTAGAAACTTTTCGATAAATAGACCCAGAACTCTTAGATTAATTCCTAAGTGGAATTTAGCTTGGGTTCTTCTTAAATTGAAGGAAAAGCCATTTGAACCTCTTGGGACAGTAGATTTCAAATTCTTATCTTATAAGACAGCTTTTCTCTTAGCTTTCTCTTCTGCTAGAAGAGTCAGTGAGCTTCATGCACTATCGGTGGATGATTCTCATTATCGTAGTGTTGGGAATACTATCACCTTCACTACTAATGTGGGTTTTTTAGCTAAGAATCAGGCTCCTAATAAATATCCGGAACCTATTGTTATTAAGGCTCTTCCGTCTTCAGACAGGCGTAGGCCTTTACTCTGTCCTGTTAGAGCATTACGTGTCTATAAACAGAGATCTCAGTTTATCAGAAAGGGACGGAAACGTTTTTTTCTGTCTTTGATGCCTAATAGAAAGGATATTTCAGTCCATTCTATTGCTAGATGGATTCAGTTAACTATCCGTACTGCTTATGAAGATTTATCTTCTTCTCAGCAGTCTGTGCTTAAGATTTCTGCTCATGAAGTAAGAGTTCTTTCTACTTCCTGGGCTTATGCTAATAGTGTTGCTATTACAGATTTAATGAAGGCTGCTTATTGGTCTCAGCCATCCACATTTACGAATTTTTATCTCAGAAATATTGAGTCCATTTCTGGAGACCTGCATTGTTTAGGTCCGTTATCTGTTGCTCAGAATGTCATCCACTAAACAGTTGCAACTATAGTTATGCAGGCTTTCTGTTCCGGCAGTGACTCCGTCCGGCTGCCCTCTTCGCTCTGGGCTATTTGACCCAGGGGAAGGGGGGGGGGGGGGTGTTCCCTTAGGTCACCTGCTTTATAGTGAAAAGCAAGGGAATGCCTCCTCCAAGTCAGTATTTCTGAGTCGCTTCCGGGATGGTTTTAAAGTGTAATATTAATGTTTAAATTCATTCATGTCTTATTTTTAAAGTGTAGCTCGGTGTGAAGCATTTGTATATGTCAAGTGTCTAACGGGCTTTAATATACAATACTCGGACACTTTTAAATGACTATAAAGAGTCTCAATTCTCTGGACTACTTTATTTATTGGCTTGCTTTAAAAATAATTAGTATAAGGGTTATACTGGATGTTAATAGAGAACATGAATGTTATTGTGCTCAATTATTAAGGGTAGTGTATCTTTCTAATTTAAGATTAAATAAGAAAGATACATGTAAAGCCTAATACTCCTTTTCTCCTTAAGGGGTTTCCTCTTTACTATATAGTTGAGCTTATTGGATTTTCCTCTATGTCCTAGGCCCTCCAGCCTGTTTACTATTCAGCTAAGTCTGGGTCATTGGTACAGTATAAAAATGTTAAAAAATTTATAGTAATTTATATATTTTTTATACTTACCAATGACCCAGATGGGGATGGCCCTCCCTGGAGTTGGGAACTCTTGCCTCCCCGCTGAGTACATAGCGCTGACCAGGCACTGCCAGTAAGAATGATAATTGGCGCCAATTTCGGGACGTCTGCGTCACTGCGCATGCGCAGTAGAGGCGTAGTATGGAGGTCCTTTAGGACATGATTTCTTTTTGTTTTGGATGCAAATTTTGGGGATTGGGGGGCAAAATTTGTGTTTGGCCCTGGTTTTGGTAGAGTTAGCACCAGCTAAGTCTGGGTCATTGGTAAGTATAAAAAATATATAAATTACTATAAATTTTTTAACTTTCCAGACTTTTTTCCTACACACTTCCAGATATTGAGCTGATTTTTGATATGTTAGTCTAACATGATGGCCTACAGAACAAGTTTGGGTTTTGTTTCGCTCCACTGATTTTTACCAAAATTACGGCCCCATAGACTTTGAAAAGTTCATCAAAATTACAGTTTTCTGGGCTTTTTCTCTGCTTGAATTCTTTCAATACCGTTGAAACTACAGAACACTGTTTTCTGCAGTATTCCTAGAATCTATGTTTATTTTTAAAAAATGATTAGAGCTTGAAATATCGGGGCGCGTGGGGTATGTGAGCGTGCTCACTAAGGTTCTATATTTCATGATAGATTTGAAGAGAAAAAAAAAACTCTAGAACTCTTACCTTGAATTGAATATTCTTCATGTGACCCATCAGTTAAATTATCTCCCCTCCAACTATCCTTGAAATATCCACATATCACAAAATTTCGAAACTCTACATCAGTGGTGCATTCTGGGAAGTCAGCAGTGGGGGTATTAACTGGTTGAGTGCTAGAAGCCACTATCATGGCTCTATTGAAAAGTGCTGAAATCCCCTTTAGTGACTTTACACTATCGCATAGGCTTGTTGTTTTCTTAGCAGTAGAAAATAAATGTTTATATAAAATTGTTTTGTTTCAATTTATTGGAATGTTCCAAGAGGCACTCTCCAATAAATTGTTACAAAACAATTGTTCATGAACAAAATCTTGCTAAACTAAGGATGGCTTCCTTTGTTGGTTGCACAGCACCTTTAAAAAAATACTCGCATTTCAAATCACCTTTGAAAGATAATTTTAGCACTCAACCAGTTAAACACCTTCAATGATAGTTCTAGTTTGAATTCAGCCAGCGAAACAAAACATTGCCTCAGTTTTTTACTTGATGAATCTCATGTACAGAGTACAAACTTCAAAAAACATTTTCAAAGGTTATGAATTATGCACATAAGTATTTATCTTCTTCAACCCCTTAAGCAGCATTAGAATTCTCAGTTGATCTATTTTTATGTTTTTTAAATAAAATGCCCATATATGTTTTATCATGTCTGATGAATAATTTACACTTTCAGGAGTTACTGAAACTGAGGAAAAAGATCACAAGTACTGTACAAGTATTGACACATCTGAAGGAGAAGCTTCAATTTGTGCAAGCTGAAAATCAGATTCAAAAAGGAAATCTTAGAAGTGTGGAGGCATATGTAGCACAGGTGAGATAACCATATTTGCTGCTTTGAAACAGAAGTTAAAGAATGCACAGTCTGGTCTGTAATTATATACTGAGGCCTCACAGAGCAGATTATTTGTTTTCTTGATTTTTTTTTCAAAAATGCATGTGGACAATGATTTTTCAAATTTGTTCATCTTACTGATTTTCCATGTGGTTTGTTTCATGTTTTCAGGCCTCATAATCTACACAACAGGGTGTGAAAATAACCATGACAAGGATATATTTTATTCCCTTTTTACCTGCATCGCCAGTGGCAGAGCAGGTCTAGTAACCGAGCGACTCCATCCGTCCATCCGTCAGTCCATCTGAAACACTTCTTACATCAAAGTTTTCTTGGCTTCTATGAAAGGGAATGATTTTATATTTGGTCTGCTGTTTTATAATGATGAGTTGTATCGTGTGTCTAATTTTCAGATCTGCCGTGCAGCCGCTTCCTGTTTGCCGATACTTTGAAATTTTACTGTACCCACTGAACATTGAAATTTTCCATCAAGGTTTTCTCGGCTTCTATGCAAGGGATTGATTTTATATTTGGTCTGCTGCTTCATAATGATGAGTTGTATCGTATAAGCAATTTTCAGATCTGCCATGCAGCCACTTCCTGTTTGCCGATACTTTGAAATTTTACTGTACCCACTGAACATTGAAATTTTCCATCAAGGTTTTCTCGGCTTCTATGCAAGGGATTGATTTTATATTTGGTCTGCTGCTTCATAATGATGAGTTGTATCGTATAAGCAATTTTCAGATCTGCCATGCAGCCACTTCCTGTTTGCCGATACTTTGAAATTTTACTGTACCCACTGAACATTGAAATTTGTCTTCAAACTTTTCTCGGCTTCTATGCAAGGGATTGATTTTATATTTCATCTGGAGCCTGATAATGATCAGTTGTATCGTGTATGCAATTTTCAGATCTGCCATGCAGCCACTTCCTGTTTGCCGATTCATTTGCATGCAGCTACGCAGGTCCAGACCCGGTATTGGTCTTGGCTTGTTTTCATTTTTCAACTTGCCTGACCGAAAGTCATATAGCAATTGCTGTCACATGGTGTGCATCATCTGTCCAGCAACCATTAACTTTAGAAATTCAGTCTTCTTTTCCTTTAGAACCACAGCCCCAAATCCAATGCAAACTTGGTACAAATTATCTTTGGAGGTTGCCCTTCCTAGTTTGTTCATGCTTTTACACCGATTGTGAGGCCTTAACTTCTCGTTCGGCCACACCAAGTTGATTATCTGTTTCTCAGGTCATTTCTGTAAAAAAGGCATGTGGACAGGCGTTTTTTTATGGTTTTTTTTTTTTCTATTTATTCTCACTCAAAGGATCGAATTACCACATAGTTTTATATTTTCAGGCAAATAAAAAAAATGTTATAGATATTAACCATATCTTGTGTTTTATATACATACAGTATACGCAGGGGTGGGGTGGAGGAGGGGGGGGGGGGGCAAGGTATTTAGCTCACACCATGGTTGGATATATACTTATACTGCTACTGCTCACTCCACAAGGAAATATACAGTGCATAAACCACTAGGTTAGGTATCGAGTAGTCAGTGTTCTGTATAATTGCCTGTTGGGCCCTCAAGTTTATACTGACCCCTCATATATAGACGTAGGCTGAAGTATACCCATTGGGTCAAGAAGAGGCACATCATCAAATGAGAGGATCGATATGTCTCTGTGTATACTGTATGTACTAATATTCAGTTCTAACTTGACATTCTGGTTCTGATGATGGCCACTTGGGTTTAAAACTAAAACAGATCCACTGTATATTGTATATAGATTGTAACATTTCAAAGAAGTCTGCACTTCAACAAATATTTAATATCCACCTCCCAAGAAGTAATGTTCCTCCTCACTCTCCAACTCTTTGAGCTCCTGCTTCAAAATTCCCCATTTTCAAATCTAATAACCACTTAGTTGTCAAGGATCAGAATCAGGCTTTTCAAGTTGGTTAGCTGAAACTAGTATCTTAGGGGAGGGGTAATGCTTGATAACATTCATGTATGCAGCTGCTCTCTACTATGTAAGAATCCTATGTCTTGTCCCAAGTACCCCTTTAGTTTATATTTATTATTTTTTGACGAAAGGTTATCACCATACAGCTTTGGTAACAGTAGTGGTCAGGTTCCCCAACAGGAACCCCAGAAAGTGAGGCAGTGCTTATTTGCTGTGGTAAACAAGCTCTGTTTTACTGGTAAAATAGAACCCAGTCACTAATGCTTGGGGTGCAAGTCCTCTAAAATAGGCAACATGGGGTATAAACCGATTGACTAACCTTGACTTTATCTCCATGTTGTGGTCACGATTAGCCATTGTGCAGAAGTATGTGACCATAATCACCAATATAAATAAATAAATAAATATTGCTCAGGTTTTCATGAATTCAGAAAAAAATTTTTTTTTGCTTTGAAGACTGAGAGTCGGTCAATGTGGTTGTGTCAGTTTGGGACTCGGTTTCATATTTTTATACTGCAACCAATGGCCCAGACTTAGCTGGTGCTAACTCTAAAATATTCAAGGCCAAACACAAATATTGCCCCCAAATCCCCCAAATTTGCATCCAAAACCAAAAAACTAATGTCCTATATGGTCCTCCATACTTTTGTCTACTGCGCATGCACAGTGTCAAGGAAGTACCGAAATTGGCGCCAAGCCTCATTCTTTGTTTGGCCCTTCTGTCAGTAACAACTAATTGACTTCTGTGCTTGTAAATCTCCCTTTTTATGAGAATTTGGCTTGGGTTCTGTTGAAGCTTAAGGAAGCTCTGTTTGAGCCGTTGGACGTTGTAGAGTTCAAATTCTTGACTTATAAAACAGCATTTCTCTTAGATTTGCATCCGCTAGAAGAGTTAGTGAACTTCATGCTTTGTCTGTTGACGAATCTCACTACTGTAGTGTTGGTAATACCATTACTTTAACTACGGAAGTGGGATTTTTGTCAAGAACCAGGCTCCAGATAAACGGCCTGAGCCTGTTACCATAAAGGCTCTGCCATCTATGGACAGCCGTAGACCTCTGCTGTGTCCAGTCAGGGCTATGCACATATATAAACGCCGATCAGAGTTTATTAGAAAAGGAAGAAAATGCTTCTTTCTTTGCTCATGTTTCTGTAGTCCATTCCAGAATACATGGTTTATTCCGGGCATGCGCAGACAACTCGAATTATCAATCTGGTTGTTTTCTTTGCAAACCGTCATTCTGGAATATCATTCCGAATCATTCTGAGTAAACCACCTCGCAAGCAGGTTTAGATGGTTTACCTTTTATTCCTGACATGCGCAATTATCAACAAATAGTGGAAAATATTTCCCTGTTCGTTGTATTCTCCAAAAATGTGTGAGCGTTCAAGACGATAACAAATATGTTAGGTACATGGATTTCATTAAAATATTTAAACATAGCATACCCTCAAATAATTGATGAAAATAAAGAGAAAGAACTATGAAGTCAATTAAACAACAGGCCCGTTGACCCACCCCCAAATTGAATAAATGAATTTTTTGGACCCTGGAATTCATTTTTTTTTCTACGAAGCAACCACCCTTGACCGCCCATAACTGACTCATTTATTTCCCCTTGACCCGAAACCCTGATTATTGTGACAGAACATTACATATGGACGTGAAATCCTAAAATGATGAATGTTGAAGGAGGTGGGGGTGGGGGGAGGGGTGGGGGTGGGGGCAGAGGGGGGGGGGGGTACAACCAACTTGGTTACAAGGATCAAATCCTACAGACGCCAAAAAATGCCAAAATTCTGAAAACTGAAGATCTGGAAACGTTTCTCCACCCACCCCCATCAGTTAAAAATTTGAGGGGTGTCACCACACTCCACCCCATTATAACGCTCTAGCCAAGCTGGGTGAGTTTTCCTGCCCACCTTCCCCCCTGGGAAGATCGGATAGGCCTATTGTTACTGAACTTTAACAACGCGGCAGTGCATTCATGACCTTCTTGTTCACGGGAACTCTGTGGTGAGAGTGCACAGACAGGCATTTCTGGTTCTCAGTATACTCATAACCAAGAAATAGTGGACACCAAATAGTCTACTGAATTTTTAATAGAAAATCTCGGTCAAATAACGTCAACGAGCAGAGTTGTATGGACACAATGACGAGAACCTGTCCCCAATCTCCTGGATCAGCCGGCATCCTGGCCAGTTGCGTAGCCATGGGGAGCTGGAGGCTCAGGTCAACCTAAAGCTTTAGCATCCCCCTCCCTAAATAAAAAAGAAATATTGACCCAAATGCTCTCCAATATAGGGCTGCACATGTTACAGTTGCATCAAATTCGATCTTAGAGCACTTAACTTTGCAAAATTTTCTCGTCGGAGGCCCTATCCTGACTTGGTCGGTCTGGTCGTTACCCCCTTCTCAAACTTCACTGTCTTAACTAGGACCCTGTGGTCGTTACCCCATCCTCCCACTTCCCTGAAGGGAAGTGGGAGGAGGGGTAACGACGGAAGAGTCCTAGTTAGGATAAGGGGAGGACCCCCGAAACCCACTAACAACCTTCCAAATAGTACCCCCCCTCCTCACCCAGGGGTGACGGAAGCGCCAAAAAAGTGAGGGAGGGGCACAATTTTTTTCTGTGTAACTGCAGGGTTGCAGGAAGGAAAAAAAACGTTTAGGAGCTCAGTGTGGGGGGGGGGGAGCTGGATTGGAGGGGTAATTTGTTATCGCGTATGTCATGAATACGGAACAAAATTAAATGCAACTCCGGATAGAAAACACATGTGCACGTTAAATACCATAGTCCAAACATGGACCCAAAGTCTGCAATATAAATAATTTTTGGGTTTGGTACGTCTATAGGACGTACGAAACCCAAAAGGTAATATTACGGAATTTGGGTCCAAATTTGGACTAGTTTACCAAACCCCAAAATTATATTATGGAATTTGGATCCATGTTTGGATTAGTTGTACTATTACTATAGTCTGTGCTTATTTGATTTAATATTGGATATACTGGTTGTGAACTTGCGACTTGCAATATCTCCATATATAAAATGGACAATGATGCCGACAGTATTATGTTGCTAATTTTGTTAAAACTATTATCATCTTCCACAGTCAATGTGGCCATAGGTTTTGTGTAGGTTATGTCAGAATACGTCATGTTTGGGTACCCATAATTGGTGAAAAAGAAGGGGGCATGTGCCTCCTGTGCCCCCGGATCTGCCGCACCCCCTATACCCCCTCCCTCAATTATAGAATCTGATAATCCTGGGCCTGGATACACCCCGGTACCTGACTGCTCAATTTTCCTAATTTTCCAAGTAGTTGAACAGATACTCCCTAATGAAGACTAATCTTGTACTCTTCTGTAAATCATTGCTACAGATTTTGTTCTATAATTGTTTTTAGATTAAATTGTACTGTGCAGCTTTATTTTTTATTTTTTTAGAAACGAGATATTTTGTCAAGAACTAAACAAGCAAGAGATGCCCTTCGGATCGATAATCAGAGATTGCGGCAAAACTGTGGGCTTCTTGGTAATGAACCTTTGTTAAGAGACTTTGAGGAAAGAAAAGATGAAGGTGATGAATTGAGAAATAAGTTAGAAAGCTTAAAAATGGAGCATGCAGAACTAACACTGAACTGTAATCAAGTGAGGAGAAAAATTGAACAAGCAAGAAATGGAGGAAGAGCATGAGAAATTTTCAGCCTATTCCTCCTTGATAAGACTTGAAAGTGTGTGCTGAACCATGGAACATTTATGTGCTGGTACTGCCTCTTCTCTGACAAAGAGAGGTATCCTATTAACACCATCATGGTACATACCTACGTAGCCAACTTGGTGTAAATATGTATATAAAATACATTTGTGATTTTATAGAAAGTGATTTTCATTTTTTTGTGTTCACATGTCAAGTCTATATTCCCACTCATCTGACTCACCCCTCTAAAACACACAAGACCTGATTTTATTGTAATAGGTTCATTGAGCTTATTCTGGAGTGAGTGTAAGCATTATATTTGAAGCAAAAATAAAATTATTCAAGTAGATATTGACTATGTGGAATCATAAAAGGAAAGAGTACATTTTTTCCTTCTCCGTGTTGTTTTCTTAGGTATCACAGACATTAATTAGTCTTATTGTTGACACCATAGTAGCCTAGCCTAGAATTATTTGCGGTGTTTTTGCCTTATCATTAGTGGCTAGCATTGTAAGTCTCCTTTAGTGAGTCTTCACGAATAGGAAGACCTTGAGCTGCATCAGCTAGGCTGAGACCACTGTCCTCTCGGACAAGGTACCATTATAAGGAAAGAGGTTGTTCTCTCCTTAACGGTATTTTTAGCTGCGACTAGCAGCTCTATAAGTGGCAATGTCTGTCTGTCGGTCGGTCTGTCTGTCTGTGGCCAACGAGTTTCAAAACTCAATAACTTTTGAAATACTTGATGGAATGACTTTATATTTGGCTTGTAAGTGTATATTATTGATGTCTAGCCACTGTTCAATGCATGTGTTGTTCCAAATATTTTTCTTGGAGTTATGGCCCTTGATGAACTTGAAATTTTTTTTTTTTTTTTTAATTTCACTATTATCTGCAGATTGCTTCAGAAAATCATTTTTTCACCCGCAGATTGCACCACCTGTCGCAGCTACAGCGTCGATGTCGCGATTTTTTTTATGTTAATTGTCTGAGGCTTTTAGCCCTATTGATAACTCCATATTAACCTAGTGAGAAATAATGAGCATTCTTTCAGATCCCTGTAGTTAGTTCCTTTTTCAGGAATATGTTTCCTGCAATAATCGAAACAAGGCACGAGGAGTTCATCTAGGTTTTTATGATCGGGTGCCAGAACTTAGTTTTTTGTCGCCTGCTTCATTTTAGATCCAATCTATTGTCATGAATTATATTTCCACTCAAAGAATTATGGATTTTATGTCTATATGGTGTATTTTTGGGGGCCATGGCATACTGTGTTGATTACAAGGGATATGTCGACGCTATATCAGCGAGTGTATTCCTTTCAATAGTGCCATGTTCATCACGTCCCTCTCTGTCCTTTAGTGGCATTATAAAGTTGGTCAGACGTGATGGAGCCCTACGGTTTTATACTATTCTAGATGACTAACACTAGAGCGTTATGAGTCGCGCAGGGTAAAAAAACTGGTCATGCTTGGTTTTTGACTAGCTATTTTGTTATAAGATTTTATTCGCTGTTATTAATCTTTTATTGAGAATAGCAGCAGCAGCAGCAGCATAGCTTCGGAAATGTAGCGTGAGTTTTCCTTTTCCTATAGTTGAAAAAGGAATTTTTTGCAGTTCCAAGCTTTAGTATTACTGCACCGGCCATACCTATCTAGCAATTCAAGTATTGCAGATGGGTGGGTGGGGTTCGATATTGATTTACGTCTATTCCTCAGGTTATTAATCGCATTAACGTTATTTTATTCCTTCCGTTTCCTGGTTATATTTTGTATCTCTTGGTTACGCCGGTGATACAGGCTGTATTCAGGCAAGGGTACATGCAGGGTTCTGTTGGTTGCATGCTTAATATGTATTTATCATTAGGCAGACATATTCATGAATAGATTCTCTTAAATTCTTGCTCAGTGTCAGAAAAAGAACTTGTGAGAATTTTGGGCTAGTTGGATCAGTCATTGATATTCCTACAAGCCGTCTATGCATACATTCTCTATTTTTGTTTTCATTATTCAGATTTGTATATTCATTCTCCGAACAGTCATTGGTTTTAACAGACCTAGGGAACAATGATTTATTTTGGGATGGTCCTGGACGGATTTTTATTCATATCCCGTTGCAGGTTCTGAATCCAATCTTCAATCGGAAGTGGTACACAAAGGGGAATCCTACTCTACATTTTAGAAGCTTTCGATTTTAGTAACCGGGAGCCTTTTATCACCGATTCCAGGCTGCTTTCCTCTTTGTTTTGAAGGTTAATTCCTTCCAAAAAGAGGGGGGGGGGATTTCTCTTTACCTCTTCTGGCTTTATAGTAAGTGTGTATCCATGGGTGAAGCTGTTATTGCTATAGATAATACTGATCTTTTGTACATCTTGTTGCATTGTATACGGCGTGTGTCTGTGGGCGTTAGTATCCAACTCTCGGACACACTTTTCCTAATTTTGAGCATCTTATTCGGGACTAGCCTTAAAATTGGGGGCTTGTTACACCCAATTAGCATAATCATTTATGCTAAGTAATAAGGAATCACTTGGATATTGCTCCTTATTTTGGTGGTATTTCCTCTATTGTTGTATAGAGAGGGATATATGTAATTCCTCAAATTTTAATCTCCTATTCACCTTGGAAGTCCTACTGCAGGCTAAGGAGCTGAATTTTAGTCTTCTATTCCTTTAAGTCCAAGGCCCTCCAGCCTTTTTACTATTCAGCTAAGTCTGGGCCATTGGTTCTAGTATAAAAATATGATAAATTTGAAGTAATTGGTATATTTTTATACTTACCAATGGCCCAGACCCTCCCATGAGTGGGCACTCATACCTCCCCACTGAGTTATAACATTAGTAGGCACAACTAGGAAGAATGATGCTTGTGTGATGAATCCCCACCTCAGCCCAACATTATGTTTTGAAAAAGATTATTATATTGAGTGGAATAGCTCAATCATCCGCCGTGGTGTGATTTAAGGAATCACATCACACCGGGTGATTGAGATATTTCTGATAAAAATATACACAACAAAATATTTCCAACCTGGCTTAATATACAAGAATGGTGGATTGCAGTTTTGGTGGGCTGGTCGGAACCCCACGAAGTTCAAGATGATGCCTGTGAGAGGCACAGATGGACAACCCGATAATCGCAGGCAAAATTTCTGTAGGGTTTGCTTAACATACACACAAGTAACCCTTAAATAAGCTGTAAATATATATTTTATTTATAAACAACGATGCCAGGGCATCAGTCAAATATTCACTGAATGAACCTCGGAAGGAATTTAAGCCAACAAGATAAGAATTTCTTATCAACCTACCTCAATTGTTTACAGCAGGCTTGCACTACAGTGGAAGAACCTAACTCGGATAAAATACTCTCTATTTTAATCTTTCCCAAGATTTGGGAAAGAAAAGTGGTGTAAAAACACCACGAAAAAATAAGCCAAAACTGGGCCGAGCGCCATCGGCGCACACCCAGTATGGGACGCTCTTCCATAGTACAAATCCCTGACTTCCGTCACAGTGCGCAATGCATCAATTCGTCATTCTTTTTCTATCCGAAGCACGAGCAGGATGTGTCTCCGCCATATGCATTATGAAACAGTGATAATTCAACTCGTGGATAATGGTTTTCCTGTGACTGGAATTATGGATCTGAAGATCGTATAATAACAGGACTGTGTTTTATATATTCTCGTTTATATTTTCAACCACATTCTCATTGTTTATTAATTACTATTCCGTTTTCGCGAATGTTTTGCGACATCGTGTCATCGCGATTCGACAATGAATTTTTTTCGGTTGATAAAAATTTTTATTGGAGTCGGTGTCAGCCGTCTGGGTTCTGCCACCTTCTCTCGTAGTTGAGGGTGTTCTTCTACTTTCTGTTTCTGTTGAGTTCACCTTTTTCTTCTACTGCTCTCACCTCTGTTCTTTCCAGTTCGGTTCCTTTAGGGCAATTCCTTTTGCCCTCGCCATTGGTGCGTTCTCGTGTCCGTTTCGTCCGCACACGCGGGTGGTGTGGAATGCAGTCGTTTCGGGAGCCTCCCGACTCGACCACGTCTGGTGTGAGTTTGACCCCCTCTGTGGGGGATGTGCAGCTCCTCCCGCTCCCGCGGGGGGTGGTGAACGCTTTCGTTTCGGGTCGCCCAATTCGACCACGACTGATGTGAATTGCTCCTCCTCCGTGGGGGATGTGCAGCTCCTCCCGCACCAGTGGGGGGTGGAGACCGCTTTCGTTTCGGGGCTTCCCGATTCCACCATGTCTGGTGAGAGTTATTCCCCTTCCGTGGGGAATGTGCAGTGTTTTATCGTGGTGGATACTGCGGGAGCTGTTGGTTTTCTGGTGTAGAGATGCCTGGTTCCGGGACTATGCGCCCTCTCCAGTCGACATCTGAGGCTGTCACTAGGGTTGTGACTCCTCCTTTGGAGGCCAAGCTTGGTGGCTCTCTCCGCTTTTGCGCCAGTTCCAACAGCTCCCGTCGTATCTGCTGCTACTGCTGTTCCGTCTACAACGTCATTGGGCACCGTTTTTAGCTGGCCTCGGCTTCTCCCTGCCAGGGTCTGCAGGGATGTCTGTAGTGTGGTTGTGGGGTTTCGGCCTCAGCCTTCCCAGACTTCCACTTGGCGAAGTCAATTGGGGCTGCCGACTGAACCCCATACTGTGTCCTCTCAGCCATTGAGCACAGTAGTTTTATACTTGCAGTGGTCTGCTGCGGTGTCTGGTTGTGTAGACGTGGGGGTATCGGCCTCAGCCTTCCCTGACTTCAACTCGGCGAAGTTGGAAGTGGCTGCCAGCTGGACCCTCTCCTGTGGTCTCTGCGTCGCCGAGCACCACAGTTGTCATTGGATTCGGTTGTTCTTAGTGGGACACTATGAACTCCGTGGAGTTTCCGTCCCTCATTCTGGCCACACGACCAGTTTTGGGGGTCCAACGTCTTTTGTGCAGCCTGGACCTTCTGCCCTGCAGAGGTCAACGGTGACTCTCATGAGTTCCTGCTATGTTGATCCTTGGGGTGTGTCACACCCCTATACACGTCTGGCTTCAAACGTTTTCGGCTGCCGCCCGTTGTCCCATGTCGGGTCTTTTGGAGGATCATGACCCTTCGCTGGTTCAGAGGATCAGCGGTGAAGCCACTTTGCCGGTTCGTTCCCCTGTCGAACCGGCCAGTACGGGCAGTGAGCTTAGGGAGGCCCTCTCCTTACTCAGGTTCTGTCAACGAGCCTTCCTGTTGCTTCCAGCGAGGCAGCGAGTGGTTTCCAGGCGCCTCCTGTGGCGCCGCCTCCCGGGATTAGAAACAGGCCGCTTTCTGATCCCCTGGTGTTCCGACACCATGGGAGGCGTCGGCTGGTTTGCCCACGATTGGCTATGTGTCTTCCGACTCAGGGGAAGAGTCAGACATGCTTGATGTCGAGAGCCAGCAGTCTTCGGACTTGGGGGCAGCTCTTGATTTTGTGTTTGGGTTCCTTCCGGATCTCAAACCATCTTACCAGTCGACAGTGTCAGCCAGGCCGCGATCATCGGTCGCGCACCAACAGTCTATGGAGCAACCTGCTTCTGGGCGTCTTCGACCGTGCCCTTCGGTACAGTTGGTTGAAGCATTTTCAGCCTTGGACTCCAAGCTAAGTTCCAAGGCTATGAAGGCTCCGTTCTTCACCAGGGTTGACACCTTTTTGCCTCCGGCGCGTTATCGTTCCTACGATTCCGCCAATCCGTCGGTCTACCAGACTTTGACGGTTTTGGATCAGGACTCCAATTCCCTCGGGCTTTCCAAGTCCAAGTCTGCCATCATTCCGATGACGACTCTGGAGTCCACATTGGGCTTATCGAGAGAGATGCTTGGTATGCTTTCTCTCTCCGATCACGTCGTCTCAGCTTTTGCTGCTTATCTGCCTTCAGATAAGATTGACGAGGTACAGGCTCCTTTGCGTGTGCTGTCCAAGGCGCTCATGCATCTTACTCACGCGCATGCCTGTAACACGGCTAATCTGGAATTAGTTCGAAGGGACTCTGTGCGGGACACAGGCCGATCCCTTCCTGAGGAGCAGTACGCTGCTCTTCGATCTGCTTTTTTGACAGGTCCGCAACTTTTCCATGATTATGTGTTGACGGTCCGGGATGACGTCCTACGTCATTCCAACGATCAGCTGCTGTTTCTTCAGCTTGATCAGCCTTCTAGGGTAGGCACGGGCCGTTCGAAGCCTAACAAGTACCCTCTGCTTCCTCTGCGAAGCAAAAGGGGCCGATCCTTCTGCCACCGCTTCTACTTCTTACTCAAGGGGTAAGGGTAAGCATCGGCAGTCTTGAGGGAACTCCCAGGATTCTTCATTCAGTAGAGGTTCTCCTCTCGCGAGCCTCGTTGGGGTTCGCAATGAAGGTCCTCACCTCGACTCGTCCCAGGTTGGAGGAAGGATAGCAGAGTTCGCAGACCGTGGGCCACCATCACATCCGATCCTTGGATGTTAGATGTTGTTTGGTCCGGGCTGCGAATATCCTTCCGACGCACTCCACTCTGTCTGGGGTGCCTTTTCCAACCACAGTTCCTTCAGACATTTTACGTCTGGAACTTTTGTCCATGGAGATAGACAATCTCCTGACAAAGGGGGCGATTGAGGTAATCAAGAACATTAGGTCAGTGGGTTTCTATTCCCACCTGTTCTTGTTGCCGAAGAAGGATGGCCGACTCCGACCGGTTCTCGATCTGAGTTTCCTGAACCAGTCTATCATTGCTCCCAAGTTCAGCATGGAGACTTTCAGGTCGGTCCTCCGTTCAATTCACCAGGGAGATTTCGCTTCCAGCTTCGACCTGCGAGACGCTTACTTTCACGTTCCGATTCATTGGGCGTTACGGAAGTATCTCAGGTTCATTTTTCTGGGGCGAGTTTACCAGTTCAAGGCCATGCCTTTCGGCCTCAACCTGGTTCCTTGGTCTTTCACCAGACTGATGTCACATGTGATAGCTTTCCATCGCATACAGTCCAGGGTGACTACTTCGGCATATCTGGACGATATCCTCCAGGGGCATTCCAATGCTGCCTTCCTGGAGTCGGATGTCGCCACTCTGTTGAGCTTGCTCACGTCGCTACGTTTCAGAGTCAACGAGGAGAAGTCGGACCTGGTCCCTTCTCAGTCGTTTTATCATCTGGGGATGGCTTTCCGCACACAATTCAATTTGGTGGCGGTTCCCCAGGCCAAGGCTGTGATTCTCTCAGCTTTTGCTCCGACTCTGTCCCAGTCCACATCCGCGACGGCTCGGAGTTTTCTCCGGCTAATCGGTCTCTGCTGTTTGGTGATGGATCTCATTCCTCTAGGTCGGCTGCCTAGGTAGACCTCTCCAACACTTTCTGCTCAGTCGTTGGAGGCCGAATGTCGATTTTCTGGATCTGGTGCTTCAGTTTCCAGACTATCTTTATCCTCACCTTCTCCTCTGGGCGGATGTCCAGTGGTTTTCGCAGGGTGTTCCGTTGGACTTCCCCACGTCCGATCGCGTTCTGACGGCAGATGCCAGCGATCTCGGATGGGGTGCGACGTTGGATCCTCTAGGTCTTTCCATTCACGGGATGGTGGACCAGGATCATGCAGCTCTACACATCAACCAGAAAGAGCTTCTTGCTCTTCTTCTGCATTTCAGGCAGTGGATCCCTCACCTATCGAATCGCCAGGTCCTTCTGTTGTCCGACCATTCGACGGTGGTTGCTTACATTCGGAACCAGGGCGGCACGCACTCTGTTCCAATGTACGATTGGCTTGGGATCTTATACTGCTCGCTCAGGATGTCCGCGCCAGGGTGGATGTTCGTCACATTCCCGGTCGCCTGAACGTCCTAGCCGACTCCCTGTCCCGTCGAGGCAGGGTCATTTCCACCAGGTGGATGCTCCACATGGCGGGTTCCATCGATCTCTTGTGACTCGTGTCCCCGTGTCCAGATGCTCTGGCTTTTGCCGTGGACGCTCTGGCCCTCCTTTGGGATGGTCTTGTCGGCTACACCTTCCTACCGGTTCCGATTCTGCCTCAGGTTCTCACCCAGATATGAACCTGCAGTCGTCGAATCCTTTCGATCACACCCGTCGCTTCGGTGGGTGTGGTTCATTCTGCTCCGCTCTCTGTTAGCGGCGGTTCCGGCATGTCTCCCTCTACCTCCCGACTTTCTTTGCCAAAGTCGCCCAGGAGGTTTTGAAGTTGACCCGACTTCATTGTGCCTTCGCACATGTCTTTTATCGGGTCCTGTCTCCTCCGTAGTGGTTTTTCGAGACACGCAGTGGAGTTGCTTTTCTTCAAGGAGGCACTCACTCCACTGGTTAGCCTCTGTGGCTAAGTGGAAGGTTCTTCTGTCGATGGTGTGTGATCACTCTGTTGCTTCTTCACTCCTTCGATCACACTGCTTGCGGAGTTTTCTGGTACATGTTTGTTTCTGGGGGTCTCCAGCTATGTGTACTTGTCCATGCTTCGGAGACATTTTTTCCTATGTGATACCGCATTGTTTCGACACTCATCCTTGCCTCTCCAAGCTTCAGCTCTTTTCCTTGAAAAGGCCTAGGACTTTGCAGTTTACTCCAAGATGGTCACTTTCTTGGACGCTGCTCTGCTTGGGGTGGGGGGCTTTCACGCCTTTATCCTGGATGAATATGCGTTTTCCCACCTGCCAGATCTCTCCTGCATCCATTTCTTGATGGACTTGTCTTGCTATTCGTGCAGCTTCCGCTCATCTAGCTACTGGTGATTGTATTACCAATTGTTTTTTTCTGCCAGGAGGTGCGTGCATTGTCTTCCTCTTTTAATAACTCTGTCATGTTGTCGGATGCCTGATGTTATACTGGCAGCCTTCTGGAGAAATGCTACATTCTCCTTTTCTCTGCGACAGTTGCAGGAGCCGACAGAGACCCTTGGGGCTCTCTTTCTTCGGCTCAGGATGTTGTCTATCCAAGCTTTTCAGCTTTTTTCAGGGTCGGTTCCAGCTTTGTGCTGTTACTGCCCTTTCTGTCTGTGCGTCGCCTCATCTTTCATTGGCTTTTCTAATGTTTGTGATGCTATGGTTTGATAGGCCTAGGGATCTCTTCCTCTGTCCATGGTCCCAGTGCTATTGAGTTATGTGTGGGTTGGTTATGTGATTCCCTCCAGCCTTTTGTCTATTCAGCCTGTTGTAAACAATTGAGGTAGGTTGATAAGAAGTATAAATTTTATAGTAAATTTCCTTTCTTATTATACCTACCGAAATTGTTTACATGGAGGCCCTCCCGTCTTCTTATTCGGGTAAGAATCCTTCCTCCCCGCTGATCACATAACTCCTGTGTTGTTCGGAATCAAAAGAATGATGAATTGATGCATTGTGCACTGTGACGGAAGTCAGGGATTTGTACTATGGAAGAGCGTCCCATACTGGGTGTGCGCCGATGGCGCTCGGCCCAGTTTCGGCTTATTTTTTCGTGGTGTTTTTACACCACTTTTCTTTCCCAAATCTTGGGAAAGATTAAAATAGAGAGTATTTTATCCGAGTTAGGTTCTTCCACTGTAGTGCAAGCCTGTTGTAAACAATTTTGGTAGGTATAATAAGAAAGGAAATTTACTATAAAATTTATACTTCCAGGCAACAAACATAAGCTTGTTGCCAAGAAATTCATTTATAATTTGTATCAGACAACTAGGGTCTTCCTTCAGTGTGACAGCATCTTACAATCTCAAAAGATATGGGATTTTAAAGTACACAATAATCCATAAATATACTACGCGCAGGTGGCCAATCGCAATTCGTAAGCCACAATGTTTATGTAAAACTGTTCGTGAATTTTGCCGGGCCACATTTCCAATACCAGGCCAATATCTCAGCAAGAATCCCTGCAACTATGGAAAGAATTCGCAGTTGACGGACCAAAGTTCGCCAACTGAGAATTCCCTCAAATATTATTTTATGGCCACTTCAACTTTCCGTAGAGAAACCACGAAAAATCAAATAAATGATAACATACCCAGGAACATATCAAATGCTAAGCCAAGGCAAAAATAGCAAATACTATCTACTGATAATAGAAGAATTCACAGCTGTCGAATCGAAATTCGCCAACTGAGAATTCCACCGAATATTTACTTGTGTAACTCGCCAGGCCGCATTTCCAACACCAGGCCAATAATTAAACATGAATCCTTCATAAATGTGGAAAGAATTCGCAGTTGACGGACCAGAGTTCGCCAACTGAGAATACAACTCAAATGTTATGTTATGGCCACTTCAACTTTCCATTGAGAAACCACGAAAAATCAAATAAATGATAATATACCCAGGAACATACCAAATGCTAAGCCAGGGTGAAAATAGCAAATACTATCTACTGATAATGGAAGAATTCGCAGCTGTCGAATCAAAATTCGGAAACAGAATTCCACCAAATATTTACTCATGTAACTCGCCAGGCCGCATTTCCAACACCAGGCCAATAATTAAACAAGAATCCTTCATAAATGTGGAAAGAATTCGCAGTTGATGGACCAGAGTTCGCCAACTAAGAATTCAACTCACATGTTATGTTATTGCCATTTCAACTTTCCGTTGAAAGACCACGAAAAATCAAATAAATGATAATATTCCCAGGAACATACCAAATGCCAAGCCAAGGTGAAAATAGCAAATACTATCTACTGATAATGGAAGAATTAGCAGCTGTCGAATCGAAATTCGCCAACTGAGAATTCCACCGAATATTTACTCGTGTTACTCGCCAGGCCACATTTCCAATACCAGGCCAATAATTCAACAAGAATCCTTCATAAATGTGGAAAGAATTCGCAGTTGATGGACCAAAGTTTGCCAACTGAGAATTCCCTCAAATATTATATTACGGCCACTTCAACTTTCTGTAGAGAAACCACGAAAAATCAAACAATCATGCTATAGCTATCAGCTCACTGAATGAACAAAAAGAAAAATATATATCGATATCCATGGATTCGGTCATGAATAGAAATTGCACCGTGACTTACCTCTGATTCCAATCACTCGACATCATGAAAAGAATTCCTGTTAAACCCCCTCCACATTCGTCGAATGATGCGAATCAAGGAACTTCACGTCATTTTTCCGCAACAGAATCACTAACTTAATTCAACTTGGCCAGCCCACTCATCCGCAATAATTTTTCCAATCTAAATATGTCCTACCTCAAGAAGATGCAATCCTGAACTGACTTGATTGTTGATCAAAACTTTCCCAGGTTAACTCTTCAGGCTGAGTGATTTTCTCGTGCAAAAACTGATGCTCGACTCAAATCAAGTTCATTACAAGTTTCAGAAATCGTGCAGAACCCTTCAAGCCAGCAAGGCATATAGTTTTGAAGGTAGTCGGTCAATTTTATTTGAACTCGCCAACAAAATAGCGCAAAACATTAACCCCCTCAATTTCCTAAGGCAGCAAGTTCTTTAGTGAACAATGGCACACTACCCCCACCCCAAGATAAATGTCCACGTTTGTGGATAGCATTAACTGTGCAGTTGGACAGCTCCTTTGTTTAATAAAAATATGTAGATGTATAATATGTTACAATTATACAATATTTACAAACAAACAAAAACTTTTGAGTTCGAAAAAAATATAGGAGTATGTTCTGCAGGAAAAAATATTTCTGACATCCAATAAACCTATGGAGCAATGTCTCATTGAGAATAATTGACCTTCTTAATACAATGGCGAGAAGTTCCGGATACAGAAACTTGACCACCAACTAATTTCGATAGAAATCGAAACCGCTTACCACCACGATCACTGACATGCGATAAGAGATTGTAATCATAGGATTAGTCAAATCCCTGGATCCCAAAAGAAAATCCACCACTGCAATCAATATTTTTATAGAAATTTGTAACGGAACATGCTTCCGTTAAGAATTCTCCTTGTAAATTACAGCCAAAGCTCATTTTCTTA
The DNA here is from genome assembly GCA_031216915.1 of Pictodentalium vernedei. Classification (NCBI taxonomy): domain Eukaryota; kingdom Metazoa; phylum Mollusca; class Scaphopoda; order Dentaliida; family Dentaliidae; genus Pictodentalium; species Pictodentalium vernedei. Next base: position 558,820,223 of record CM062297.1, read on the forward strand.
AAAACAAACTCCACGGATGTCACCAACACAAAATTTCTACTAAATGAAACAATATTTCTATGGCAACTTTTAAATTACACACACTACCCCGATCCACACTGAACTAACTTTTTACGAATCCTGAGAAGTTCAGCCTCAATAACTCTCTGTCTTTCCTTTAATATAACTGACAAACCTTTCTTTCAAACCTATCCCAGAAATTCTTTTGTGCTTCTGGTCGAAGATGAAGCCCATCTGGTAAAAAATGATGTGGATATACCTGCTGGTGGTGCAGATATAAAATTCCATCACCACCCATGGATCTAAATGCATCATTTACTGCCATTCGTCGGATCTCATAGATTTCATGGGGAACATTACATGTTTTCAATCTAGGAAAAATACTACAAAGTATTATTCTAGTTATCCCAATGGTCTTCCAACTATCCAAAAGATATTTAAGCTTTTGTAAAAAGTGTTCAAAGGCAAAGTCAGCACGATCAAGGTCATTACCTCCAACCTGGAGAATTATCCATTTTATCCCTCTAACATTTATATTCTGCAGGTGGCTGATCCTTCCCCCGGTATACCAATAAATCTCACTTGAGACAATGGCACAGCCAAACCCCACAATTCTGGATGTAATAATACGAATTGAAGCAGCCGCACCACAAAACTTTGACAGACTATAAGTCCTTCCATATCAATGTCTTAATGTTACCAGTTCGAATAATGATCAAATTATTTTGAATAAGTCTCTGGCGCTCAACCATGGATTCACGATCTCAACACACCACTACTAATTAAATAGTAACAGTTCTTGCCCAGGACAACAAACATTTTACTTTTTTTTCATCAAAACCACACTGCAAATATGGTCCAACAGTTACTGTAACATTTCTGTAATTTCAGTCAAGCGACCTACAAAGTTTCTTGGGTATCAAGCTACACTCATGGCAATAATGCTACAGTATCTTTCCCATTTCACGGCAAGCAATATATAATGTCTCTTCGATATCAATCTATGCACATGTCTAGTGAACATTCTGGTATCTTTCCCATTTCGTGACAAGCAATATATAATGTCTCTTCGATATCAATCTATGCACATGTCTAGTAAACATTCTGGTATCTTTCCCATTTCGCGACAAGCGATATATAATGTTTCTTCTATATCTATCTATGCACATGTCTAGTAAACATTTTGGTATCTTTCCCATTTCGCGACAAAAGATATATAATGTTTCTTTGATATCAATCTATGCACATGTCTAGTAAACATTCTGGTATCTTTCCCATTCCATGACAAGCAATATATAATGTCTCTTCGGTATCAATCTATTTTCGTCCATGGTATACCATTTATGTTGAGATCATAATTCTGTTCTTCCACCATGCACCACCAGTCATCACCGACCACCATCACCATTAATTCCATAAAACCTACAAACAGGGAATCAGAGCAGTATCTATAATTCTATATATCCCCCCCCCCCCCCCCCCCTCTTTCATCATGACTGAAATAAGAAGTGGTTTATTACATAAAACATGTCACAAGGGAATGACCTCCGGTATAATAAAATAGAATTCCATCACTTATTTCAAAATTCAATCCTATGGGAATCAAAAGTAAAATCAAATTTTTCAAGTTGTGAATTTTGGCGTACTTGCATATTTACCACAGACACATCGCAAACGAAAAGTTACATACTTGATCTGGCGCCAGATCATAAATTACTCACAAAACCCTATCTTACTCTAAAAGCACATAATTCTAACAAAACCCTATCTTACTCTAACAACTTCTAACGCCACCCATCAAACACAAACGTACTTTACCCCCACCCCACCCACAGACGTGCCATTCAAGTTTAGGCAAAATAAACGTGATAGATTACCCTTTGACCAAATCTTATGACTTGAATGGAACTGCCGCCCATGAGCATTTCAGAGGGCAGTCCTCAGGGATCACATTAACACCACACTACATCAGCGTAATTATTTACACAATTATTTTAGATTAATATTTAACAACTTAACCATCACTCTGCTTAAAGGTGTTAATTCAATTTTCTTCAGAGAAAACTAAACTATTATTACACCCTATGAAGAAACATGCAGTCAATTGATAGCACCTTTTCCTCCCAAGATGTGACCCATGAGGACCCCTTTTTTTTATTTTTCATTTCACTTATAAAATTACCAATCAATAACCTTATAATTTGTCACATAAACACTTGTTTCGGAGTCGCAATTTCATTAGAAATGATCCGAAACATTCCCAAAACAATACAAATTCTACGACATAAGCTATCTTAATTCACTCCAACAACCAGCATCTCTGTTTAGGTCCCTGGTATCACCCAAGCCTTAAACGAATTATTAACCTTCCAATGAAGAAAACAAGACAACCCTTACATTGTCCCTATAGGCTATACCTAAGGTAACTCGAAGTTCCATCACTAAATCGTTTGGCTAAGTACAAGAAGCCTTCATTAGCCCATCACCAGGAGTGAAAAATATAATATGCTCATGAACCCGAGTTCCACAAACAAACATTCAACAATCTGTAAATGATTTCCCTTCACCTAAAAAGAACCTTGGAATTATCTTTGGCTAAAGTAAGTATCCAAATTTGCAATTGTTCTGCCATGACCTGTCTGAGACTTTCAGAATGAAAGCCCTGCCCTGCCGAAACAATGCATTCATGTTTTTTTTTTTACATGAACACATAAATTCAGTTCGCCAATAATTTTGAACCGGAGTCATTCCCTCCCAAAACAAAATTTAACTATTTACACCGTAATACAGAACATCCTCCTGTGAGTTCAACCAACCAGGGCGACGAACCCTCCGCCTCTGTTGGGTGACCAGATCTTCACTTAAGGCAGGACGAATTCTCCGATTGGGACCTTCCGGAGCAGGCTGGCCATAATTTTCCTCAGTGTCAAAGAGTTCAACATCGGGCAACAGATCTGGGCTTTCTACATTTACCAAATTTGGTTCTTCCTCGGGGCGTTGGTAACACCTTTTCAACCTGTTGAAATGGACCATCTGTAGCCGACCACCATGCTCTCTGCAAATAACATAATTTGCATCTGAAAGGCGTTTTTTTACCACAAATGGCCCAAACCAATATTTAGCAAATTTTTGGGTTTGTCCGCTTTTTAATTTAGGAATGTACAGCCCAACTCTATCACCGGCCTTGTAAGGTCTTCCATGAACCCTCCGGTCATACAACTTTTTCCTATGCTTAATAGCAGCTTCACATTTCCTACTTACAAATTCATAAATATTAGTCATACGACTCTCCAGATCTTTGACATATTGTACTGGACTTGATTCTTTATCAGATAATTCACCTGCATTTAATTCCATAGGTAATCGAACCTCTTTTCCAAACAAAATCACATTGGGGGTAAGACCGGTGGTCTCATGGACAGCACTCCGATAAGCCATCATAAGGAAAGGTAAATAATATTCCCAATCGTTATGATTATCTTCCACAAAACATGCTAACATGGCTATAAGTGTTCAGTTGAATCATTCAACTTGTCCATCTGACTGAGGGTGGTATGGAGATGTCCTAGTTTTGGAAATCTTAAAATATTTACAGATCTCCAAAAATAATTCTGATTCAAAATTGGACACTTGATCAGAATGAATAAACTTGGGCATGCCAAATCTAGATATCCAATCCTTAACTAGTCCAACTGGTCAAGCTCGCTGATTAGGCATGGCATATGCTTCGATCCATTTTGAAAAATAATCTGTGACCAGAATATAAATATTTCCATTTACAGATTCCGGTAGGGGCCTAATACATCCAATGCCACCCTCTCCATTGGTTCCGAAACATGATCCGTAACCAAGGGGGCCTGTAAAGTTTTGTTCGGGTTTTTTTGGCGTTGGCACACCTCACAAGTTTGCACCCACCGTTCCACATCTCGCTTTAACCCAATCCAAAAGAATCTTTGTTTAATCTTTAAATAATTTTTCATAATGCCTAAATGTCCTCCCACCAAGGAGTCATGGAAATGTTTCAAAATTACTAATTTAAGTTTTTCAGGAACAATCCACAGGATTCTATTCTCTTTTCCCAATTCCAACCATTCCCGATAAAGCATGCCATGCCTAACAACAATTTGTTCCCATTGGGATATATATTTTTTAAACACAAATTCTTCACCTTTCATTTGTTCTTCTGAAGGTTTAAAACTGTCTATTTTGTTTTTGGCTCACCAACGTTAGTTGTGTGAGCCTATGGCATAGCCCTCATGTTGGCGTCGGCGTCCGCTCTGAAATATTTTGAACTTTTGTGTACAGGTTTTGATTTTTTGGCTTTTCAAATTTTTTTTTTAGTTTCAGCATATTGCTATAGTGGTTCACTATAACATTTAACTCTTTTCCAAGGTATTTTGTCGTAATTTTAACCCTTTGAATCAAATTTTAGACTTATTTTGATGTTTGCGTGCAGGTTTTGATGTTTTTTTTTTTCCTTTCTTTCAAGTGGAGATTTACCTTGCAGCATATGTCCATGCTTTCTATTGTATGTAAACATGCATCTTAGGGCTATGTTTGTATTATTTAACCCTTTTCCTGCTGAATTACGTCAATTTTGGACTTTTATGTACAGCTTTTGGACTTAGGCTTACAGCTTCTTACTTTTATGTACAGGTTGTGATAAAAAAAAAAAATTTCAAGTGAGGTTGACCTCACTGCATATTGCAGTGGTGGTTATTATAACATTGATATCTTTCCAGTACATTTTTTAAAAAATTTTAACCCCTTCAATAGATTTTTAGACTTGATGTTTGCGTGCAGGTTTTCATGGGTTTTTTTTTTTTTCCTTTCTCCCAAGTGTAGAGTTTCTGCATATTGCTATGGTGGTTCACTATAACATTTAACTCTTTTCCAGGGTATTTTGTCTTAATTTTAACCCTTTGAACCAAATTTTAGACTTATTTTGATGTTTGCGTGCAGGTTTTGATGTTTTTTTTCCTTTCTTCCAAGTGGAGATTTACCTTGCAGCATATGTCCATGCTTTCTATTGCATGTAAACATGCATCTTAGGGCTATGTTTGTATTATTTAACCCTTTTCCTGCTGAATTACTTCATTTTTGGACTTTTATGTACAGCTTTTGGACTTAGGCTTACAGTTTCTTACTTTTATGTACAGGTTGCGATAAAAAAAACAATTTCAAGTGAGGTTGACCTCACTGCATATTGCAGTGGTGGTTATTATAACATGGATATCTTTCCAGTGCATTTTTAAATTTTTTTTAACCCTTTGAATAGTATTTTGGACTTATTTTGACGTTTGCGTGCAGGTTTTCATGGGTTTTTTTTTTATCTTTCTTCCAAGTGTAGATTTACCTTGTAGCATATGTCCATGCTTTCTATTGTATGTAAACATGCATCTTAGGGCTACGTTGTATTCTTTATCCCTTTCCCTGCTTAATTACTTCAATTTTGGACTTCTTTTGTTTACAGGTTTTGATTTTTGTGCTTTTAAAAAATTTTTTTTCTTCTTTGCATATTGCTGTGGGGGTTCACGATAACATTTAACTCTTTTCCAGGGTATTTCGTCTTAATTTTAACCCTTTTAATCAAATTTTGGACTTATTTTGACGTTTGTGTGCAGATTTTGATGTTTTTTTTACTTTTATGTGCAGGTTTTGAGGTTTGTCTTTCTTCTCTTCCAAGTGGCAACTTACCTTGTAGCATATTGCCATGGTTCCTATTTTATGTTAGGATGCTTCTTGGGGCTATTATTATATTATTTAACCCTTTAGCTGCTTATTTACTTTAATTTTGTACTTTTGTGTGCAGGTTTTGTACTTTTGTGTGCAGGTTTTGATATTTTTTTTTAAGTGGAGTTTTACCTCACTGGCATATTACCATGGTGGTTACTGTAACATTTTCAGGGTATTTTTCTAAATTTTAACCCTTGGAGACAAATGTGATACTTTTATGTGCAGGTTTTGAGGTTTGTCTTTCTTTTCTTCCAAGTGGATATTTTTCAAGTAGACTTTCACCTTACTGGCATGTTGCCGTTGTGGTTACTGTGACAGGGTATTTTTCTCAATTTTAACCCCTTGAAACAAATGTGATACTTTTTTTTTACTTTTATGTGCAGGTTTTGAGGTTTGTCTTTCTTTTCTTCCAAGTGGTGACTTACCTTGTAGCATATTGCCATGGTTCCTATTTTATGTTAGGATGCTTCTTGGGCTATTTTTATATTATTTAACCCTTTAGCTGCTTATTTACTTTAATTTTGGAATTTTCTGTGCAGGTTTTGTACTTTTGTGTGCAGGTTTTGATATTTTTTTTTAAGTGGAGTTTTATCTCACTGGCATATTGCCACACTGGTTATTGTAATATTTTCAGGGTATTTTTCTAAATTTTAACCCTTTGAAACAAATGTGATCCTTTTTTTACTTTTATGTGCAGGTTTTGAGGTTTGTCTTTCTTTTTTTCAAAGTGGAGACTTACCTTGTAGCATATTGCCATGGTTCCTATTTTATGTTAGCATGCTTCTTAGGGGTTATTATTATATTATTTAACCCTTTAGCTGCTTATTTTCTTTAATTTTGGACTTTTGTGTGCAAGTTTTGAACTTTTTTTTTTTACTCCAGCCACCCCTTTACATTGGCCACCTGTTGGTGAGCCACGGGGTACTGATACCCCCCTCTAGTTAAGTAATTTATTCAAGATGGGATCATTCCTCTGATTATCAACCGTCATCATATTGCCAAGTGACAAATCTAGAGAATTGATCTCCAAAAGTATCCGGTTTAAAGCTTCGGCATTTTTATGTTGCTCCCCCTTACGATGGACAATCGAAAAATCAAATCCACTCAAATATTCCAGCCAATGAGCCACTTGATCCGTTGGCTCTTTAAAATTAAACAACCATCTCAAAGAACCATGATCCATATGCACCGTAAAATGTTTCCCTATTAAATAATGGCAGAAATTTTTAATGCTTTTAATAACGGCCAATAACTCTTTTCGGGTCACACTATAATTACGCTCCGGAGGAGAATGCACCTTACTAAAATAAGCTATCACCTTCTCTTGCCCATTTATTAGTTGAGACAGCACTGCCCCACTAGCCTGATCACTTGCATCTGTGTCCAGGATAAATTCATGATCAAAATTGGGATATTCTAGAATTGGGCTTCCACATAATTTGTTTTTTAAAATATCAAAAGCCTCGTTTCTGGCCATGTTCCACTCAAAATTTACATTTTTCCTAGTAAGTTCTAATAAGGGTCCAGCCAAGTTTGAGAAGTTAAATATAAATTTCCGTTAATAGGAACATAAGCCGATGAGCTACGTATATACTTGACGCATTTTGGAATCGGCCAGTCCTAAATCCGAGCTATCTTATCCGGATCAGCCCGTATCCCCTCTGAGGACACAATATGACCCAGATAAGTCACCTGTCTTCTAGAAAGGGCACACTTAGAAGGCTTAAGTTTCAAACCTGCTTCTCGAATTTTTTCAAAAGCCTCCTCCAATCTTTCCATATGTTCTTGGAAAGTTTTAGCATAAATAATTATGTCATCCAGATATATTAAACAAGTTTTCCAATGAAGGCCTTTCAGGATGAGCTCCATGAGCCTCTGGAACGAATGAGGCGCTCCAGAGAGCCCAAAAGAGAGTACCTTAAACTCATAAAGCCCTTTACCTGTGCTAAAGGCAGTTTTTTCCTGAGCTGAGGAAACCATTTCTACCTGCCAATATCCCGAAGCCAAATCTAATGTAAAAAACCAGCTGGCCCCCTGCATTCCTTCCAGACTATCATCTATATGTGGCAAGGGATAAGCATCCTGATTGGCCACCGCGTTTAATTTCCGGTAGTCTATACAAAAACATAAACTACCATCTTTCTTTTTAATCAACACAATGGGGGCCGCCCACAGACTTTTTGACGGTTCAATTACCCCTTGTTCTAACATTTCTTGTAACTGCCTATCAATTTCCTGCCACTTATGTGCAGGAAGCATATAGGCTCTTTGTTTTATTGGCAGATGACTACCTGTATCAATATCATGTTTAACAATGCCTGTTCAACCCAAGTCTTTTTCATGTCGGACAAAAACTAACTTATTTCTATCTAGAAGCTCTTTCACCTGGCTTACCTGCTCCATAGTTAAAATATTTTCATCAATTGTTTGCTGTAAAGAATACTTATCATCTTTTCCTTCCTCATGTTGCATAATGTTTTCCCCCAGAACCTCCCCATGCTGAAATACCGCAACCATTTCACCTTTCTTTAAACACTGAGGCACTACTGTAGTATTTACTAAACGAATCGGCACTACATTTCCATCGGAGTTACCTACTAAACTTCGTCCAACCATTACCCCACGATGTTTTTTTTGAAAATTCCTGGTCCACCTCACAAACCCCCTCAAAAACAGAAGCATTATGCCTCCTACCATTAACCAATACTTCAGAAGATGGAGGTATAATTATATTTTCTATCAACATAACCCCATCGCGTTCGTTGTCACTACCAAAAGTAATGGGTATTTCTATTCCTGATAATTTCACTTTATTCTCACTCAGGTGGATATCCATATCCATACCAGTAATCAAATCCACCCCCAATATACCATCAAATGTTAACTCTGCCACGTAAAACATATGTTCAAGTTTAATTTTTCCAATGTGAATGGGAAGATTTATAACTCCTGGTACCTGCAAGGGTTGTCCATTGGCTCCAAACAATTCACTAGGAGCAGATTGTAATTCTGAGGGATCCTTTTTAAATACCTCTTCTAAAACTCTAGTACTTAAAATACTAATAGACGATCCAGTATCCAGCAAAAAATTAACCTCTTTGTCATGTAATGTTAAAGGAATAAAAAAATGGCCAGTCTTTTTCTCAGGATGGGTCCCGTTCTTTTTGAGCTGAGGTTCGACCCCATCCTCAGCCCTTACCCTTTTAAACCTTGTCTATTATTCCATCTTCGACCTCTTCACCCACCAAAATTTCCGCGAAACCTTCTTCCATTACGTCCCCCACGTCCACGAACAAACTCTTCCCCACTCTGGGGTGTTTTATCATAACTTTGGTTACTCCCGATTTTATCAAGATGCTCCCCAATATTTAAACAACCAGATAGCTCGCGACGCATTTCCTGCTGTTCTTTACGCAAGTCATCAAGTTGTAACCAGATGTCGGATAAGGTTTGAGTCAATAATTCCAAATTCTCGGATTTAAAAGATTCCTTATCAGAATTTTGAATGGTGGAAGTTACCTCTACTCTACAGTAAGATTCTTCTTCCAACGCTAATTGAACCGCAGCATCTAACATATCGGGTTTCCCACGCAACACTTGCATGCGTATGTCCTTGTCAGTTAACGCTTCAATAAAGGCTTCCTTTGCCAAATCATCCCTCAATATAGAAGGAGCCTCAGGATAAGCCTTTTTAACCAACCTACGTATACTACTAGCCAATTCTGGAAGGGTTTCTTGCGATGTTCGCCTTCTTGATCGCAGTTGTGAACGATAAATTGCAGTTCCTCTGTATGGATCAAAACGATCTTTCAAACTCCCAAAATTGCTTTTGAACTAGCCTTAACGCTACTATATAAATCCTCGTAATACTGTAAAGCGGCACCTCGCAATGACACTACGAGAAATCTACAAACCGTGGCTTCCGTCCACTCATTAATCTCAACATATTTTTCAAAGTGAGTCACCCAATCAACAACATTCATAGACCCATTAAATGTTTCAGGCGTAATCACGGGTTTACGCGGCCCTCGATATTTTTCTCTATAATCTTGCACCTCTTCATCCTTTTCCAGAAATGAAGCCCTAACTACATTTTTTGTCTTGGGACTAAACCCCTGATTAAAATTTATATTTGTGTTCCTAGGTTTAGCTCCCTTAGCCACGATTCCAAGTGGGATCGATACCACTGGAGACGGGTTCCAAGTTACCGATTTACCTGGAGTAACCAAACCTTGTCTACTCATATTTTTAATTCCTGTTTTAGCCGAAATTCCCCTTGGACCTTCTGGTGTAGGTTCCGGGGTATATCCATAATACTCGGGGTTGAACAGTGGTTGATGAACTCCCTTTTTATGAGTCATGTCCTCATTTGATAGCATTTCAGTAATTTGCCAAGACGACTGCAAATACTCGTCCAAACCATCAGAAATGCCCGTGGCCATTTATTATAATTTCAAATGAACGTATGCAAACTCAACGTGTGTCAAGTCTGTCACCCAAACAAATTCAATAAAAAAAATCTAACTCTGTTCAAAAATTAACACCCAGTTAAGTTCTGTTTATGTACAAGGTATCCGTCCCCCTCACACAAACATCCTGTCGGCGATGCCAAAAACTGTGACGAATCCCCACCTCAGCCTAACATTATGTTTTGAAAAAGATTATTACATTAAGCAGAATAGCTCAATCATCCGCTGTGGTGCGATTTAAGGAATCACATCACACTGGGTGATTGAGATATTTCCGATAAAAATATACACAACAAAATATTTCCGACCGGGCTTAATACATAAGAATGGTGGATTGCAGTTTTGGTGGGCTGGTCGGAACCCCCCGAAGTTCAAGATGATGCCTGTGAGAGGCACAGACGGACAACCCGATAATTGCAGGCAAAATTTCTGTAGGGTTTGCATAACATACACACAAGTAATCCTTAAATAAGCTGTAAATATATATTTTATTTATAAACAACGATGCTAGGGCATCAGTCAAATATTCACTGAATGAACCTCTGAAGGAATTTAAGCCAACAAGATAAGAATTTCCAGGCAACAAACATAAGCTTGTTGCCAAGAAATTCCTTTATAATTTGTATCAGACAACTAGGGTCTTCCTTCAATGTGACAGCATCTTACAATCTCAAAAGATATGGGATTTTAAAGTACACAATAATCCATAAATATACTACGCGCAGGTGGCCAATCGCAATTCGTAAGCCACAATGTTTATGTAATTCTGTTAGTGAATTTTGCCGGGCCACATTTCCAATACCAGGCCAATATCTCAGCAAGAATCCCTGCAACTATGGAAAGAATTCACAGTTGACGGACCAAAGTTCGCCAACTGAGAATTCCCTCAAATATTATATTATGGCCACTTCAACTCTCCGTAGAGAAACCACGAAAAATCAAATAAATGATAACATACCCAGGAACATACCAAATGCTAAGCCGAGGCGAAAATAGCAAATACTATCTACTGATAAAAGAAGAATTTGCAGCTGTCGAATCAAAATTTTCGGAAACTGAGAATTCCATCAAATATTTGCTCATGTAACTTGCCAGGCCGCATTTCCAACACCAGGCCAATAATTCAACAAGAATCCTTCATAAATGTGGAAAAAATTCGCAGTTGACGGACCAGAGTTCGCCAACTGAGAATTCTACTCAAATGTTATGTTATGGCTATTTCAACTTTCCGTAGAAAGCCCACGAAAAATCAAATAAATGATAATTTTCCCAGGAACATACCAAATGCCAAGCCAAGGCGAAAATAGCAAATACTATCTACTGATAATGGAAGAATTAGCAGCTGTCGAATCAAAATTTGCCAACTGAGAATTCCACCAAATATTTACTTGTGTAACTCACCAGGCCGCATTTCCAACACCAGGCCAATAATTCAACAAGAATCCTTCATAAATGTGGAAAGAATTCGCAGTTGACGGACCAAAGTCTGCCAACTGGGAATCCCCTCAACTATTATATTATGGCCACTTCAACTTTCCGTAGAGAAACCACGAAAAATCAAACAATCATGCTAAAGCTATCAGCTCATGAATGAACAATAAAAAATATATATCAGTATCCATGGATTCGGTCATGAATAGAAATTGTACCGCGACTTGCCTCTGATTCCAATCACTCGACATCATGAAAAGAATTCCTGTTAAACCCCCTCCACATTCGTTGAATGATGCGAATCAGCGTACTTCACGTCATTTTTCCACAACAGAATCACTAACTTAATTCAACTTGGCCAGCCCACTCATCCGCAATAATTTTTCCAATCTAAATATGTCCCACCTCGAGAAGATCCAATCCTGGACTGACTTGATTGTTGATCAAAACCTTCCCAGGTTAACTCTCTAAGCTGAATGATTTTCTCGTGCACAAACTGACGCTCGACTCAAATCAAGTTCATTACGAGTTTCGGAAATCGTGCAGAACCCTTCAAGCCAGCAAGGCAAATAGTTTTTAAGGTAGTCGGTCAATTTTATTTAAACTCGCCAACAAAACAGCGCAAAACATTAACCCCCCAATTTCCTAAGGCAGCAAGTTCTTTAGTGAACAACGGCACACTTGGCGCCAATTCCAGTCTCTTCCTGGCACAGTAGTAGAAGTATGGAGGGCCAGATAGGACTTTCAATATCAGTACTGTATGCAAATTTTTGGGATTGGTGGGGGTTCAAAATTTGAGTTTGGCCCATGATATTTTTGAGTTTACACCAGCTAAGTCTGGGCCATTGGTAAGTATAAAAAATATACAAATTACTTTAAATTTATTTTTTTTTGTGTGTAGTTAAAGATGGATGCTGCTATTATGTTAGGTTGAGTTCATTACAGTGGGAAACAAGAGAATATCGGCAGAGCTGCTGGAGGAGAACACTGTCCACAATTTGCCACAGCCCACAGTTCCTTTCTGATCATCACCAAATTTCATATGCATAATCAGATTCATATCTAGAGAATGTCCTATTATGATCATGATTAGCTGCCCAGAATGGCTACCAAAGTGGTCATCTTTGATTTCTTTTGTACAGGCTACAGCTCACACTTAGGCATCACTTTTATTGAAATTTGGTGACTTTGTATGACAAGTAGATGAGAATGTCACATTTTGGTAATGCTTGGCCGCCATCTTGGATTTCTTCAGAACACTGTTCACAGTTTGTTCAGCCCAAGCTACACAGCTTACTGTTCCTTTCCAATCATCACCAGATTTTATACACATGTCAGGTTCATATCTAGATGAGAACATGCCATTATGGTCAGTCCAAAATGACAAAGTAGATACCATGAATGCAATTCTGTGTGAATGATAACCATCAAGTTGCTCATAATTGCACAATTTATTTTGCCCCCGAAAATTTTTTTTGAGTGGGTATATAGACGAGGTCTCAGTCTGTACTTCCGTATGTCCGTACGTCCTTCCATACGAACATTTTGTATTATAACTCGAGCATCAGTTGTCGGATTTTAATGTTCTTTGGTATGGTGATAGGGCAGCTTGGGGGAACAGATGCCCTCATACCTAGCATTTCGTCTATTCATGTTTGGTAGAGTTATGGCCCTGTTTGTTTTTGGCCTCTGTTTCTGACTAAGGTAAATTGTACCATAGCCTGTAGGGCAAAGTGCTGCCCAATTTTTTTTTTAGTTCATTATTTTTCTGCAGCCCAGTGCATGCAGGGAGGTTGCATGACATTTTAACCTCTACATAACAATATATCTATATAAATATGGATGACACAAGATTTATAGTGATTTTGGTTCCAGACCATTTAAAATTGTATCACCGCACCAATCGATTTCATTGCTTATTACTAATGTCAAAATACAGGTCAAGTTTGATTTGGAGGTTCACACCAACCATTCTTGCAAGAGTTATGCCTCTTTTTGAATTAAAAAATCACAAATTTCCCAATTCCATCTTTATTCTTACTGTCCTGTGCCTACAGGGGAAGTGCTGCCCGATTTGTTTTTTAGTCCACTATTTCTGTACTGCCCAGTGCTTGCAGGGGAGATTGCATGTCATTTTAAACTACATATCAATATAACCATACAAATATGGATGCCAATTTCAGCTTTATTCTTACTGGCCAGTGCATATGGGGGAATTTCAGCTTTATTCTTACTGTCCAGTGCCTTTTGGCGAAGTGCTGCCCGATTTGTTTTTTAGTCCATTATTTCTGTACTGCCCAGTGCTTGCAGGGGAGATTGCATGTCATTTTAAACTGCATATCAATATAACCATACAAATATGGATGCCAATTTCAGCTTTATTCTTACTGGCCAGTGCCTATGGGGGTAGTGCTGATCAATTTTTTTAGTCCACTATTTCTGTGCTGCCCAGTGCTTGGTGGGGAGGTTGCATGTCATTTTAACCTACTACATATCGATATAACCATATAAATATGGATGCCAATTTCAGCTTTATTCTTACTGGCCTGTGTCTTAAAGGGGAAGTGCTGCCCAATTTTTTTTTAAGTCCACTGTCCCAATTTTTACTAGTCCACTATTTCTGGACTGCCCAGTGTTTGCAGGGCAGGTTTGCATGTCATTTTAACCTGCTACATATCGATATATTCATATAAATATGGATGACACAAGAATTATAATGTTTTTCAATTCCATTCATTCAAAGTTGTTTGGATGAACCAATTCTCTTCAAACATTCATAAGTTATCTATTTACATGCAAGTCTGACTTTGCTACCTTCGGGGGCATCAACACACGCGTTAGCTTTGCTCTTGTATTTATCATGTATAGAGCTCAATGTTTAGGAAATGCAATACTCTTTCTTAATGTTTTTTCTCACCTGACAAAGTGGTTCAAAGAAGTATTTGGGGTCACATTCAGTTAGACATGGTTTATCAATACTACAAAGGAATAAGTCATAAAAGGCAAATTTTATGGAAAAACAATAAGGAATGGATTTGAACAAACTGGAACCAACCTGCTACTCTCCCCCTTGCCCCCACCCCCCCCCCCCCCCCCATTAGAAAACCCAAATATTAATCCAGGGACTCAAATTGAACAAACTTGAATCTGATTCCCTTTGAGATGTTATATAATAATAATAATAATAATAATAATAAATACAGTTTAGAGCCATGACTCCACGCAAATGTGCTCTCAGGCTTTACAAAATTAAAAAATAAATAAAGTCAGCTCTGTGTTAATCATAAATTTAGAAGGACAATTTATGTATAGGTTTTACCGAATAAGTGCGTCTTAAGGTTAGTTTTCAAGGTCTGATATGTTTGTGGTGATTTCAAGTGATCAGGCAGATTGTTCCAGAGAAGAGGTCCGGCAACGCAGTTACAAGGGTACTGGTCTTGTGACAAAGATTATTTGTGAAGGAGGATCTCAGAGATCGTGTGGGAACGTATCATTGAAGTAATTTGCTGAGATATGTAGGGGCCAATCCATTTAGACATTTGTAGACAGTTACGATGATTTTGAAATCAATGCGTTTTTCAATGGGTAGCCAATGAAGATGGTACAGTAAGGGTGTTATATGACACGATTTCCTCCTTTTAAGAATCAATCGGGCAGCACAGTTTTGGACAAGCTGCAGCTTATGTAGTAGGGACCGTTTACAGCCGTACATTAAGGAATTGCAGTAGTCCAGGCGACTGGTGACAAATGCATGAACTAACTGTTTGGCGACATCCTCGTCAACCACGATGCGCACCCTGCTGATGTTTCGTAAGTGATAATATGATGTCCGACACACCTGTGTGACATGATAGTCAGCAGACAGTGTCGCATCCATGAAAAATCCGAGGTTACGCACCATGGTGGACGAAGAGATCAGATTGCCATCAAAATTTGGATAAATACGGGACAGCTTCGAAAGCTGGCCACGTAATCCAATGTAGATAACTTCGGTTTTGTCGGGATTGAGCTTAAGAAAGTTTAACGTCATCCACGACTTAATGTCATCTACACAATGTTCTAACGAGTGAACTGCATACACCTCTTGGTGGGCTCTAAAATGAATGTAGAGTTGTGTGTCGTCTGCATAAAAATGAAAATCAAGTCCATGCTTACGAATTATGTCGCCCAATGGTAGGACATATATAACATACAACAGAGGCCCAAGGACGGACCCTTGTGGTACACCAAACTCTAATGGAACCTCAGTGGAATAGGTACTGTTTACATTTACTCTTAGTGTCCAATCAGAAATATACGATTTAAACCACTCATGTGCTGTTCCACTGATGCCTATTCTAGTCATAAGGATATTAAGAAGCACTGCGTGGTCAATGGTGTCAAACGCAGCACTTAAATCCAGTAGAACAAGACAGGAAACCTCCTTACGGTCCATAGACAACAAGATGTCATTCTGGACACGCAGGAGTACTGTTTCCGTACTACTAAGTGGCGTATAGGCAGATTGGAATTCTTCTGACAACGAACATTGTGACAGATGTTCCCGTAGCTGTTTCGACACTGCACGTTCTAATAGCTTGGAAACAAAACTTAAGTTGGACACAGGGCAGTAGTTTTTCAGAATTTCAGGATCAAGTGACGGTTTTTTAAGAAGAGGGGTAACAAGAGCCTGTTTCATGGTCGATGGAAATACTCCAGATGATAGTGATGTGTTGACGATTTCCAATAACCAAGGAACAAAAGCAGGTAGGCATGATTTTAGCAACTTCGTAGGAATGATATCTATAAAAGGGCATTGTTTGGATGGCGATTTTCGTACCAGGGTACAAATGTCACCCTCAGATAATGGTAGGAATGAATGGAAGTTTACAACGCTCACCAAAGGTCTATTCTGTGTGTTTACAACATCGGACTGGCAGAGGACGCTTTGGGCCAATCCAGATCGTATGGTTGCGATTTTTCATGGAAGAATGTAGCAAACTTGTCTGCAATCTCTAGGTCACATTTACGATCTGGTAGAATTAAAGTACCCTTCATGTGCAATAATTTGTCCATAACTTCCCGAGAGAACACGAGGACGTCGTATGTTGTCATTCACGACAGCTGAAAAATACAATTTCTTCGCATTTATCACAAGTTCGTTCACGTGATTCCGTTGGCGGACATATATTTCACGATGAACTGTTAATTTTGTTTTCCTCCAATTCAATTCAAGTGTACGACGGTTTTGTTTGGCATCTCTGATTTCATCCATAAACCAGGGAGCTACCCGACGTTTAGTCACTGGGCAAATTTATCAATAAGTTCCGTTGACATTTTGTTGAATTCCGTTGACATTTTGTTGAATTCTCCAACTAAAGATTCAGTGTCAGATTGGGATTAATACCAAATATTAAAGATTTCTGACTGGTGGATCTGAAGGAGAAGGTTTTTAAAGAAATGTCCTCACATTGCACAAAGTTAAACTTTGTGTTCCAATGGTGAGCCAAAATATTAACCAGGTACCTGATTTTAATCTGACCCGCCTAGAGATGTTGTAAACCTAATATGAAGGGATTCTGACTGGTGGATCTGAAGAAGATTTAAAAAAGAAATTCTCTCATATTGCACGAAGTTAAGGCAGGGGAGCTTGGGTTTACAGAAGAAGAAGGCATTGTCACTAAACTAGAGTCAAGCTGTATTGGAAAGATCCATAAGCCCGAGCAACATTAAAGCTACACTGACCGACAGATCACATCCTGGAAAATCCAATGGATTTCTTGGCATAAATAACTTTTCCAGTGGTCCTGGACCTTCTTCAGAGACCCTTATCACAGGCATAGCGATGTGCGTGTGCTTCTAGTCTTATTCTGTACAAACTCATAATGCTCTACTACTATATAAGGTCTGTATCCAGTCACATATGGCCTGAAATCCCATATCCGAAGGTCGTGAACCATGAAGGTTTTATTTGCACAATCGCATACGAAAGATTGATGGTTGCACAGATGACAGAACTTGTAAATCCTTTCCTTAAGTTGCACAAGTTTAACCTGAAAGGGGTAGGAGGTGGGCAAAAACGCCCCCAAATCACCTTTATTTGCACCCAGGCATATTATGTGTATGCCATTTTTCGATTGGGAGGGGGGGGGGGGGGGGGTGAGGGAGGGGATATTTTGGCTTGTGCTGACCATGAAAACACCATTCTGAAAATGTCTGCTGTAGAATTTTGAGATAAGAGCTCTTTCATGAGATCCTTACCCCCCTCCTCCATCCCCAATTATATACCAAATTTGTAGGGATTCTGACTGGTGGATCTGAAGAAGATATTTAATGAAATTTGCTCATATTGTACTAAGATAAAATTTGGGATCCCAAAGGAGATCAAATACTAACCCACAGACTCGATTTGAAAAAAACTTGAACTGACCCCACTAGAGATGTTGTATACCAAATATGAAAGGATTCTGACTGGAGGTCCTGAAGAAAATTTTTGAAGAAATTTCCTCATATTGCACCAAGCTAAAATTCAGGCTTCCATAGGGAGCCCAAATATTAATCTGGGGACTCGATTTGAATAAACTCGAATCTGATCTCCCTGGAGATGTTGTATACCAAATATGAAAGCATTCCGACTGGTGGATATGAAGAATATTTTTAAAGAAATTTGCTCTTAAAAGGGAA
This sequence comes from Pictodentalium vernedei, assembly GCA_031216915.1. Taxonomy (NCBI): domain Eukaryota; kingdom Metazoa; phylum Mollusca; class Scaphopoda; order Dentaliida; family Dentaliidae; genus Pictodentalium; species Pictodentalium vernedei. Next base: position 558,838,522 of record CM062297.1, read on the forward strand.
CCCAAATATTAACCCAGGGACCCAATTTGAACAAACTTGAGTCTGACCCTCCTAGAGATATTGTATATCAAATATGAAAGGATTCCAACCTGGTGAATCTGAAGAATATTTTTAAAGAGATTCCCTCATATTGCACTAAGTTAAACTTTGGGCTCCTTTAGGGATCCCAAATATTAACACAGGGACTTGATTTGACCAAACTTGAATCTGCCACCCCCACCCCAGAGATGTTGTATACCAACTATGAAAGCATTCTACCTGGTGGATCCATAGAAGATTTTTAAAGAAATTTCCTCATATTGCACTAAGTGAAAATTTGGCTCCCTATTATTAACCCAGAACTTGGTTTGAACAAATTTGAATCTGACCGCCCTAGAGATGTTGTATACCAAATATCAAATGATTCTAATAGATGGTTCTAGAGAAGGGAGATTTTTAAAGAAATTCTGCCATATCGCACTAAGTTAAACTTTGGGCTCCAGTAGAGAGAGCCTAATTATTAACCCAGGGGCTTGATTTGAACAAATTTGAATCTGACCCCCTAGAGATGTTACATACGAAATATCAAAAGAATCTACATCCTGGTTCTGAAGAAGATTTTTTTTAATTTTGTAAAACAAAATGCAGTAAGTTCAGAGGTTATTGTAAATGGCAACTTTTTTCACAGAAATGAATGCTAATCAATAGCTCTTTTCTGAAGGTCTCGCCCAATGAGCACACCAAGTTCAAAAACAATCCTATGATAAATGTGGCCTGTAGGCCATGTCAAAGAAGAATGCTGATGTACAAATGCGATAAATTCAAAGATTGTTGCTAACAGCAAAAATTTTTGATGGAAATGAAAAGAAAATTGATAGCTCCTATCTTTGTCACCCTGCATAAGCATACAAAGTTTCAAAACAACCTTATAATGAATGCACCCTCTGCGGCATGCCAAAGAAAGATGTTAATGCACAAATGCACTAAGTTTGAAGGTCATTGCTTGTGGCAATGTTTTTTTCTCTCGTTTTTATGGAAATTCATAAATTTACTCTGCAGAGAGTGCAAAAGGGATAAGTTGCTGCACAAATGCAGTAAGTTCAGAGGCTGGTGATAACGACAATAATTTTTTATGGAAATGAAAAATGAAAGTGCCAATGACACTGTAGCTCAACTTGACAAACTTGAACTTGGTAAGTTATAAGTAAAATGACAAAATTGAAGATCATTGGTACCAATGTTATTTGGTGAAATTTCAACATAACAGCATTGTGTGTGCACACAACATCAGAGTAATCCATGCATTTTTAAATGTAAACTATAAGACTGGCTAAAGGAAGAATGTTGATACACAAATGCAGTCAGTTCAGAGGTTATTGTAAATGGCAGCTTTTTTCACAGTAATGAATGCTAATCAATAGCTCTTATCTAAAGGTCTTGCCTAATGAGTACACCAAGTTCAAAAACAATCTTATGATAAATGTGGCCTGTAGACCATGTCAAAGAAGAATGTTGATGCACAAATGCAATAAATTCAAAGATTGTTGCTAACAGCAACAGTTTTTGATGGAAATGAAAAGAAAATCAATAGTTCCTATCTTTGTCACCCTGCATAAGCATACAAAGTTTCAAACAACCTGATAATGAATGTGCCCTCTGAGGCATGCCAAAAAGAAGATGTTAATGCACAAATGCACCAAGTTTGAAGGTCATTGCTTGTGGCAATGTTTTCTGTTTTATTTTTGATGGAAATTCATAAATATACCCTGCAAAAGGGATAAGTTGATGCACAAATGCAGTAAGTTCAAAGGCTGGTGATAACGACAATAATTTTTTTATGGAAATGAAAACAAGTGTTTGACCACCAAGGTTGTATTAGTCCCCTACGGCGCTTTTGTGACATAAGGTGTTTTTGTCACATAAGACATGACCACAGTCAGCAGGAGTATCACACCTGTGGGGGGGGGGGGGGGGGGGTCAGTTTTGGTAAAATAATTGGGGACAGTTTGGCATGGGTACGTTTCGGCTTGGGGACAATTCGGGTTTCATAACAACAGTCAACAGGAGTGTCAGACCTGGGGGGTGGTTTGGGTAAAATACAGGTTATCCGACAGGATTTCAAATGTAAATGTAAATGGAATCTAAAAATTGAGAATTGAGAGAAGTGTAGCTTGAACCATGTTGGAGGGAGGGGTTCGTAACATAAAAATAGAGAAAAAAAAGCTTAAAAAACACAGCAAAAATGGCCGCCATTCCGTCATCTTGGATTTTGAAAAAAAAATATTAAGTGTGCATCATCCCTTCAGAACCATTTATCCACATACCAAATATGAAAGGTGTAGCTTAAAGCAAGTTGGAGGGAGAGGTGGTAACATAAAAACAGACAGACAGACGAACTGACAGACAGACGAACTGACAGACAGACAGATCTTAGATTTTGAAAAAAAAATATTGAGTGGGCATAATCCCCTCACAACCCTTTATCCATGTACCATATATGAAAGGTGTAGCTTGAACCATGTTGGAGGGAGGGGGTGGTAACATAAAATAGAGAAAAAGAGAAAAAAAGCTTAAAAAACACAAAAATGGCGCCATCTTGAATTTTGAAAAAAAAATATTGAATGTGCATCATCCCATCACAACCCTCTGTCCATGTGCCAAATATGAAAAGTGTAGCTTGAACCATGTTGGAGTGAGGGGTGTTAACATAAAATAGAGAAAACAGCTTAAAAAAACACAACAAAAATGGCCGCCACGCCGCCATCTTGGATTTTGAAAAAAAAATATTGAACGTGCATCATCCCCTCCCAACCCTCTATCCATGTGCCAAATATGCAAAGTGTAGCTTGAACCATGTTGGAGGGAAGGGTGGTAACATGAAAATAGAGAAGAAAGCTTAAAAAAAACACAACAAAAATGGCCGCCATTCTGCCATCTTGGATTTTGAAACAAAGATTTTGAGTGTGCATCATCCCCTCAGAACCATTTATCCATGTATCAAATATGAAAGGTGTAGCTTAAAGCATGTTGGAGGGAGAGGTGGTAACATAAAAATGGACAGACGGACGGACGGAGTGCAATCCTATAGTCCCCTTACGGTTCCCGTTGGGGACTAAAAAGCAATAGCTCACATCTAGAGCTCACTCCAAACAAACATACCAAGTTTCAAAGTGATCCGATCATAAATGTGCCCTGAATGGGTGTGTTAAAGGGAAATATTGAGGTCAGACCAAACTAAGTTCAAAGGTCAGTGACAACATTTTTTGACAGAAATGGAAGAAAATTGACAGCTCCCGTATAGATGTCATCCACACAAGCACACCAAGTTTGCAAGCGATCCAATCATAAATGTGCCCAGTAGGGTGTGTCAAAGGGAAATATTGATGCTTAACTGCACTAAGTTTTTACTAAGTTCATCAAAGGTCATTGCCAATGGCAACTATTTTTGACGGAAATGGAAGAAAATCGATAGCTCCCATCTACAGGTCACCCCCAAACAAGCACACCAAGTTTCAAAGCGATCCAGTCAAAAATGTGCACTGCAGGCTGCCCCAAAGGGAAATATTGATGCACAACTGCATGAAGATCATTGAAGGTCATTGCCAGCGGCAACATTTTTTGGCAGAAATGGAAGAAAATTGACAGCTCCCATCTAGAGGTTACCCCAAACAAGCATACCAAGTTTCAAACCATTCTGATCATAAAGAACCCTGTATGCCGTGACCAAGGAATATGTTGATGCCTGACTAAACTAAGTTCAAAGGTCGTTGCCAGTGGCAACATTTTTTGACGAAAATGGAAGAAAATCGATAACTCCCATGTAGAGGTCACCCCAAACAAGCATGCCAGGTTTCAAAACAATTTGATCATAAACGTGCCCTGTAGGGTGTGACAAAGGGAAATATTGAGGTCTAACTTAACAAAGTTCCAAGAATGTTGTCATCGGCAACATTTTTTGATGGAAATGGAAGAAAATCGATAGCTCCCATCTGGTGCTCACCCCAAACAAGCATACCAAGTTTCAAAGTGATCTGGTCAAAACTGTGCACTGCAGGGTGTGCCAAAAGGGAAATATTAATGCATAACTGCACTAAGTTCACTGAAGGTCATTGCCAGTGGCAACATTTTTTGACGGAAATCGAAGAAAATCGATAGCTCCCATCTAGAGGTAACCCCAAACAAGCATACAAAGTTTCAAACCGATCTGATCATAAATGTGCCCTGTAGGGCATGCCCAAGGAATATATTGATGCTTGACTAAACTAAGTTCAAATGTCAGTACTCCCATAAAGAAATCACCCCACACAAGCACACAAAGTTTCCAAGCGATCCAATCATAAATGTGCCCTGCAGGATGTGTCAAAGGGAAATATTGATGCATAACTGCACCAAGTTTTTACTAAGTTCATCAGAGGTCATTGCCAATGGCAACTATTTTTCACAGAAATGGAAGAAAATCAATAGGTCCCATCTGGAGGTCACCCCAAACAAGCACACCAAGCTTCAAAGCAATCTGGTCAATAATGTGCACTGCAGGCTGCACCAAAGGGAACTACTGAAGCATAACTGCATGAAGTTCATCGAAGGTCATTGCCAGCGGCAACATTTTTTGACAGAAATTGAAGAAAATCAATAGTTCCCATCTAGAGGTTACCCCAAACATGCATACCAAGTTTCAAACCGATCCGATCATACATGTGCCCTGTAGGGCATGCCAAAGGAATATACTGATGCCTGACTAAACAAGTTCAAAGGTCATTGCCAGCGGCAACATTTTTGAACAGAAATGGAAGAAAATAGATGGCTTCCATCTAGAGGTCACCCCAAACAAGCATGCCATGTTTCAAAACAATTCGATCATAAATGTGCCCTGTAAGGAGTGCCAAAGGGAAATATTGAGGTCTGACTTAACTAAGTTCTAAGAGCGTTGCCAGCGGCAACATTTTTTGATGGAAATGGAAGAAAATTGTTGGCTCCCATCTAGAGCTCACCCCAAACAAGCATACCAAGTTTCAAAGTGATCTGGTCAAAAATGTGCACTGCAGGGTGTGCCAAAGGGAAATTTTGATGCACAACTGCACTAAGTTCATCGCCAGCGGCAACATTTCTTGGCAGATATCGAAGAAAATCGATAGCTCCCATCTAGAGGTAACCCCAAACAAGCATACCAAGTTTTAAACCGATCTGATAAAAAATGTGCCCTGTACAGCGTGCCAAAGGAATATATTGATGCCTCACAAAACTAAGTTCAAAGGTCGTTGCCAGTGGTAACATTTTTTTACGGAAATGGAAGAACATCGATAGCTCCCAACTTGAGGTTACCCCAGCAAGCATACCAAGTTTCAAGCCAATCTGATCATAAATGTGCCCTGTAGGGCGTGCCAAAGGAATATATTGATGCCTGACTAATTTCAAAGGTCATTGCCAGTGGCAACATTTTTGAACGGAAATTGAAGAAAATCAATAGCTCCCATCTGGAGGTCACCCCAAACAAGCATGTCAGGTTTCAAAACAATTCGGTCATAAATGTACCCTGTATACAAGGTGCGCCAAAGGGAAATATTGAGATCTGACTAAAGTAAGTTCTAAGAACATTGCCAGCGGCAACATTTTTGGATGGAAATGGAAGTAATTCGTTAGCTCCCATTTACAGCTCACCCCAAACAAGCATACCAAGTTTCAAAGTGAACTGGTCAAAAATGTGCACTGCAGGGTGTGCCAAAGGGAAATTTTGATGCATAACTGCACTAAGTTCATCTAACATTTCTTGGCGGATATCGAAGAAAATCGATAGCTCCCATCTGGAGGTAACCCCAAACAAGCATACCAAGTTTTAAACCGATCTGATAAAAAATGTGCCCTGTACGGCGTGCCAAAGGAATATATTGATGCCTGACAAAACTAAGTTCATAGGTCGTTGCCAGTGGTAACATTTTTTGACGGAAATGGAAGAAAATCGATAGCTCCCATCCAGAGGTCACCCCAAATAAGTATGCCAGGTTTCCAAGCAATCCGATCATATATATGCCCTGTAGGGTGTGCCAAAAGGAAATATTGAGGTCTGGCTAAATGAAGTAAGTTCTTAGAACGTTGCCAGCGGCAACATTTTTTTACGGAAATTAAAGAAAATCGATAGCTCCCATTTAGAGGTCACCCCAAACAAGTATACCAAGTTTCAAAGTGATCTGATCATAAATGCGACCTGTGAGATGTGCCAAAGGAAATTGTGGACGTACGTTCCCCAATGGACGAGAAGTGATGGCAATAGCTCAGCTTGACTTTGTCAAGTTGAGCTAAAAAACTGTTAAAACAGATTATTAGTTGGTTATAGCAACTTACTAATCTTTTAAAACAAATTATTCCTCAGTTATAAAAGTTTATTAATCTGTCATAACAGATAAATAACTGAAGATGGGTTGGCACTAATATGCTAACGTTGGAAAATATATTTTGATCTCTTGATTTGTGGGGTGCAAAACTTGATAATGCAGTGCGCATCTCCAGAATAACGTTTATTCCTCCTCATGAGGTGGATTAACAGAATGCATTCCGATTATTATTCCAGAATGTGTCCACTTCAACAAAACAACACGAACCACACATTCTGCCTTCTCTGCGCATATCCAGAATAACACTAGTATTCTCATATGGCCCATGGAAATGTACCCTATACAACTCTCTTGACTCAAACAAACTCTCACACATGGAAAAAACTGCAGGGCACTGCCATTTTGTAACCATTTTGGCCACTTGATTAGCGATGGTCATCAAGAAAGTTACTCCCTTTGCTTAAATTACAATCACAAAAACAGGTATGATTTCCAAAAGGAAGTTTAACTTAAGAAATCACTCAAATTTATAATTCTGTACTGTGACCATGAAAGTTAAAGTATACCAAGGCGTCCTCTTTATGTAACAATATTCACCAATTTTGAAAAAATCATAGAAAAAACTAAATGGCAAAAGATTTCTCAGGTCCAAGAATCACATTGATAATATGGTTTATTTTCTGCCACTTGTGCTATTATTGGTGCATCTAATGACATTTCACTCTAAAAAATGATTTCACAAACTCGGTGTAAAAAAAGTGCTGTTGTGTCAGGAATCGCTCACTTCCAGAAAAAGGTTACTGGCAGTGAAATGAAATGCTGGTTATTGCTACATACAGTATGTCTGCTCATTGTTTCCTTCCTCTTGCCTGTTCCCCCAGCCATTTCAGACACTGTTTGGACTTTTTTTTTTTTAAATTATTTTCCAAAAAATGTTCAATCTTTGTTTACATTAGAAATGGCTATCCAAGGATAACTAGTCTAGTTGGCAGCTACGGTCCTCAATTGGCAATATTCCTGAATTTTTGCCAATCATAGTGGGGCATTTCTATCGTTATTGTAAAGATTACATTCTTTTGGGGGGTAGTTTCAAATACATTACTTTAATCTTTGTATTCAGGTATTCTAATCATAGTTGTATCTGTACAATAGTACAGTGGAACCCTGTTAATTGAATAGCCACTTTGCCAATGAAAATTATTCAATTAACAGGAGTATTCAATTAACAGGGATTGGGTCACTTTCCTTATTCTGGAGATAAACTTAGCATTTATTCTATTATATCTTGTTTGACAGAGCTCCATGAGCTCTGTCAAACAAGATATAATAGATTAAAGGCCTGTATTGGATGTACTGAGGCCAAATAGGTCTATAAACAAACGAAAAGTGGGGAGAATCAGGGTAATTTCTCGACATCTTGCAAGACTTTTTATTCAATTTATAGGAGTTTACTCTATAACCTACATTCAATTAACAGGTCAAATTTGTACTGGAGGTATAGTAAATGATTTTGTGTTGGAAATTTATATTCAATTAACAGGGTTATTCAGTTAAGAGATATCCAATTAATTGGGCTCCACTGTAGTATTATAATCTCATCAATAATTATACCTCTAATTGGGCCTCCTCATGTGTCTACTCTTGTGTGTGAGCATATTGACTTGAATTTAGTGTTATGTATGTTTCATTTGGTACCAGCCTTAAGTGGGTTCTTCCTTAGAATATTCTTACATTGGGATACTTTAAAAGCAGACATTTAGATACGTTTTTACATTTATATTTTATTTTTATACACCTTATCTAAATTATAAAAAAATCTGTTTATGTTCATTTTGTCAACTTTTGGTTCACTTCCAAGAGTTTTAATATATTATTTATGTTCACTTCAAACACTTTTTTAGCACCTATATATGTCATTGTTGAAAAGAGTTTTAGTTTGGTATTTATTACTATGTTTAATGTTATTATTGTTCTCTAAAGCTGCTGAACTTATTAAATTGTTATAGTAATTTGTCCACATTCAGCAGCTTAGATGATAGCCTAAATTGTTGCAACTTAGTGTCACTTTATGTATCTTAGTTCTGCAACTGAATTTTTTATATTCAGAACTTTTTTGGTTAAGGCAAATATAGGAGCACAAGAGTACAAGGTTATTTTCAAAATTGAGGTTACAATACACTGTTTTTTTTTACACTGGTGACAGTACAAATCCTTTACCCTATCCCAACTTCATCAATCCGATTTGGGCAAAAACAACCCAAAATCCATTTAGTTTATCACCTCTTGAAAAAAAAATACACTGACAAACAATATTGGTCACCATGTGACTTTTGCCTTTAAATTATATGATTCCTATAATACTGTCCAGTTTCACGCTGAATGAAATAGATATATTACCTCCCTCACCCAATTTTTATCTTCTCTCACACTTTTCAGAGACAGTTATCACCAATATTTTATAATTTTTCAAAATATGCACTTTAATATTTTATTCACACTTACAAGCTAACTTCATTTTCCACCAACCGGATAAATCAGGGAACTTTTATCCTCCGTTAAATGTTCGGACACAAACTGCTAGAGGTGCTTCTTGCATGAAAACAGTGCATTGTAACCATAAAATATACATTTACAGCATCATTCATCACAGGAGAGCAAACGAACAAAGTTAAATAACGTATAAATTTTTAATTTCTTCTCTTTAACATGATATTAGTATGACTTGAATTGAAAAGTAAAAGAAAACAAGGGGTGTGCATTGGAGAAGCAGGCGTTGAGTTGCAGTGGCAATCGGAGAGTGTTGCATGTCCGTAACCTGGTTATCAATCTTATGCGAATTGGCACATCTGGAACCGTTGTTCAAGTTATAATGCTAACAAGTTAAGAATTCGTAAAATTTATTTAATTAAGGTCCATAACTCTGTACCAAAACAAGAGGCCCCACGGGGCCTGAAGCGCTCATCTTGAACAGAACACAATTTAAACAGAGTCCAAGAATGAGTCTACATTAAGCAAGCCATCTCCATAGGCTACACTGTCAATCCTTGAGTCCCTCAGGAGTGACAAAAATAATCTGGGCATCATGCCTTTTCTTCAGTTGATCATAAGTAAAATGTAGAGCTCCCCTATGAAGCCCCTTGATACAACCTATGTGGATTAATCTTAGTACCTCTAGAGGGTACTGAATACAAAATTTTTAATTCTTCAGCAAAATGGCCAATTCCGGCTCCCATAGAGAGCCCAAATATTAACCCAGGCTCTTGATTTGAACACAGTTAAATCTGACTTCCCTAGAGATGTTGTGTTCCGAATATGAAAGCATTCTGACTGTTGGATCTGAAGAAGAGAAATTGTAAAGAAATTTCTTCAAATTGCACTAAGTTCAAATTTGGGCTACCATAGCGAGCCCAAATATTGACCTATGGATCCGATTTGAACAAACTTGAATCTGACCCCCCTAGAGATGTTGTATACCAAATGTGAAAGCATTCTGACAAGTGAATCTGAAGAAGAAGATTTTTGAAGAAATTCCCTCATATTGTACTAAGTTAAATTTCATGTTCCCATATGGAGCCCAAATATTAACCTAGGCACTCGAATTGAACAACCTGGAATCTGACCCCCCTAGAGATGTTGTATACCAAATATAAAAGCATTCCGACTGGTGGATCTGAAGAAGATTTTTAAAGAAATTTTCTCATATTGCACTAAGTAAAAATTTGGGCTACCATAGTGAGCCCAAATATGTACCTAGGAATTTGATTTGAACAAACTTGAATCTGACCCCCATAGAGATGTTGCATACCAAATATCAAAGCATTCTGACTGATGGATCTGAAGAAGAAGATTTTTTTAAATTACCCTGCATACTGAACAAAGATAAAATTTGGGCTTCCGTAGGAAGCCCAAATATTAACCTAGGGACTTGGTTTGAACAATCTAGAATCTGACCCTCATAACAATGATGTATACCAAATATTAAAAGATTCTGACTGGTGGTTCTGAAGAAGAAGATTTTTAAAGAATATTCCCCATATTACCCTATGTTAAAACTTCGGGCTCCTGTAGAGAGCCCAAATATGAACCAATGAGCTTTATTTCTACAAACTTTTATCTGACCCCCCTATGAATGCTGTATACCAAATATCAAAAGATTCTGATGATTAGTTCTGGAGAAAAGATTTTTTAAAATTTTTGCAAATATGCTGACTCAGCATTTTTTCGATGCCCATTACAGAACACCCTAACATAACCGATGGCAATTTTTTTTACCATTCAATTCTACTGGTCGTAAGGATACTTCATACCAAATAAAAGCTCTCTGTTCCGTGGGGTTTGGGAAATATGGGCGTTTGAAAATATTTCTATTTTTAGCTCCCAGGGTTCCCATGGGGATGCGGGAATTTTTTTTTTGGCATGGGTCAAGTACTTATGACCCAATACTACCACAAACCAAATTTGGTTCATACCGGACCATCGGTTCAGAAAATAGAAATTTTGGGCGGGGCCAAAAATCTTACCCCTCCTATTACAAAGCCAAATATTACTTTACGAACTTCGTTTGAACAAACTTGATTCTACACCTCATATGGAAGCTCCATAGCAAATATCAAGTCATTGTACATACTGGTTCTTGAGAAGAAGATTTTAAAAATATTTTGGAGCATTTTCCCCCACTCCCTCCCTATGGGGCTGGGCATGCTGAGTTGAACAAAAATGAAATGCCCCTTTGGGACCATCACTCACACAAACTTTCACTTGAATTGGCCCAGTGGCTTTGGAGGAGAAGACCAAAACATGGTGTTGACGGACGACGGACGACAGACGACGGACGACGGACGGGAAGCGATTAGATTAGCTCAGCTTGACTTTGTCAAGGTGAGCTAAAAAATGGGCCAGGCCAGTTTTCGAACTCGCTTGAGATATTATTGCAAATGACCTGTATGGCAATTATTAGTCAAATCGGAGAAAGTTTGTTCAAGTTATTGTGCTAATGAGCTCAAAATTCATAAAAACTGACTAATTGAGGCCTATAACTCTGTAACAAAAAATTGGGCCAATGTTGTTTGTTCAGTATTGTGAAGAATTGTTCAGAAATGCCGATAGACAACAAAAAATATGACTAAATTATAAAACAATTTTACATGTTTGACAACACCTATTTTCAAGTTATCTTTCTACTGTATAGCACCTTAAAAAAAATTTCATGCTAATTAATGTGAAAAAGTCTTAAAATGAAACACAACAACAAATCTATAATAGCAACTTTGATCTGGAAAATTTAATCTTGGCGAGAAGATTTTCAATGCGGGAGAGGCAGATACCAGGTGGGGCAAAAGATGGAATATACTCTGCTTTCCACGTACAGTTGATAACAAAGTGGGAATTACATTGAATGAAATCAAAACAAATGATCACATATAATTTTTTTAATTAACTGCTGTAACAAACAAAAATATTTAGTTCCACAATTTATGGTACCTGCCCTTGATTTAATTTTGTCTATCTTGTATGCTCTTTGAAAGACCTCTCTTTTATTGGCATGATGCAACTGTCTTCCAAAACTTAAGAATGCAAACATCAGTGTCCAGATACATACAGTGTCACAAAAACAAAAATATATATATACCGTCATTTTAATATTGTTGCTTTATTTTCAGTCCAGTCAATTCTACTGGCTCAAGTTTTTTTTTTCTGCTTTGATGTGGAAATTTCTGGATATTGTTGAAACAAAGTTTGACAATTAATTGAAACAAAATATAACCAATGTGGGCATCTAAACACATATTCACCCCCTCTCCAACAGTGGATTCAACTGAATCACTTGGTAGACAACAAAAGTAAAATGTAAATGGAAACCTGCATGCAAATTAATAAACAAGAGAGGCAACACAAAGTGTGTGCGAATGCCCCGACCATCCAATCATTTTCTAAGTCAAAAGAGTGAAAAAGGACCATAACTCTGGAAAAAATGTGTGGAAGAAACTCACGCTACACAGGTATCATTCTCCCATGATGCTCGATATATCACAACACCAAATATCATTCAAATCCAAGTAGCAGTGGCTGATATACAAGGGAAAATGCTGGTACAGATGGACAAACAGATGGACAGAGGTCTCCACTAGATACCCTCAGGTTTTCGGGAGCATAATAAGGGAACACAGTTTTGGCATTTTGAAACTTTTAACCTGTGAAGGCCTAATTCTGAATTTGTTCAATTTTTCTATTTCAGAACATGTGCCCCTACCAAGATGGTCTGTGTTAACCTGGATATTAACTCTTAACCCACCGAGTATTTTCAAGATATTTTTCATAAAATCTAGTTGTGGCTGCTTTACAGCAGCCATGACTAGATTTGATGAAAAATTCATCTAAATTTAACTCAAGGAATCATTGTTAAAAAAAAACATTTTAATTTACAGCGAGAAAAATTGATTAAATGTTCCCAAATTATACCGATCTCACTGGCCTGAGCAGAAATATCTGCCAGCAGCATGCAAGGAGTTAAATTAAAAGTGCCCTAAATGTAGTGTATAGATAAGACTTGGCTGCCTATGTAGGCATCCAAGACTTTTCTAGAAACTACAACGAAGACAAACGATTAAAAGGACTCTGTATACCACATATCAAGTCTCTGCTACTGGTGGTTCATTAGAAGATTTTCAAAAAAATTGGCCATTTTTTCCACACCCCTCTGCTCAATACGAGCCGAAACCTAATTTGCATAAAAATCAAAATGCCCCTGTATAACCACTACTTACATGAAATTTAATTAAAATGTGGCCAGTGGTTTAGGAGAAAGAGGCTGAAACACCACCTTCACGCAGGACGACGGACGACGGACAAAGAGTGATAAGAAAAGCTCACCCTGACTTTCAGTCAGGTGAGCTAAAAAGTGCACTTTTCCAGAACCTCGAATTCTAAATGTCTATTTTCAGTTTCCAGGATAGATGGAAAACATTGCACTCTAACTCCCATGTGTCAACATTTTAAGTTATCTCCGCCAACACATATGGAATATGGGTATTTAATACCTGGGTGTCAGTTTCTAAACACCGAGCCCCAGGTGAGGTGTTTAAATGAGACATCCAGGTATTAAATCTCCATATACCATCATACATGTTGGCGGAGATAACGTTTTTGTCCCCTTTGAAACACAATAGAAACATAGTGGAAACAAATTCGTGGAATCATTTCTCACACTCCGCAATCAGTTGGACCAAACATGTGAATAATTGTTTTGTTTTTACAAATGCAGAAGACAACCAATAGAGTTACATCCCTTTCCCTTAGAAACGCGTAACCATATTGGCTCTTTTGTTGACAGATTTGCTTTTATATATTATTTTTCTCAAGTTGTTTGATTTAATTATTCAACTTTAATTTATAACAGAAAAATATGATCGAATTGTCAGAAATCTGAACGAGCGAAAGCGAAAAGCTTTCATTTAAACCATATACCCCGATGTTTTGCATGCCCTTGTACCCTTGATGTTGCACACTCTCATATACCTTGCATGTTGGATGTGCTGTTTGCCATGGCTATTTGTCGTAGGCATTCTGGCCAAATAAAAGACAGAATTTACAGGGATATGGGGACAATGTATTTTAAACAGGGTGTAGGGAGGAGAGGGTGATTCAAGGCCGAGCTAAAAAATTTTCAAACTTAAACAACAGTAACAAATGTGAAACTCAGACATCTTCAAGGTTTGAAATAACTGGTTGTTTGAAACCACCCAAAGTTTGAAATAACTGGTTGTTTGAAACCACCCGAAGTTTGAAATAACTGGTTGTTTGAAACCAATTTTATCTCACAGATACCAGAGAAAAAGATTAATTTTCCATTTTTTGTCTTTCCTAGCAGAGGTGAGGCATTGGTATTACTTATTCCAAAAACATCAACAATGGTTTATAACTTCTGAACTGTTCAAGATATTTCCGTGAAACTTGACAGCGTTATTCCCTACCTTGAACTGGTGTGTTACAATCATGCCATTAGGTTCAAGGTCACAGTTACTAAAAGTAGATTTCATATAAAGGATAAGTTTTCAGGTTTAATTTTTCAATCGGTTATAACTTTTTAATTGTTGAAGATAATTCCGTGAAACTTTATAGGGATATACCTCACCATGATCTGATATGTGACAATCAAATTCATGTCACTTGGTGTGAGGTCAAGGCTGCTGTAACTGAAAATAGAATTTTACTTCAAGGTTAAGTTTTCAGGCCAGGTTTTTTAATCGGCTACAACTTTAACCATAATAAAGACAATTCTTTGAAACTTTATGGAGTTATTCAACATCATGAGGTGATATATCTAGTAATGTACGATCACCAGAGGTAACTTCCCCCCACCCCCCCTTTTTATTCAAATAACCAATGATAAAAATCTTCCCATTCGGCTTGACATTTAAAGCGCAACATGGTTTCTGACAGAAATAAAACAAATATCAAATTACCAAAATGACCACATAATTCACTTTAATGCAATATCTACACATCTGTTGGCCACTGTCAATAATTTTCCTGTTTTCATTTGAATGGAATTTTTTAAATCGCGCCATCGATAAGATACATTTACATGCCAAATATAAAGTCATTCCATCAAGTATTTCAAAAGTTATTGAGTTTTGAAACTCGTTGGTCACAGACAGACCGACCGACCGACAGACAGACAGACTGACATTGCCACTTATAAAGCTGCTAGTCGCAGCTAAAAAATATTGTACACCATACTTGCACTAATGACATTATTAGATTGCAGGCCAAGATTTGAGGCTTTCCATATCAAAACACAAAACTCAACACGATATTCATTAATATTCATGACCTGTCACCACCAATGGCGAAGCATTGTAAAATGTCCATTAGCTTATCAAATGCAGTTTCCTTTGCTGAACTGGAACTTGCCACTTGCTCCTCATTTATACTGTCCAATATATTTATTTCTACATGTAATTTTGAAAGCTTGAACTCCAAAATCGGTTTCAAATTCTGAGTTAAAGTTGGATGAAAATTTAGGGTTACACTGAACTAAGTGAGTGACTTTAAATCTATGAAATTTTTTCGGCCAACATAATTTTTTTTAAAGGAGCAAATTGAGCTCGTAAACTATTTTACAAAAGCAACTTTTTGCTTTTGTATTATTTTGCATAAGTGTAGGACTGCTGAGTAAGTGCAGAATCCAGGTCCCTTTGATCAATGCGACATTACTATTTCTTTATTGGTGTTTAAGGTCACATATTTCTGCACAATGGCTAATCATGATCTCGACAGTTTTACGGGTGGAGGAAGCCGGAGTACCCAGAGAGAACCACCAAGCAATGGTGAGCAACTGTCAGTTTCTCAACATACTAACTCCACGCAAGCAAGGTTACCATTGTTTGAAGACAAGTGCACCATCGACGTGCAATACACCTTAGAACACAATGCCACCGTGCCCCCACATGGGCAATGGGGGTGAAGTGTCTTGCCCAAGGACACAACGCGGTTGCCACAGGTGGGATGCGACAGTTTTTTTTACAAATGAGCTTTGAACGATTTCAAGTGATTTCATGCCCAAGAAAAAATTTTCACCCAGTTTACCCCAGCTGAAAGATGAGTTTTAAATGGTTGTGGGCTACATTATTTTTGGTGGTCTGAATATGTGCATCAAAATTTGTTTTATCACAAATTACTGAAGAGTGCCCATAGGCACACAATAATTTGTGATAAAACAAATTTATAACAAAATATTATTTGCATTTGAATGAATATGAAACATAAGCGGGGAAAATGTTAGCTTTTGCTCTGGTACTCTCAGTTTTTTAAAAGCCCCAATAGTGGCTTCTAGCACTCAACCAGTTAAAGGATTTCAAGTCATTTTATGGAAGCGGGGGGTGGGGGGGATCACAATTGATTTGTGCTGAAGTGGGGGATTTGGGGGGAGAGGGGAGGGGTGAGGAGTTGCCATGTTTTTTCTAAATCAAGGGGAATAACTTCTAAACTACAGCAGATACAAATCTGCAACAAACATGAAATTCAAGCTTGAACTGTATTCCCTTCAAGTGAGGATTTTAGCAATGTTTAACAACAACGGGTTGTTTGAAAGAGATTATCTGATAGAAAAAAACCAGATTTTGCCATTCCTTTTGCTACATCAATGGGAATGATCCCCACACTACAAGGAGCAAGACTTTGAAAACTAAACTTGAATCATATTTCAACAAAGTTAAGATATTCAAGAAGTCTGAAAACAAATGGCAGTTTTAAAGATTTTATCTTACAAAAAACTGAAAATCTAAATGTTTGAAAAAGCAGTACCTGCATGTACATCAAGGCCATAACTCTAGCCAGGTGTATGATGTGAATCTTTTGGGGGTCGGAAAGCAGTGTCGACAATATGTTTTTTGCTAAATTTGGTCAAGCAACCTGATAGTTCTCGGGATATGCTTCTGATGGAGGGAAGGAATGATTCAGAGAGGGTGCGACGGATGGAAGTGAGGAGGTTGCATAAAGTCAATGGTTATTGTCCACTTTCAGTGCTTTTTGTGTCACATCAGGTCAACTTCACTGCCCACTGAGTGTTCCAAAAATGCTCGGAGAATAGCTATATTAGTATTTGTGGGTCTTTGCAATACTAAATAACAAACATATCCATATTTGCTTGGTAGTTTTGTAAAAGAAAATTGAAGAATTTTCTATTCAACCACATCTTCAAAAACATTTGCCAAACTAATGGATCTTTAGAAGAAAATATTTGGGTTACATATGTTTTGGGTCGCCATATTGACACTATTTGGTTTCTCTCAATGTCACGTCAATTATCCCCAGTTGGTGAAATCAACTTCTAATAGGAGCTTCAAACATTTTTAAATAATAAAAAAACAAACTTCATCTCAAGTGAAAAATCTCTCCAGAAAAGTCCAATCTACTTTCTACAACTCCTGCGAGGGCCACAAAAAATGATCCAAGTAAAATGTTTTCATTATTATCTACAAGTTTCAGTAAAATTAAAGACTAGTCAAGGGAGACATCTGATGTTCATTTAGCAGAAAATTTCTAAAGAACTGTGTTTTTTCCCTCGCATTATTCCTCTTTAACTCTTACACATTGATATACGCCTTCAACCAACATTGGTCCAATGCTTCTTCACATGCCATTTTCATAAAAATAAAAAATTAACCAGTGCTGTAAAAAGGACCACAGACAAGTGATCTCAAAAACACATTCTGACTTTCAATCAAGTTGGCAAAAAATCTGGAAATGTGCAAACTTTTCAATAATTGTCAACTCTGAGTTTAAGTCCATCAGAAATTTCCAGTGGTTTGTGGAGAAAAGAATATAAAACAACATGATTGAATGAATCTTTATCTTGAAAACTGCACAGAACCTTTTTATTTTAAATGTTACATTTAAAATTCTGAATGGGGTCCAGTGGTGTATAGTGATTTAGGTCAAACTACACTCGCAACTAAACATCATGACATATCTACCCAACCTTGGCCATTCTACCTCACTTATCCTTATTCTTTTACCAAACAAAACTTGGAAGATAATGCCAGCAATTTCTTTTCATACATCATCAAACTTTTCAATTTTGTGTTTCAAAACATAGGCTTCCCCTTATCAGATGGAGCTCAACAAACTTGTTCAATTCGCAGTGTTCCTGCAGGCAAGGATTTATAAAATTCAAGGCTATTCAAAGCCGTTCCTTGATACCTTTTTCAAGCCCCTAAAATAACCAAATTCAAGGATATGCAAGGCCCTGCCTTCGCTAATCCTAACTAGGACCTCTGGTCATTAGCCCCTCCCCCACACCCCGTGGGCAGGAGAGTGTAATGACTGGAGTGTCCTTCTTAAGACTATGCCTTCACTAACACTGGCATATAAAACTAGATCATTATGATCACATGCTTTGTCTGCATTTACATTTTGTGAGTATTCAAGGCTTATCAAGGCCTCATGACACATTTCCCAGGATTTCAAGGCCCTGAATGATCCTTAGTCAAATTCAAGACCATTCCCTGAATCCAAGGCCCCCACAGGAACCCTGAATAGAAAGTTCATAAGCAATGTTTAGAAGCAAAAATTTAAAATAAATTTTATCAAAATTTGAATGGCCATTTTTGATAAAATGATTGGGTAAATTTACCTTTCATTAGGTAAAAGTTAACACACATAAACACACACACATACACACACACAGAATTAAAATATGTCAGATCATTTCAACTATCTTATAATATATACACACAAACTTGAAAAGATAATAGAGATCGCATATGTAAGTAGAGAACAAAATGACATGAACTCAATAATCTTCTGACCACTGATTCTCATCAAGAAAATTGTCTATAACTTCTTTCATTGCCAAGTTTGGAATGAGTTGATCTTGGGTGAGGTCAGTTCTGGTCACTGGATCAAAATGGCCAACTCTCTGTGAAATATAAAAAATATCAACTGCCAGTGAGAATAGAACATTGAAACGTCATTTACAAAAAGTTTATCAACAAAAAGTTTATCATCAAAGATTTATCATCAACAGAAAGGAAAGAATAATAGACAAGTATCTTTCATCATGTACCTTATCACTTGCTACCATGACAAAAACGTAATATTTTCCAGTAAAATTAATCTTTTTATCACACCTACTATTTCAAAACAAGGACCAAAAAAGTTAAAAATCTGTTTCTTTCTTAGGATAGACATTGTCATACCTCAAACCCATATCTGATCAGTTTATTGTTAGTATGTAATTGATAATCTGTTTTCACTTGGGGAAATTCCATTGGCAACTTGCAATATTTTAATTAGTGTTCAACCAATGATCGGAATCGCCCACTCCAATCAGATGACAACAGCAACGGCTCCTGGAACATCGGTTCAACCGATTATTGCCAAGCATTTTTTCTGATGATTCATTAACCACATTTTATTATCTTCTGCAATTGTTTAATTGTTAATGTAAAACAAGAGCTGGACTGTCGTCCGGTGCATACCCCCATGTGGTGTACCGCATAGTGTGGGCATACCTATGACCAACAAATATTATTTATGAATATTCTCGTATGGACTGACGGACAGATGCACAGACGGACGGATGCAATCAAGTATACCCTCCCCCTCCCCATTTTCTTTGAAAGTTTTCAACAATTTCCAACAATTTCTAAGTCAAAAGGTATGGTAAATTGTTTGGTGTTTGGAAGTTTTATGCAATGAGGCAGAAGCCTTTGTCATATGTAAACTGCATGCCATATTTCACTGAAATCCGGTAACCCCAATCCAGTATACCCCCCCCCCCCCACCCCCCCCCCCCCATTTATTCGAAAGTTTTCAACAATTTTTAAGTCAAAAGGTATGGTAAATTGTTTGGTGTTTGAAAGTTTTATGCAATGAGGCAGAAGCCTTTGTCATAGGCAAACTGCATGCCATATTTCACTGAAATCCGATAACCCATACCTGGGATACAGGCTGAACAGACAAATAATGTCTATTTCCTACAATTTCCAAGACAAAAAAGGGGGATAACTCTAAAAAGGAACACTTAATACCCGAGAAACTGGCTGAACAGACAAAATTTGGCTTGGACGAACACAATTTCTAAGTGAACAAGTAATAAAAAAAACAAACAAGAGGCCCCAGGGGGCCTGAGGGCGCTCACCTGACATGGTAGCCTAAATATCAACCCAGAGAATTGATTTCCACAAGTTGCATCTGCTCCTCCTAATAAAAGCTGAAACCAAATATCCAAATATTCTGACCAGTGGATCTAGGAAAAAAGATTTTTAAAGAATATTCCTCATATTGAACTAAGTCATAATTCGGGCTCCCACAGGGAGCCCATATATGAACCCAGGGACTTGGCTTTAACAAACCTGAATCTCACCCCCCTAAGGATGCTGCACACCAAATATCAAAACATTCCGACTGCTGGATCTGAAGAAGAAGATTTTTAAAGAAAATTCCTCATTTTGAACCAAGTTACAATTCAAGCTCCCACAATCAGCCCAAATATGGACCTAGGGACATGGCTTGAACAAACTTGAATCTTACCCCCCTAAGGATGCTGCATAAAAAATATCAAAAGCATTCATCTGCTGGATCTGAAGATTTTTAAAGAAAACTCCTCATTTTGAACTAAGTTGTCATTCAAGCTCCCATAGTGAGCCCAAATATGAACCATGGGACTTGGCTTGAACAAACTTGAATCTCAGCCCCCTAAGGTTGCTCCATGCCAAATATCAAAACATTCCAACTGCTGAATCTGAAGAAGAAGATTTTTAAAGAAAAATTCCTCATATTGACTACGTTATAATTTGGGCTCCCACAGGGAGCCCAAATATAGACCCATGGACTTGGCTTTAACACACTTGAATCCCCCCCCCCCCCCCCCCCAAGGATGCTACTCACCACATGTCAAACCATTCCGACTGCTGGATCTGAAGAAGATTTTTTAAGAAAATTCCTCATTTCGAACAAAGTTACAATTCAAGCTCCCACAGTGAGCCCAAATATGGACCTAGGGACATGGCTTGAACAAACTTGCATCTCACCCCCCTAAGGATGCTGCATACCAAATATCACAAGATTCTGCCTGCTGGATCTTGAGAAGAAGATTTTCAAAGAAATTTGCCTGAAATGCACTAAGTTCAAATTTGGGCTCCTATACTGAGCCCAAATATAAACCCAGGGGGCCGATTTGAACAAACTTGAATCAGATCCACCCCACAATGTTGCATACCAAATATCACAAGATTCTGCCTGCTGGATCTGGAGAAGATTTTTGAAGAAATTTGCCTGAAATGCACTAAGTTTGAATTTGGGCTTCTATAGTGAGCCCAAATATGAATCCAGGTGGCCGATTTGAACAAATTGGAATCAGATCCACCCTACAATGTTGCATACCAAATATCAAAAGATTCTGCCTGCAGGATCTGGAGAAGAATATTTTTTAAGAAATTTGCCTGAAATGCACTAAGTTCGAATTCGAGCTTCTATAGTGAGCCCAAATATGAATCTAGGGAGCCGATTTGAACAAAATAGAATCAGATCCACCCCACAATGTTGCATACCAAATATCAAAAGATTCTGCCTGCTGGATCTGGAGAAGAAGATTTTTTAAGAAATTTGCCTGTAAAGCACAAAGTTCAAATTTGGGCTCCTATACTGAGCCCAAATATAAACCCAGGGAGCCGATTTGAACAAACTTGAATCAGATCCACCCCACAATGATGCATACCCAATATCAAAAGATTCTGCCTGCTGGATCTTGAGAAGAAGATTTTCAAAGAAATTTGCCTGAAATGCACTAAGTTCAAATTTGGGCTCTTATACTGAGCCCAAATATAAACCCAAGGGGCCGATTTGAACAAACTTGAATCAGATCCACCCCACAATGTTGCATACCAAATATCAAAAGATTCTGCCTGCTGGATGTGGAGAAGAAGATTTTCAAAGATAAAACCGAGGCAATTTTTTTTTTACCAATTCTTTCTGTTGGTCCTAAGGAAGCTTCACACCAAATAAAAATTCTCGGTGCCGTGCAGTTTTGGAGATATGGGCGTTTTAATTTTTTTCTATTTTTAGCTCCTGCGGTTCCCATGGGGCTACGGGAAAAAAAAATTCAGCATAAATTAGGTATTTATGACCCAATAAGTCCTCACATAAAATTTGGTTCAAATCAGCCTCTCGGTTTGGAAAATAGAAATTTTGGGCGGGGCAAAAAATTTTGCCCCTCCCATAACGACGCCAAGTATAGCCCCACAAACTTCTCTTGAACAAATCTGAGTCTACACCTCAAAAGGAAGCTGCACACCAAATATCAAGTCTCTGCTACTGCTGGTTCATGAGAAGATTTTTTAAGATTTCAGCAAACTTTTTGGGTGTGGCCCTACCCACAGGCGAGGCAACTTGATTTGAACAAAATCAAATTGCGATGTCATAACAAACTATTATCTCAAATATCAATTAAATTGGTTCAGCGGTTTGGGAGGAGAAGGCGCAAACACCATGTTCACGGACGACGGACGACGGACGGTGAGTGATCACTATAGCTCTCCTCACTGAAAGTCAGGTGAGCTAAAAACTAGTAGTGGGCATACCTATGACCAACAAATATTATAGAAAATAATAATTTACTAAAGTTATGAAAGTTATGAATATTCTCGGATGGACTCACACACGGACGGATGCACAGACGCACGGATGCATGTAATCCAGTATACCCCCATTTTCTTCGAAAGTGGGGGGTATAATAATGTCAATGATACCATTCAATAAAGTTGAGAAACAACCACAATGTGTATTCTTAATTTCTCTAGACACCCCTTTATAGGATATACAAGTTAAACGACATGTAAAGCTTACAAAAATTCGACATTGGAATTGGGTAGTGGTCAACTGTCAACCTTCTGGATGATGGGTCATTTTGCTTATCAGTCGATCACTAAAAAATTTTTTGCTAAAATTCTTCAAAGCTTATTTTAGAGAAAAAAATCCAAAACTTTTCATGCAATAAACATCATTTGGACAAATAGTGATCTTATCCACACACACACATATACATCCGATTAAATTTAGTTTAAACAATACTTATTGGAACATATTACATTTGCTGTAAACACACATAAGAATCGAGAAGATTCATTTTAAAGGAGGGATTCGACAGAAAGCTTAGAGCTTATTTGGGTCGTCTCCCTAACTCTTGGATACACTGACACAAGAAGATGGTTAGGATAAATAGCTAGACTCACACCATCGTCACATTGGAAGCAGATGAAATTTAGTAAGAAGCCCGTCTAACTAGATCGATTACCCACTGTCCCTCACTGAACCAAGGCAGCACATCCACCACACAAGCAATCACCAGACACAAGGGGATGATGACTCATGGTCAGACGGGTCGATGCCACTTCCCTGACAGATTTGAAACAATATGTTTTAATACACACACAAGTGATCACTAACGCAGAAGCGCACAATCCACATTGACTGGGAGAAGGGGCAGATGAGGGGAGGGGGCAGGTATGAGGCTAAGGTTGGCTCTATCCAAATATGAAAGCAGTTCAGTGAGAGTTGAACACCCATAGCTGACGGTGCATGAGATTATTCAAACTTGCCATGTAGAAGAAGAGAGAAGAAATAAAGGGAATGATAAAACGATATATAAAAGAAATAAAGTCAGCTTGAACACAAAATGCAATATCCTAGAAATCAATAAAAAAAACACTGGCAGTTCACTGCTTGTGTGGTGTACACTTGCTGAGAGGGATGGCATGTGGGGCCTTAGTTGAAAGAGACCTCTGGCAGAAACATGATATGGTAATGCAAGAATCTATTGCAAACTGGGTAAATGTGATTCTTATATTTAGGTAAATGACAGGAGTGTTGCAATCACCGAAATCTCCTACTCAGTAGAATGAAATGATGTACGACCTCGAAAATAAGATGATTTTCATCGTTCCTGAAATATTCAGAACCAAAAAGAAGTATGGATACGTCTGTTCTAAATGGAAGTATATCGATCGTAACACGACGAGCGTCTGTATAAATTGGGCAGTGCAGCAGAAAATGTTCGGGCGTCTCTTGTTCATTACAACGACAAAATGGGGTCAATGCAAGATGATTATTATATAAGTGTGCATTCAAGTTACTACAATGTAAATGAATCCTGCAGTGATAAATTTGTGCCGCACTAGATTTGCTAATACTATAAAACGAAGGTGGCCGTTGGTTACCTCATTCAAGAAGGTCTTGAAGTTATTCAATGAAGAATTCTCGCAGATGGACACAGGCAAGTTATTCCACTGGTCAGTAACACTAGGAATGAAAGAAGACTGGTACAGTTGTGTACGACAGCATGGAACTCAATTATTGTGACGTGACCGAAGATTAAGTGAAGGATTCATGGAAGAGATAAGTGGGGGAACTTTGTTGGAAATATAGGAGGGAGACAGGCGATGATACATTTTAAAAAACTGAATTAACTTGTGTTTGCGGCATCTTTCTTGCAATGTCTCCCAGCGTGTTTCGGAATATAGAGCTGCCTTACTGGTGCTTACAGTTGCCCCTGTAATTATTCTGGCTGCAGCTATCTGTATTTTTTCCAAGTTGGCTATTTTGGATATTGAACAGTTATCCCAAACTGCATCCCCGTATTCAAGGAGAGGACTAATAAAGGCAAAGTATATTTTTTCTAATACTTTACAATCAAGATTAAATTTGTGTCTCCTCAGTAGGTCTAAATGTGGCCAGGCCTTTAAGCATATATGGTCAATGTGATAGTTCCACGTACACAAACTATTTAATATCACTCCTAAGTGTTTGTGGTTGGTGACTTCCATTATCTAGGTATTACCAAGAAGTAGTGGAGGGTGGACAGAGGAGTTACTTTTATGTGAAATACACATACTCTCTGTTTTATTGGGATTAAATTCAACCAACGATGTCTGTGTCCAATGTTCTATTTTGACTAAGTCCTGATTGATTAGTGTCGAGACTTGTTCAGGGTTCTCTACAATAAGGTATAACGATGTATCGTCTGCAAAGAGCCAGATACTACTGTGTAAATTTTCAGTTATATCATTGATGTAAATCAGGAACAACAAGGGTCCGAGTATCGACCCTTGTGGAACTCCAGCGTTAATGGGTCTCCAGGAGGAAGACTCCGATGCTAGGACTACCCTTTGTGACCTATTCAAAAGTTAGGACTTCAGAAACAATAGTAGTTCTCCCAAAACGCCAATTTGCTCAAGTTTGTGGAGGAGACCAGTATACCATACCTTGTCAAAGGCCTTGCTAACATCACAGAAGACCACCCTTACTTCTTTACCTTCATCAAGAGCTTGATAGAACTCATCATATATACTACTCAAAGTTTACTAAGCACCAAGTATATCCAACTACCTGTTTTACTTTTTAGTCGAAATATTGTTATGACAAGTGTATGTATTTTTTATTTAATTATATCTTTAATGATTTAAGTACAGAAATTAAGATTTTGTTTGTGCTTGACATTATTTTTTAGCTTTTGAATACGATAACCATGGAAAATGGATATTTTTGGTAAAAGAGGAAATTTTTCAATATGCCAAAAAGTTGACAGAGTGAACTGGTATGGCTTCAATATCAAGTATGAGACCCATTACTGTTAATTACAGCTTGACAATGCCTTCTCATGCCCTCAATCAGGTTCCTGGTGGTCCTTTGTGGGATGTTGTTCCATCCTTGGACCAGCATGGCACCAAGCTCCTGAACACTTCTTGGCTGGACTGGACGGGCTGAAATTGCAAGCTGCAACTCATTCCAGACATGATCGATTGGATTGAGGTCAGGGGCTCTTGCTGGCCAGTCCATTCGCTCAATCCCCTCCCTCTGTCGGTACTCCCCGACAGCATGGGCAACATGAGGACAGACATTATCGTCCATCAGAATGAATCTATCACCCACTGCACCTGCATACAATCTGACGTGGACATCCAGGATCTCATCAATATACCATTGTGCAGTCAATGGACCACATTCAAGGACACAGAGCTCTGTACGTCCATCCTAACTGATGCCTCCCGAGACCATGATTGACCCTCCACCATAGCGGTCATGCTCAGCTATGTTGGTTGCATGGAATCACTCTCCTGGTCTTCTCCATACCCTAGAACGCCTATCAGTGTGTTCTAGGCAGTACCTTGACTCATCTGTAAAAAGGACAGGTTGCCAATCTTCTCTGGTCCATCCAATGTGGTCTACGGCCCATTCATATCGTGTCTGGCGGTGGTTCTGGGACAGCAGAATGCGAATACATGGTCTTCTTGATCAGAGACCACCTTTGTGCAACCTTGCACGGATAGTCTGCATCGAAACATTTACACCGGATGCATTCTGAAGGTCACTGCAAAGCTAGGTTGCTATGGCAAAGCAGGTCTTACGGGCCTGAATGATCAAAAACTGGCCTTCAGCTGCAGATGTTGCCCTGTCTCTGCCACCACCATGCCATCTTACTGGTGTGCCATACTGCTGAAATCTTGCACAGGCTCTGGTGATCACCATATGGTGCGCATCAAGGGCTTCAACAACCTGACGATGCCTAGCCCCTTGCTCCACCATCCCTACAGCCCGCCACATTTCTGCTTCAGACTGTGTCTTCTTACATTTGCATTTCCCATATTCAGTCATTAAATCACAAAGGTTTGTGTTAAAATGAAGACTGAATACCTTACACATGTCATGTACATGTAGACAGTACACGAAAACATCATGAAAATCAAGGGGTACTTGCTTTCCATGACAGTCATGAAAAGTCTGCCTGTCAAGAGAGCTAATGTAAACACTGGGGACCATCTCAATACATTCCTCAATCATATCCACCAAAAATATCTCAAATAAGTCGCAAGCAAATTTCACAATGATGTGTCAAATATTTGGTGCTTAGCAAACTTTGAGTAGTATATATCAGTCAGTTGTAGGACTGTTGAGTCACCTGGCCTGAAGCCAGATTGAAATTGACTAAGGGCATTAGTCTTGTTCAAGAACTGCCATAAACGCTTAAAAACACATTTTTCAAATACTTTACCAACACAGCTGAGCAGTGAGATTGGGCGGTCATTAGTGATTAAATTTGAGGATTGTTTCTTCAGAATAGGGGAGACATTGGCTTTTTTCCACAAAGATGGCAAGTATGAATTATTCAGCAATATGTTAAATAATACCGAAAGTGGCTCACATAGTGATGATTTACTTTCCTTAAGGAAACGACTTATAAGATCAGGCCCGGACACCTTAGACACCTTTATCGTCTTCATTACATCATATATTTCCCTGCAGTGTAAGGTAATACTATCAATTTTCTGAGAAGCTTGGGCTGGTGTGTCAGGGAGTGAGGCATTCAAGCCATCAACTGAAGAGATAGAACAGAAGTATTCATTGAACACTTCTGCTTTCTCTGCCGACGAGGAGTATATATTGTTCAAGTAAATGATGGAAGGAGTTTCTGCTACATAGTCGTTACCGATGAACATCTTTAGGGTCTTCCACCACGGTGATGAGGATGTTTCATTACTCGACAGGGTAGATTTTACTTTAGTTATGTATGAAGCTCTCACGTTTCTTATAGCTGTTACAACTTCGTTACGTTTGAGTTTGTATTTTGCCCATGAGAACAGATTGTTTTTGCATTTGGCTATTCGATACAGGCATTTTCTATGTCTTATCAGAAGCCTTTTCTCGTTGTGCATCCATTTTGGTTGGTGGGGCCTGGAAGTAACAAACTTGCTTGGTATATGCTTGGATGCAATGTCGAGAAGTTTATTTGTGAAGTTATACACTATGGTATCCAGGCAAGGGTTGTCAAAAAGTGAGTCCCAGTCTTCACTGGCGCAAGCTTCATTCATTCAATGCCCTAAAACTGCTCTGTGACTACAACCATATGCGCCTTTTAAAGCTAAAAGGTGGCAGTTTCGTAAATTTGACTCCGATGGAAACTGGACAATCGTAGCGGATCATATCTAAAAAAAAATGGCCCTAGGACCTCGCACTCCTGAACGTTCACCATGTTACTGACCGCAAAAAGATCTAATAACAAGGAAGATGTCTCAGTAAAGCAAGTTGGATCATGTACAAGCTGCCTTAGGTTAAAGCATTTAATGATCTCAGAAAAGGCACTTCTTGAGGAGGCCATTAGGTTGACATTGAAGTCACCTGTAACAACAATGTCTGAAATTAATGTATCTCGGGCTTTTTCAATGAAGGCTGATATGGCATCCCAAGTATCAGGAGGACTGTTGGGTGGACGGAAGAACACCCCAATAAAAGGGGCTTTCTCCCTTTCGCAAATACTTCTGCCCATACGCACTCGGTGTTCAACGTGTCAAGATCGGGTCTATGTCAGAATGGGATCCCGTTTTTGATATAGATGGCAACCCCACCACCCAAGTTTACACAGTCAAATCTCAATGGTTCCTGGAAACCATGGAGCAAGATATCTGGTGTGGGATCTGTGTTGTTAAGCCAGGTTTCTGTGAATGTCAAAATATCATACCCCTGAAGATTCACAATGAACAATATCTAATCTAGGTTTTAAGCTCTGGATGTTAAGGTTTGAGAATTTTTCAAAGTATTGTTGTTATGCTCTAAGCTAAATTTTACCACACTCAGCCCCACCACTCACAGGCAGAATGCAATTAAATAAATGAATAATAAAGTTTCCATGGGGTTCTATGTAAAATTTCAAACCCATCTGGTACCTCCAAAATCAGCTGAGATTTTTTAAAGAATTTTCCTCATATTAGGCTGTACAATTTGAGCCCAAATATGATCCTAGGGACTGCATTTTAACTTCAGTCTTCAGTTAAAATTTGGGCTTCCATCAGAAGCCCAAATATGAACCTACAGACTTGATTTAAACAAACTTGAATCTGACTCTCCTCACAAAGATACTGTAAGCAAAATATCAAAAGATTCTGACTGGTTGGTGGTTTTGAATGAGAATTTTTTCGAATTTTCATATTTCACCAAGTTAAAATGTGGGCTCTGATACGGAGCTCAAATATGTATCCAAGGATTTGATTTGAACAAACTTGACACCCTGCCGCACCCCCCCCCCCCCCCCCCCCCATTTTTTTTGCATGAATCAAGTACCACATTTGGTTAAAATCAACCCATCAGTTCTGAAAATAGAAATTTTGGGCTGAAACAAAACTTTTGCCACCTCAACACCCCTCCCAAATAACTAAAAGTTTTGCCTCCAAACTTGAACAAACTATAGTGTGCACCTCAAAAGGAAGCTGAATACCAAACATCATCCATTGGATCATGATACGAAGATTTAGAAACTGAGAAGTCAAAAAAAAATTATCTTTTCAGACATTTCAACAAAACCATATCATGTGACCCCATCACAGGAATGACCTCATCAAGCTTGCTCTAATGAAGGATCACATGATATAGTTTTGAGAAAATTTTTCAAAAAAAAATAATTAAAATAGCAAATTTTGATATCGTGCGCATTGGGTACAGGGTAAAGTCTGGTGACTGAAAAATTGACCTATTGATATTCCATTGTGGACAGTTCCAAATAAAACAATTAGTGAAAGGATAGTTTTCTTTTTTACATACATGTGAAAAATTTCACAATTTCAGTCATTTATTTATTGGGTGTTTGAGGTCACATACTTCTGCACAATGGCTTATCATGGCAACAACATGGATATAAACTGAAGTCCAGCCAATCGTTTGTACCCATGTTGCCCATTTTAGAGGACTTCCTCCCCAGGCATTTCTGACCGGATCCTATTTTACCAGTAAAACAGAGCTTCTTTACCATAGTAAACAAGCACGGCTTCACTTTCCAACAGGGAAGTTTGGGTCATAATGTCACAGAATTTTCTAACTGAGATGCACCCAAATCCACTCCCAAAATTGGGTGTGTAGAACCCCATATTGTTGACTTAAGAATGCATGCCAAAAATCAACTAATTCTGAATGGTGATTGAATGTTGTTGGATGGAAACAAAGAGTGTAATGCAAACAGATGCAAGGGGACAGAAAGTGGAAAGAAATGAATTTTACGAGACAAATTCTATTTTTTTCCTACCAACAAGTGTCAGGATTTCACGGTAACGATCGTTACCGGTAGCGTGTCAGTACCGTGGTCACAAAATGACGGAACCGAAATATCGTTACCCACTCGATCTGTCACTAAAGACATTGAAACATTTGTTGTTGAAAGAAATGCTCATAAGAGCTGCTCGTTGGTGAACAATCATCACTGTGATAGAAACGAAATGCTGTTTACATCGAATACAGAAATAAGTTGAAGTGGGAAAAACACGTGTGTACCGTTTGTACACGTTAAGACATTTCAACCAATTACATTCTCGGAATGAGTAAAGTGCGGGACCCTTTTGCTGAAGTGAATGTGATTGGCTCATTCTGTAAACATCTTGATATTTTTTTCGTCAGTAACATTATCACAAGTAATTTCATTGTGTGTCTGAGAATTGTTTTAAGTATGATAAAATAACAAGTGCCTGTGTTCAATATATGTTGTAAACTGAAAAGCAGTTTTTTGAACAAAGGTATCATGCACAGGTTTACTGGCGTTATAATATCTAAAACAATAAATATATATTAAAAAATCAACATCCCAATAACCTCTGTTTGGTATCTATCGTGCCGGGGGTAATTCCCTTCACTCCGGACTGTTAATATAGGAGGCCGAAACGTCTCGGGGCCAAAACGTCCCAATATCATTTCACATATAACTTACAACCATATCAATGAATGCAGGCAGTTTTATCTAGTAGGTAAACATGTCTGAAATGTAAAAAGCTATGAATGATATAAAATTCCCTCGATTCGGAAAAACTTCAAAAAGGTTCCCATAACTGCTCACAGACGGTACCTAAATTTCGTTACTGGCGGGTTCCGTGTCTCTTAAACCACGGAAACGATTTTTCGGTTCCGTTGACATCTGAAATTCTGATACTTGTACCAATTCAACCAAAGCAAACTACAACTATTGCCTTGGGGCAATTAATCTGCCCACATCAACTCAAATCCTGGGGGGTGCATTTATTTTTAGCTGACACATGTTTTATCTGGGGGGAAATAGAGTACTAGGTTGCAGGATAAAAATACTTCAGGAAACTTGGGTAGTATTTTAAACATTTCCACTGCCTTTTTCAGCTTTTTATCTAATTCTAATGTTTCAGACAAGATGTTGTTGGTAGAATGCCCAGAATACAATACATATCTTGGATTCATTTCTATTACCAAGAAACTGCACAATAGAACATCCATTCAAATGAAAATACACGAAACTGAAAAACATCTGACACCTCACTGGAATGTGCTCAATGAGTGTGTTTCATTGTGGCAACATAAGCTACAGTAGAGCCAACAATAAAGTGGACAACCTGGTCACACTGATAAGGCATGATTTGAGCGATATTTGCATCACATTCGTATCTGAATATCATGATATTTTTATAGGAATAATGCGTCAGTTGGAAGTGATTTGGCCGGTCGAATGCACTAAGATGACGAAATCAAAAAACCTTATGTAATATATTAACTTCTGAACTAATCCTTGTTATATTGTTTACAGTATATTTATATTATTTACAACACCTACACCGAGATACAAAATTAATAAAAAACAACAACACATGATTAATTATTAACAGTAATCATTTCAGTTACAATTTAACAAAAGCGCAAAGAATTAGTGAAGTCGTATCACTAATTCTAAACAGTAAACAAACATAAACACTCAAATAATTGTTAACAACAATCATTTCAATGCAATTACAAAACAAACAAGTACACAAAGACATGTTTTAATAAGCAAGAAGCTAAAAAAAACAATCCTGAAATTGAACACAGTATTTTCCAGTCAGTTCATCAGTTCGTAGTGCTGGGTGGACCTATTCTAGATAATATAATTCTGGATAATTTTTGAATATTATGAAGGATATTTTTCACTGTGGAATTTAATTCACACAAACATGTAAGTACTTAATATTTTGTTAAAATTTATAATAGATATTTTAAAATGTGTCCAAACTATATTACAGACGGAGTCGTTTAACCTGTGATTTGAAAATATGGGATTTTGGACATCCAAACTGAGCTCTGATCAGACGCAGTTTAATAGCGGGGCTCGAGAATTTCTGTTTCCTTTTTTAAAATAAATTTCAATCAGCTCATTTTACACATTTAAGTAGGCCATTTCGTTGCTTTCACGAATATTTCTATTTCATTTTACATCACCCCAATTTGTGCTTGATATTGTCATTATCGAACACGAAAGAAAGACTCCTCCCACCTCTCCCTTTGACTTTAAAGATTGAGAGCTTTATATTTATAAAAGTTTGAACTGCAATTATGTAAACATCCAAAAAATTATGACCGATAGTTATGAAATATCGCTACATATGCACATTTGTCTTGTGATATTCGCCACAACATGTTGAAACAATTTGTTAATGATATATAGGAAATAGCAAAAATAAGGCGCTAATATGACGTTATTAACAAAAGAATGTCGCCTAACGGTATACTTTTTTCTAGGCTCTACTGTATGTTTTTTAAGACAAAAAAAGAAAAAACAATAAAATTTCCATGCTGATATTTGTGAATAGTGCAGGCCATTCTTGGTGGTATTTTAATTGAAGGTTAAAGAGACACTTACCTGTAAATGTTCTATTATATCTTTTTTATCATATGTTATTCCACTAGGAGTTATCACAGGTTCTCTCATCAGTTCAAAACTTATTTTACCACATAAATAATCTGGTACATCTCTTTTCTATTCAAAAGATGAAAACAATATTTTTTTTCTGTAAAATTTTCATTTTCACTTTTAACAACCTGTATAAAACATATATGCAGAATAAACATTTTTCATTTGATCATGCAAAAAAGATCAGAATGCTCCCCAAAATCCAGTTTTAAAAGTACTTTAAAAGGTGCAAACATTTAAAACACTATAGAAAGGACAGAGTACAGCAAGATATAACCATATCACCCACCCAAATAAAATGAGGCCCCATATGGCCTTTCTCACCAACCTGATAAAATTGGTTAACAAATGATTTAAGGTCATAATCATAATCAGCATCTACATGTTAATATAGTTATTTTTTATTAGGGTTTAACAGCACTTTAACAGCAAAGGTCATATCGTGTCATATTGTGTCGGTGACAGTTTTATGGGTAGAGGAAGCCAGAGTACCCGGAGAGAACCACCAGTCAACGACGTGCAGCTGCCAGCTCCCCAACATCCTAACTCCGCACTGCAGCAAAGGCAGGGTTAGACTGGCTAAAGACAAATGTGGACAAGCGGGGTTAAGTGCCTTGCCCAAGGACACAACGTGGGAGTCCGAATCGATCGCTCAGACGGTCACCCATCCAAGGACTAACTGGGTTTGACGTTGCTTAACTTCTGTGATCTGATGAGAACCGGTTACCCGAAGCCACTGTGCCTCCTGTTAATATAGTTAATCTAATTTAGTTCGAGGAGTGGGGAATGGGGAAGGGACTGTTGAGTAATGTTTGGGTTTTTTGCGTAAAATCACTCAAACCCCTTCAAAACACATTATGAATCAAAGAGAAAAATCACTCAGTGGACCTCTTTCCACTCCGCACCACAACAGGGCTAAAGTTAATTTTTTGGCATAAAGTCATTCAAAATCTTCTTAAGCAAAAAACAAGAGGCCTCTCCGCCTAGACAGCTCCGTCCAGGGTCACTGCTTTTAGGGGAAGCTAACTACATGACGCTAAATACATGACAAGAATCCAAGTGTTACTGCATGTGACCATAAGTTTGCTGCCTGTGACCTTGACGATATGACCTTGAATCAAGGTCACAACACAACTCTGGGTCATAAGCAGTAATTGTACCAAGTATAAGATCTGTCAATCATACCAAGTTGTATGGACAAGACAAGGGCTGTATAACAATATCAAAGTTTTGCTGTGACTTTGACCTTGATGATATGGCCTTAGATCAAGGTCACAACATGCTATTCAGTAATGGGAATTATATGTTTGAGGTGTGAACAAGATCAGCTAATTAGATTAAATAAAAATGACCAGACAAAAATGATGGTA
The DNA here is from genome assembly GCA_031216915.1 of Pictodentalium vernedei. Lineage (NCBI taxonomy): Eukaryota > Metazoa > Mollusca > Scaphopoda > Dentaliida > Dentaliidae > Pictodentalium > Pictodentalium vernedei. The sequence continues at coordinate 558,872,421 of CM062297.1, forward strand.
AAATATTGAAGTTTTCTTGACTGTGACCTTGGCCATGAGAATATAACCTTGGGTCAAGATCATGACATACTCTTTGGTTATGATCAGCAACTGTGTCAAGTTTGAACAAGTGGTCATGATTAGGCATTGTGCCGAAATATGTGTCCTTAAACACCAATAAATAAATAAATAATACTAAGTACGAACAAGATCAGTCATATGGATCAGATTATAGAGACCTGACAAGGGCAATAATGCAGTATCCAAATATTATTTTTGTGACCTTCACCTTGATGATATGACCTTGGGTCAAGGTCAGGACACACTATTCAGTCATGGGCAATATTTGCTTGAAGTATGAACAAGATCTCCCAATTAGATCAAATTATAAGGACTGGACACAAATGATAGTAAAATATTGAAGTTTTCTTGAATGTGACCTTGATCATGAGAATATGACCTTGGGTCAAGATCATGACACAATATTTGGTCATGGTCAGCAACCGTGTCAAGAATAAACAAGATCAATGATATGGATCAGATAAAAGAGACCAGACAAGGGCAATATTGCAATATCCAAATATTATTTTTTGTGACCTTGACTGTGACCTTCACCTTGAGGGTAGAGACCTTATTATGACTGATGGCACACTGACTAGTGACAATACATACGGCTACAAAGTTTTGTTATGACTGACGGCACACTGTCTAGTGATAATACATGTGGTTACAAAGTTTTGTTAAAAATATTCAGTGGTTAAGAAATTATAGCCTGGACAAACAAAATGGTAAAATATTGACATTTTCTTGAATTTTACCCTGACCATTTGAATATGACCTTGGGTCAAGATCATGAAACAACCTTTGGTTATGGTCAGCAACTGTGTCAAGAATAAACAAGATCAATGATATAGATCAGATTATAGAGACCAGCCAATGGCAATATTGCAATATCCAAATATTATTTTTTGTGACCTTGACTGTGACCTTCACCTTGAGGGTAGAGACCTCATTATGACTGATGGCACACTGACTAGTGACAATACATATGGTTACAAAGTTTTGTTATGACTGATGGCACCCTGTCTAGTGATAATACATATGGTTACAAAGTTTTGTTAAAAATATTCAGTGGTTAAGAAAGTATGGGCCAGACAAACAAAATGGTCAAAATGGTAAAATATTGACATTTTCCTGAATTTTACCTTCACCATGAGAATATGACCTTGGGTCAAGATCATGACACAACCTTTGGTTATGGTCAGCAACTGTGTCAAGTATAAACAAGATCAATCATATGGATCAGATAATAGAGACCGGTCAAGGGCAATATAGAAATATCCAAATATTATTCTTTGTGACCTTGAACATGACCTTCATCTCAAGGGCAGAGACCTCATTATGACTGATGGCGCACTGTCTAGTGATAATACATATGGTTACAAAGTTTTGTTAAAAAATATTCAGTGGTTAAGAAATTATGGCTCGGACCAAAAAAATGTTGATGACGCATGGTCAGTCAGACAGATAACAAACAACAGACGACTTAGTGTGGTAGTGTGATGTTTTACAACATTTCAATATTTATTTAATTTACAACTTGAAAGTTATTTCAGTTTAACAGGGGTTAATTTTATTGCTAAAGGTACAGTAGAGATCTGCTGTCTCTATTGGGAGACAGTTTACACAACTCATCTCACCTGCACTTGCGCATGGCGTTTGTCTAGTTTTCTGGAGGGAAGTTATTTTTGTGTCAGAAGTCATTTGGGAAGTTGTGTTTGTTGAAAGATTTATCTCATAGAATTTATATAGTTTTGTTGGCTACCGAAGTCGTCATGAATTGGTAAGAATTTAAATTTACTTCTTTTTCGTTTTATAGTTGTAAGTATTCACGCAGATCACTCTGCATGTAGACTTACAACAAATCATATATTATCGGCATTGAAGTTATTATATTATTTCAATTTAGCCAACAGGATATTTTATAAAAAGGTGATTCATGTATATTTATTATTACTGGGTTATGTCATAGACATCAGTTGTTGACAATGGATGGAGAGTAAATAAAGAAAGAAAGCACGCATGTAAATAAATTTCATAGAACTGTTTTACTGTGTTTTCATTGAATGTCCACACTTATCGAAGATGGGTCAGGAGGTAGACCCAAACCACCTGCGATATTAGCAATAGGAAAGTTCCAGACATTTTGTCAGGTGGAGCTAAAAATTTTGTCCAATGGACCTTCTTCCACTCCTTCCCTCCAACACCCACTTTCGAGCCTCAAATGACCTGGTGGCCTCATTTGAGCAAATGTTAATTTTATGTACTCACATTTACATCTAACTAAAGTTTTCCACAATCAGCTCTGTTGTGCATTGACACAATTTATTTAAACAAATAGTAAATTGTCCATTGGGCTCTGTGTTTAATTTCAAACCACTCTGGTGCCACCAAAATCAGCCAAGCATAACGCTTTGAAGAAACTTTAATCTAGGTGCCGCCACAGTAATGATATATGGGCCGTGAGCTGCGAAAAGGGACCTTACAGGATATCCAATGAAAACAGAGAAAGACGTCAAAAACGAACGACGTAAAAATTGTGGGCGTGATCAAATAAGTTTTATAAACACACGCGGCTTTTTATATTTTTTTCCTTTCCATACGAGGAACGCACTGATTTAATGTATTTAATAAATTAAAACTGGTTACCATAACTAAATAAATGTTTAATGTCAGAGATAGAATCAAACTCTCAAAACATTCTCTTGAATTCTGATGAACTGAACAGTTCTTTGCCGACGAAATAGCCGAGGCGACAGTGCAGCACGCATTCTTGACTTTCAAAAAGATGTGTTGTCTACTGTGTAGCAAACCAGCTTCAGGCGTTTCCAATTGTTTGGTTGTTTCCATATGACTTTACATGTTTCCTAATAATGAATGACATTACTGTCATAAAACTTCGAGGCACACTGCATTTTCTGATGAAAATTAACACACACAAAAGATATATTGACAAAAACACGCCGATTTCATTGTTTTCCAAGAGAGTTCGATGGGCTGTCAGCAGATGTGAAACGACTGATTTTTCGCTTCACTCTGTTTGGTTTGACCTGTTTAAATGACGTTTCGCACTCGCTGATTTGTTTACATCAACGAGTGTTTCTATTTTTAAATCACTGTGTGACATCGAAAAAAAAGTTGCCGAGAACTCAGGTTTCAAAATCATCTTTGTTTCCGTCACTTGTTCTAGCATGAATTCATCATGTTCATGCAGTAATACCTTCTGAAACCCAGTCTTTTTTGTTGTTGACTATTGTTTTTTTCTGATTTTATTTAAAGTTCCGCTGTGGCATAAAAATGACTAAAGTTGTCTGTTCTGTATTCAAGCTCTACTCTACGTCACTACTAGTCATTACAGTACACAGAGATCAAACTGACAAAGCCTTGCGGTGTTCTATTTTCTAGCAGCATAGTTGGACTGTGAAATTGAATGATTTGTTTTCTACAGGCCTGGATACAGCTTGTCCACAGCCTACATTCCTTACAACCTCAAAAGCCACAACACCTCATGTCAAGCGCAGTAACATGTGACCATGTAGTGTCGATGCTATGGGTGGGGTGAGGTGAAGGGCATTTACCCCGTCCCCAAACATAGCCTAGATTTTGCCAGCCATTCCCTTTCTCCCATTCATCACAAACACATTCACAAACCCTCTCTCACACAAACCTTGACTCTGCTTTTTTTTGTTATTCCCATACACACCCAGCCGATGAACTTATTCAATAAAGAATTACAAGCTCGAATGCAGTTAGCCTACACAGTTTGTGAATCTTGTCCTCAAAATATGGGTCGTAGGCCCTACCTCATTATTTTCAACGTTCAAAAACTGTGTAAACCTTTAAAAGCCACCAGAATAGTCCAAAAGCACAATTTTTTGTCTGTTTTTTTATCTGGGAGGAGAGGTCTGGGAGCTTGAGAAAAATTGAATCACCTCACCCCACCTCCTCCCCCCCCCCCCAAAATAATAATAAACAAATAAATAAATATATAAAAATAAAAATAAAACCCTCCAATAAATCTTCAGGGATTGCTCCTGCCTTAAAAATTATTGATATGCACTCCCCCCACCCTCTCCCCCATTGGGAGCATATCATGTCCCCTACTCCCCCCCCCCCCCCCCCCCCCCGCCATGCAAGATTTTCTAGCGCCGCCCCTGCTACTGGTCAACTTAGGTAACTCACAATTGTGCCAGTTTT